>JAGPOW010000304.1:114395888-114407537 GCA_030014935.1 Caiman crocodilus | reverse complement strand
GTGTGTGTGTGTGTGACTCATTGGCACTTCCTCATTTGTCACCCAGCTGTGGTCATGTCTCCATACAGTGCCCCAAGGCCCACTGGTATGTGAGTTTATACAAGATGCATGGTAGTAGGCGGTAGAGGCCGTTGGACTTGTGATGTGGCTCTTCCCATAGTTGGCACCCAGAAGCGGAAGGGTAATTGTGCCAGTTGCTGGAATCAAATGGGAAAAGAACTGTGCTTACGTGTCCCTTACAATGCTGTCTGCAGCCATTGCACTGAAGAGGACTCCTCCCAATCTTTTCCCTCCCTCCGCAACTGTGTTATGGGCCAATGGCCTTCTGCTCTCTAAATCTGCTTGAAATCTCTCTGCCCAGCTACTTCCAGTTGCTCTTGCATCTGGAATACATACTCTAGCAAGTCAGGTTAGGGAAGCAACTGAGATAAGGTGGCTGGCTGCATCCAAAAGACATACCGTTCCCTCCTGTCTAACCTCAGCCATCCCCCTAAGCTCTCACTAAGCTAGCCGGCCAGTCCTGATGCTTTTGAAAATCTTGATGTCCTGTGGGCTGAGAATGGCTCTCCTCTTGCCCCCAAAGCTCTGTCAGCTGTTGGACTCGGTATGATTTTCTCTCATAGCCCATTAGGTTTCCCTGGCCCAATTTAATGATGTGACAAAGCCAGAAGAAGCCCAGCAACATCTATTTTATCTAGGCGTTCCCTGCCTTCTCTAGGGATGGAAATCTGCAGGTCAGTTACAAAGCCCCTACCCGGGGGGGGTCCTTTCCCCTTTCTGAAGAAATATGATACAGTGATAGGTCATATTAACACAGTTGGTGGGGAAAGACTTTCTGCAGAAATATGCTAAAAAGTGATAGGTCATATTAACACAGTTGGTGGGGAAAGACCCACAGGAGCTAAGGATGTAAAGGACTGCAGTGAGGCCCTTATTGCTGCATCCCCTCTGACACTAATTGTGATCCTATCCAGCCCTGTTTACAAGTGTCAGCACTATATTAGGAACATCGTTGACAGTATCCTCTTCCTGTGCCCTTCTGGTGTCTACATCTGTGCCAGGAACTTGCTCTGACCAGCCAGCCTGTTGGACTGTTCTGCTCATGATCTCAGCAGCCTGACATGCAGAGGAAGCTATTTTGATCAGTCATAATAACCGCATGTCCTGACTGCTACGCAGCAAATTACAGCTAAGGAAAGGTAGCTCGTCTGTGATCATGAAAAGTCCTGTAGTGATTCATGCAGGTGTAAGGATCTACATCTTAGTGCCCCTGTCATGTTCCAGATGGCTAAGCACCATTCATTTTCACTTTAAATCCCCCTCTTGTCAGTTCAGTGACTAAGATTCTTGCTTGCCTGTTGTAAAAAGTCATGCAACACTGTAGCTATGCCCTACCCCAGAAGTGGCTGCATTTTAGCTATTGGATGAGAATACCCTCTTACATACATCTATCTATGCCTCCAAGGAGCATACATAAATGTGATGCTCCTTGGAGGCATAGATAGATACTTGTATGGGGAGTGGTTTAGAAACGGATGATCCTGCCTTGACCAGAAAGCTGGGGTAGATGACCTCCTGCAGCCCTTTCCAGCCTCATTTTTCAATGATTTTTAGATAATGCAGCATGCCCATCAGCTTATGTCTTGCACCTGGTTTTGGCAGCTGTGGAAGACAAGATAGAGGACTAAATGGAGCAGTGTTCTGATCTGATCGGGCATTTTTGTCTATAGGTAACATGCACAGTGGAGGTTGGTGACAGGAGCCCTGTGGGAATTGGGGCCTGCTGGCACCTCTTATACCTAAAAACCAGGTGTTTTGCACCACACCCTTGGCAACACAATCCCCTTCATTAAACACAGCCTGTGATTTATTATGCAGTAAGCTGTAGGGTGCAAGGCACTGTGAATGCAAAAAGCACGTGGCAGTTGCGAGGGAGGCACTTTTCCACTCCAGCTGGGTCCCTGTCGGGGGATGTGATATGGGGTGGGAGGAAGGTATGGTACAGGGAGAAGCAAGAAAATTAAGGATTGCACCAATCACTGAGACGGTATTCCAGTCTGTTACGGAGGAAATGAGAAGTGCAATTGATGCAAGCTGAGGTGGGGGTGTTAGTCAGACCTATGGGTTGACCTTGGCAACAGTATCCATGCTAACTAGGAGCAAATAGAGGCTGGTATTAGCTGCTTTTTTTATCTGTTGTTGGTGCTGCAGCCAAGTAGCAAAGTCCATACTTTCCATTCCTCCACATTTTAGCTGCCTAAGCTATTCCTCAAAACTAAGGATGAGTACCTTGTGCCCCAAAACTTGTCTAAAATCTCCTCCAGCTGTAGAGTTGGTTCAATAGCCTTGAGCATTTTTAAGAGAATTTTTCATGTTCCAATCCAAATCGGGCAAATCAATTCCAGAGCCAGAAGTGGCCCTGCTACTGGCAAACATCCTCCACCCCACCTGAGGCTTTAGATGTTCCCAAATCCTTTGGCAGGCATCCTACGTGCAGGCCCAAACCCAGAGTCTTGGGATTTAGATGCCCCCAAGTTTCACTTGCCCTCAGCCATAAGGCTGCAGGAGCAAGCTAGGGAGGAGTCTCCCATTTCCATAGCCATAAGCATTTCTGGGTGAAAGGCACATACAGTCAAGGAAGGTGCTGCTGTTGAATTTCAGTCTCCAGCCCCTCTGGCAGGCATGTGTTTGCAGGAGTAGGATGGGCTGGGCTGGGACGAAAAGAAGAATTTCAGAAACCTTTCTAGTCTGTGAGGCATTTAAAATTTGAGTGCGACTGGCCCTAGGGAATATGAATCAGTCAGGTTGTGTTACAAGGTCCTGCTACACCCCAGTGCTGCATTCCTTCTTTGTATGGGAAGCCTGGCTTGCTTTGCAGAGAATGCATGTGTCATTTTGTGGAAGGTGGGGAAGAGTCTCCCTGATGATAAGGGGAGTTCAGATGAGTCACGTACAGGCTTGGTGGTGCCTCATTTGAAAATAATTAGCTCCTGTGAGGGGTGTTAATAGCAAGGGGAATCCATATGCTGCAGAGACCACAGTATGTGCCAGGGCTCTGAATGATCCAAGATACAATCGGAACAATTTCCTGGTCCTCTTGGCTCCTCAATTCCTAGAGCATTATTGTTGCTGTATGTAAAGCAGTTAAGTAACTCTCCGCTGATATGTGGCACCAAGTAACATCATAGCAGGCCTTTCAGAAACTTGGGATCCATTGCTAGCAATGGGAATCAAAGCTCATGGCAGAGGTGATATCTTTTATTAGACCCACTAGATATTTGCAAAAAAAATGAACATCCAACAGCTGACTTGACTGGGATCTGCCATTTATCCATTATCTTGTTACACAAAACCCCTTTAAATGTGCAACATATATACCTTTTGAAGGGGTACTGGGTTAGTAATGGGATCTGGTTCTTTTATTCTGTAGGCCATTCATTCAAACCCAGTCCAGCTTCCAAGCCAGGGGCCAAGTACTGAATAAGCAAAGGAATTAGACTCACTTCACAGATTTTGAGCTGGTACCTATTGCTTATTGTTGAGACAAGCCAGTGGAGAAGTGTAAGAAATATGATGCTACTTATCTTGTACCTCTTGCTGTGGGTCCAGGGAGGTTTTGTAGAGTCATACATCCTCTGTGCCTCATTTCCTTGGTCACCTTGGTAGAGTCATACAACCTCTGTGCCTCATTTCCGTTTTTTTGGAGATTAAGGATAACAGTGCTTTCTTTCTTTCACTCTTACTATTGTCTTATCTAGTTAGACTGGCAGCTCCTTGGGGCAGAGATGGTCTCTTTCTCTGGTATATGTAGTGGCTGGCACCTTGGTGCTCTGGTCTTTGATGGGGTCTCTAGGCACTGCTGTAAAAAAACCTAGGATCCTAAGGATGTTAGTCTGGCAGCTTTCACCCACACTATATCCTTTGAAAGGTGGAATAAAAGTAGCTGGAGGCAGGAACATTCACATGGCTTTTGGTTTCAACTTTATATGTGGTGTGGGTCATATTTTTATGCAATGCTAATTAGTGACACTCCCACCCCTTTCCCCTCCTAGATAGCTCATGCAGAGTTGTGTTTTCAAAAGGTACTCTTGTCTCAGTGAAGGAAACGCAGCAACAGTGGGAGAGAGTGTTTGGCAGAATGCACATGCTGTTTGGAGCCAAGCTGTAGAAACCAGTCCTGCCAGCATTTCTGACATGCCGCGCAGTAGTCCAGGGAGCAGTGTACATTAGGTGCCAGGAGCCATGAGAGAGGGTGAGTCATGGGCTGTGAATGTCTGTAGCTCTTCTTAGCCTCCGTGGAATCCATAAGTGAAGCATTTAATGTCCATCCCCCCCCCCACTTGCTATGGTGGTATTATGATGCAAGTGCACGCTTTGGAGCAGCAGGTTTTGGAGCTGGAACTGCTGTCTTGGTAGAAATCTGATCCATCTCACTCACTCTTTGCCTTTTGGGGGAACAAAATGAAACAAAACATCCAGCCTTTAGAGTCCCACCCCCCTCCCTGCTGGTTCTCTCTGCTGGGGCTGTGGATTTATTTATGAATGAAAAAAAAACTCTGGAAGCACAGGGACTTGTTTGTGTGGCTTTGGATTCTGCTGAGGTGGTGATAGGTTAGGTTCTGGAGCAGGAAAAGAGAAAGTCAGAGGGATATTGAAATATTTTTTGTATTTTTTTTTCTTTTTAAGGAAAATGTTTCGTGTTCCAGGTCAAATTAGCCAGATCCATTCTGAATCCTTTGAATCATTCAAAAACCTTATGTGGCTATACTATTGGAAAGTATCCTCCAGCCCACACTTTTCAACCTGGGGCTTCAGATATTTCCAAATGCTTTGGCAGGTAGGTATCCTATGTGTAGGCCCAAGCCTGGAGGTTTGGGTTTGGATGCCCCTAAGTTTTGCTTGCCCTCAGCCTTGAAGTCAGCATGTAGTGGAGATCCTCCCGCTAGAAGTTGGCCAGTGGGAAGCTAACTACGAGGCTCTCATATAGAGTCCTGTCTGCAAGCAGGCAATGGTACACCTTCCACTACACAAAGCCATTTTAAAGCCACCTACTTGGTCAGGGTACTTCCCCCTGCCACCTTCATGGTCATGGAAATATATGGTGGGGAAGAGCCTGCATTCCCCTCCCCTATGGCTGCAGGGCTCCACTCCTACCTCCTGCTGGTGCTAGGAATGCAAAGTAAGGCTGAGTCAGCTCTGCTCCTCCAGCAGAGACCACAGCTGTTAATGTGCTCACCACCCACCTGTGGCCTTGTGTACACTGAGAATTTGCCACCCAGTGATGCTATCCCAGAGCGGATCTTATGAACTCCAAGGGTCTGTGAGGATACAGCTACTCTAGTCACAGAAACTAGGGCAAATCCTACGCATTCCCTCCCCCTCCCACAAGCCCTCCCTTGTTGACCAGCCCTTTTATTGTATTTTGGAAGGAGGAATCACAAAACTACTTTCTGAAAGCTGGACACCAGTTCTAGTTTTCAGAACATCCTGCCAAGGAGAAACCCTGAGGGTGAGCTATGGAGCTGACCTGTTGTAGGAACCCCACTGTGTTCCCCATGCCTGTGCTGAAACGCAGGCCCTGGGTTGTATAACCCTCTGCACAGGAGAGTTCCAGTGGTATATACTCAGGTGTTAATTTTACCCTGTACAGCTGTTCTGGTAAAGTTGCCTGTTAGGTCAATTCTACCCTGGAGGTCTTCTGCTAGCACTTCTGTGCCAGGCCACGGTTGAAGAGTCATGGTCCCTGGTGACGCTGTCATAAGGACAGCTGTTATATAGTCCATGCCACAACTGCATATTCTTGGGACCGTGCACTCATCTGGCGTATGTACTTCCCCAAACAATGCAAGCAGTGCTCTTTTAATACAGAATAACCGAGTGCTACAGCACTTTGGGGTGCCTTGAGATTCTTTTGAGGGTGTTATAAGGTGCCATGCAATGTTAGCACTATGAGGAATGCAAACATGACTCATAAAATAAGCCCAGAGATTTCAAATAGGGATCCATAGTGTTACCAGCACTCTGACCCACTACGGTCTTTCTGAATTCTTTGCAACAGAAGAAACGAGTTGTTATTTTTCCACAGACAAACAATGAATAAAAATTAAGAGCTGGCATTTTCCAAGGGATTCCTTAAGTTTAAAAAGGTTGGGAACCACTGGAATAAATCCTCTCAATCCCTGCAATGCTTTGCTATCAGCAGTCCTGAAACAGATCAGGTTTAGTTATTTTCAGATCTCTGAGAGGAGCACTTTGATAGCAGCTTCCTCTTCACCAGGTCTGGTTCCAATTACTGTGCCTTTCAGAGGAGTAGTTACATTGCAGAGTAGACAATGGGGCCAAAAGGTGCTGGACACTGTGCACTTGATATGCAGCTAACTGCTTTGTGCTGTAATGTAAGTAGGTAACAGATTGGGACCTACAGTTTGTTTTGCAGTTAAGCAAATTAAGTACTTATCAGGTATGTGCCAGCAAACCTGGCCTGGCTTCATTTGCTTGGAGACTGGTTTTGCGGTATCAGTGAGAAGGTATTTGTATCAGGGCCACTGCATACTTCTAAGCCTATAGCAGTAGATATTACCTTATTCTAATATGGAGGTTCCTGTTTTTTTATGTTGCTTTGGCAGTACTTTAGATCAATAGTTAAAAAGAATCCCTGGAATTAAAGAGTCTGCTTAGGTAGTTATAGTGAAAGTTTAATTAATTGGTATAATTGTACTGGTATAACTGGGAATACTTCCTCCACATGTAGAAAAGGTCTGAGAGTATGCTGTATACATGGCCAAGGGGAGTCAGTGCATGGCCACTAGTCAGCGATAGCCTTGAGCTGAGAGAGGTAGCCAGCTATGTTAGACTGAAGTCAGGCAGAAGACAGGGCAGAGTGGCACTTCATAAACTAATTCAAAGAGGCATGAGCTTTCATAAGCAGCAGCTTACTTTGTGAGATACTATGAATGGACTTGCCAGGGAGTATCTTCATGCTGAGATCCTTAAGGCCAGGCGGAAAGACTACATCACCAGTTGTTTCTGCAAGCCCTTAAAAGCCTTGGGGAATGAGTTGGGAGCAGATGGTGAGTTTGTATGACCTTGGATGGTTGCCCCATTGGCAGTCTTGCATTTAACACTGATGCATTTTAGGAACATTGGCCTAAAAGGCCTCCTCTAGTCCTTTAAGTCCAGTCCCCTGCATTTACAGGCAATTGTTAACCCAAGAACCCCCACAAATCATTACTTAAGCCCTCTCATACACCTACCAGGCACAATACCTAAAACACCAAGAATACCCTATAAGATGCCACACATCAGGGGTGGCCGCTAGTAGCATGCATGCCACAAGTGGCATGGGCAGCCTCTGTGTGTGATGTATAGCAGATCGTGGAGGGGCCAGGGAACACAACAGCAGAGGGCTGGAAAACATAAAGCAGAGCAACAGATTGGATAGGGATCACAGGACAGGGAACAGAAAGCAGAGCAAAAGATTGGGAAGTGAATCAGAGTGGTAGTCAGAGGGTGTGTGTGGAGCTTACATTTTGGCACATCTGCCAAAAAGTTTGCCCCCCTCCACTGCCATAGCCCATAGCCTCATTGCCACTGCAATAACAGAGGAAGTAGTTGGACTTAAAAATATAAAACATTGGCTAAAACTATTCTTCTAAGAGTCCTAGAAGAAAGTAGAACCAGCCTCCAATGGTGGATCTTCTATCTCATGATGTACTCGCATCAAATGGGGAAACCCTTCTGGAAGATCTGTTTTCATCAAACTCAAAAGATTAGGCTCAGTGCAAGGAGTAACTCTAAATTAAATCGTACAGCCTATATCACAACTGGAGGTCAGACTAGATGATATGATCACAACGTCTAGCCTTCAGGTCTCCTGTGTGACCTTGAAACTTATACACTTGGCCTGTGAGGAGGCTGGTTCGTACACCTTTGGGGTCATCCTAAGCTGGGTAAATGCAGAGATCGGATCCAAGGTTTTACAGCCATAATCCAGTCTGATTAGTAGTATGTGGACTGGTATCTACTAGAGGAGTCCTTCTGCCTCATGCCAGATCTGTCTGTTAATTCTAGATCAGGGTAGTGATACTGAGGTCGCTGCCACACGAGAAATCCCAAGGCTGCCTATACCAGAAAAGCCCCATTTTCTTAACATGTCACATTAGCTATGCCTGTATTTTAAAGCAGGGCAGCACCGCCTGTTTCTGCTGCCTGGCTCCTCCGGGGTCAGCACTAAATGAATGGGGCAGTGGTAACATGACTTATGAGAGGAATGAACCTCAGAGCTTGCTTAACTGGGCTGCGGGATGAGGTGCCCTGTTTCCTTGCCCCTGGTTTTTTTACTACCCTTGGCACTCAGCCAGCCAGTAATTCCCTTGAAATGGCCAGGGCCTCCCAGCAGCTTATTCACATGCTGATCCTTCCCTCTGATGTTTGCCAGCTGCTCTGCAAACAGCTGAGTAAATGGTTTTGGTGGATTCTTTAGAGTTTGCTTCAAAAGCAAGAGCGAGTTGGGGGCGGGGTGGACTCTTCATTTTTTAACTAGACGCTAAAATCATTTTGGCTCTGAGGAGGATTGTTTTGGAGGTGGCTTCATGTAGAGTTTTACTGGGCAGAGTTCAGTGTTGCTCTTGTAACAACAGGGCAGAGAGGGACTGTGAGCTCCTACTGACTGGACTTGCTGCAGGAAATGAACTATCATTTAATTTGCCCTTGAACATGCTTACTATTTGATCTGCTAAGAGTAAATGATCTCAGCTGTGGAGAAAGAGGAAGCTCTCCAAACCTGCCTGACAGTCAGAAGTGCTCAGAGGGCTTGGAAATGAGTCCTCAAGAGAGATGGGAACCAGGACATATGGAAGAAGGTGGTGGGGAAGGGGCCTTGGTAAGACATCCAGCTTCTGCCCATGCTGTTATTCTGAGAAGTTAGGAAATCAGTGGTTCAGACCATGCCAACACTTGGTCCAGGAGTCTCTGTGTCATTCCTGTAAGCCAACCTAATGCCATCAGGCCAGATTCAGCCCACAGAGCCTTTGGAGCTGGCCCACAGACCAGGGTGAAGGGGCTTTCATAACACTCCAGCCATGAGGAGCTTTGCCTGTGACAGCGGTGGTGACAGCGGCCAGTTTCTAGTACCAGCCTGGACCTGAGCAGGTTGTTTCATCCCACTGCTAGAAAAGGTTGCTGGACACTGTAGCAGGCAGCCTGGATTACGAATGCCAGTCTGTGTGATTGCTGCCACCATTCCTAGCACTGATGTAGCAACACCATTGAGGGTGTAATGGGGAGGTATTTTAACAAAAACTCTGTGACAATGCAGCCAGGTTCACATGTTTTAAACCCAGCTATAATAATGGTTGGCCACTTCCTCTAGCTAAATTAACTAAGCTGCATGAAATGCCAGCTCAGCTGTATCTGTGCTGAGACCACGCTTAATTCTTATGTTTGCCATATACTGGTAGCAATTTGGCCATAACAGTCCTGGGGACTGGGAACGGGGCTGCCCAGTTCTTACCTGCAAACTACCTGTGGCTTGGGTGCCACACTTTAAAAGCCAGCCATGACAGATGCCCTATATAAGCTAGTGCAAGCACTGTTGCTACCATTGCTGGAATAGTACTGGCAGTAACAACAGCTGGGAGCTTTAGGCTAAGTACAGACAGTCAAAAGCCTGAGGCTGAATCGATTCAATCTTTGTAAGTTAGTCTAAACTGCACAGATTAAATTGAAACTGAAGTGAACAGACATTTACCTTTCATTCAGGAAATGCAGTCACATGCCTGCAGTGGCTCAGCCCAGAAGCTGGGGGAGTGCTAGAGCATGGCTTTCTGGCTGTGTGTTCACTTGCTTTTCCTGCTGCCCCCAAGGTCTCTGGGATTTGCAGTCCACACTTACAGCAGCAGGACTCTGCAGGGTTGCGTACCACCTCTTCTTGCTTCTGGGTGCCTCCGGGATTTGTAGTCCACAATTGCAGCCAGCAATAAGTTTGAGCAGGGGAAGGTATGTTTAATGCCCTCCCCTGTCCCAGATCCTAGCTGGGGTTTGCTGGGGGGAGGGGAGGACATCTCCTCCTCCCCCACAGACTGGGCTGCATCCCCAGCCACGTTTGTCCCCCCCACCCCTCCCTTGTCAGCCTGCCCTCGCTGCTCAAGACAGAACAAGCAGCACAGCCCTGCCCAGGGCTGGAAAGCATGCTGGGATGCTGGGGGATTGTGATTTAACTTGAAGCAGGAAGGGGGCTGGGGCAGAAGTTTCATAAACCAGTTTGACCCAAATCAGTTAAATCCAACATTCAACTAGATTTCTCTTAAACCAGTTTCAGCCATTTTGAAACTGGTTTATGTGCACTGAGCTTCTGTTTGTTACAGGTTTAAACCAGTTTCTGATCACTTAAACTGGTTTATGTGTAACTTCTGTCCCTAGCCTTAGAGACAGAAAGCATCCCTCCAAAGGGTTTGTCTTATCTATTAGTTAAGCCTGACCTAAAGCAACTGCTGATCCTAGCCATGACACCCCCGGCTTGCTATGCCCTCTTTCAAACACATGCTGGGCATTGAATTGTAGCACTTTGTATGAAAGGCATGTATTGTTTCTACCCTTGGCCCAGTGGCTAGTGAAGTGGTTCCTGTGTATAAATAATGTAGAGTGCTTTGAGATCCCTCTGGATGAAAGGAGCTTTCTTTCATACAAGAGGATGTTGTTCCACACAGAAGAGTTTCTATTAATTAAGCATTGAGTGCTCCTCTCTTCATTGCCTCCCTGTTCTAACAGCAGCCCTGTCGTCCATCCTTGGCCTTGGGGCAGCCTGGTTTGAAGGTCCCATTGCTTTCCAGAGGAACTGGCAAGCATGTTGCAAAGAGGGATTTTATCATTTGTTGGAATAGGCTTCCTCACTTGCTTTCAGCCTTCCCAGAACTGCTGTGTGCAGGTTTGACGCAAAGAGCCAAGGTGAGGTGTATCACTTGAGATCAGGGAAGAGGGCATCTTGCATCATTGTGCCAGGCTTTGTACAAATACAGGAAGGTAGTCTCTGCCTGAAAAGCAGATAGTCCAAATAGATGAGCCAAAAAGCAGGGAGAAAGAAACAGAGTAGTGAATTGACTTGTTTGATATCATACAACACTTTGGAGCCAGAGACAGGAATGCAGGTGTGCAGAGCCTATGTCTAGTGTACTGTCTATTAAACTGTGCTGCTTTTTTAAAGTGCGAGGGGAAGGCGGGGGAGAGATTTGTCTCAAAAGCTGCTTCACTGTTGTCCCACATGAGATAAAAACAAAGAATTTCTATAGTAACTGCCTTGACTAGTTTCAGGGCTTGATTACACCCAGGCTTTTTCCCAGCCCTGGAGGCACTGATAGTTGGACTATTGAACACATTCTGTCTAGTTGAAATGAAAAACAATGATCTGTGTTTGCATCCTGGGCTGATGATCCTCTGTCTATGGGGAAGGAGCCTGGGAGATGGCACAGTGCAAAACTTCCTTAGAAGGTGGGACATGGGGAAAACTTACAGAGGTTTCAGGCCCAGCACGTAATGAGGGCAGCGGAAAGGCTTGGGTAGCATTTATCTCACAAGTTTTTACGCTGCCTGGTGCTCTCCTTAAAAGTCAGTGAGCTTTCCCAGAAGTGCAGGCAGCAAAACGGGGGGGGGGGG
>JAGPOW010000304.1:114329462-114385944 GCA_030014935.1 Caiman crocodilus | reverse complement strand
TGCATACATGCAGCTGCACACATACACGTGGGCCCCGTGTCCTGCTCCTGGCAGCCCCAAGCAGGACCTCTTGCAGGCTAGAATGTTGCCCGCCTGCAAGGGGAAACCTGCCATTTCCCGAGGGAGCCCAGGCATCTGGGGGCCCCAGCCCTGCAGGGGAAGTGAACCCAGGTGTCCAGGGCTCTGGCCAGAAGGCATAATTATCAATAAGCATTATCAACTACAACGGCCCAAAAAAAGCTGGTAGCCAGTAATATAATTCCCTTTTTTTGGTGCTAATCCGATAGGCAATTGATATACCGGTCCACCTCTAGCTTTTACATTGCCTCTAAGGTGACTGTAAGTAAAATAGTTCTATAGCTACAGTGCTAATGAGCCTGTATTTAGCTCTGTGCAAATGCAGCTATGCTGCTTTTACTCTGGGCATTAGTTGACTGCTACCATCTGACACAGTAAGATCCCAGTTTTTTTTGTGGTCCAACCACTCTCAGTTCAAGTCTGTGGCAAGCCTTGCATGGTGCGTCTTCAAAAGAGACTTCAACTTGCTTGTGGTTACACCAGTTTAAATTTCCAGGGTGTGGGGAAGCCCAAACTTGGGTTCCATAGGAAACTTTTCAGTTGTCCATCTCCCTGTTCCTTTGTTTGGGAGAAATCTTGCTGGTCTGAGCAGAGTGCAATATGTTCTGCACCAGACAGAGAGAAGGTGAGCTGCCAGCACCTCTTTTTGCTTGCTGTGAGGGGATGAAGGAAGGACCCTTAACCTGGTAGGGAAAGTAAGGAGGGATGCTGATACCAATGCCTCAGGTGATATTTGGGGCAACTGATAGTGATCAGAATCCTGTGACGGGGCAAGAACCTCCGTTGGTATCGGTTGATCCCAGGGGAGTTAGGCTGACTCGCACCTTGCTGGCTGTGAGTTGTTTCTTAGAATAAAAGCCTGGAAAACCAATCTGATACAGCCCAATTGGTTTATTGATTAGAACTATAAAAGACTATAAACAATTGGTGATATAGTGTATGTGTTACCAATACTGGATCTGTAGCAACACCACAGCAGTTAAAATGGAGCCAGCTCAGCTCTACTGTTTTACAGTCTCTTTTATTTCTATCACCTTTTTTTTCAACTTGGAGCTCTGTGGACTTTATCTTACCCAAATCTACTTAATTACCAGAATATCAGTATGAGGCACACACACTATCATAACCGGTAGCTGTCTGGCAATCTTAAAAATGGAGACATAATAGTGCACATCAATCTTCAATAGTCAGTACAGAGAAGAAAAGCATTCCTAAATGAGTTTAAAAATATTTTGCAAACTTAAAAGCCATACAGAATTTACCTGAGCTCACAAAGAAAGTGCTTAAACATCACAAGACTCTGGTTCCTAACTGAGCATAACACTGAAAATGCCTTTACCCTTTTAAACACGCAAATAAAAAATAAGTACCTGAACATATATCATTGGTTAACTTAATGGTGTGCATTTTTAGTTGTTTTAAACAACAGTCTGCGGCAGATTCAGCTCCCAGAGTCCCCAATGAAGAGCATACCTAACCTCCAATGCCATGCAGGAGCTTTGACCGCTATTGACTTGCAAATGCTTCCAAGTTAATGTGTGTCTTTAATGGCATTTTATAGCTAGTAGATAACGTGAAGCCAGTTTGCATGTACCTCTCTCTCCTGGCATTGGTTATGATTGACTCCTAAGAACCAGAGCTGGCTCAGGGAAAGGGCCTAGATGACCTGTAGAGAACTAGGCTGGTACACAGAGTTGGAAAGAGAACCTACAATTAGCTATTGTGATTCATTGCTCTAAGATATCATTTTTCAAGGATTTAGAAAAGGACTGGGTCTTTGAATGAATAACAGAACTATTCAGAGTTGTAATATTAAGGGTAAAAATATTAAGGGTTAAAAAATGCCCAAGAGTTTTGGAAAGTTTATGAACCCATCTGCTTAAAGCAACCTGTGTTAAATTATGAAGGTCAGGAGGGATTTTCCCTGTGGATAAATTATTCCATGAATGCAACTGGACAAGATAGAGGACTTAACTGATCTGATCTATCCATTCCTATGAGAAGGATTAACACAAACAGATGAAGATTAGGACAGAGATGGATGTGGTTCGGTTTTGTTGGCACAGTAGTTTCTGCTGGAGGATTTTAGGGAAGGGCCAAGTCCTCTAGATGCTGGCTAGGATGAGATTATTTTAATCCTCCTGGGTACATCAGACATGCCTCTTCTTGTCCATGAAATGTCTCTTCATTCCCTGACATTCCAGTGAAGTTGGTCCAGATTAATATAAATCTAAGATGCAGCTTGGAACAGAAGTAGGATTTAATTTCCTTAGTTTAAATACGAAAAAAATTGGGATTGGGGTGTGTGGTTGGAGGCTGTGTCCATTTTTTCCCATGGGGTAAATGTGTTTTGTCCCCCAGAAAGTGTGTAATCTAAAGCAATGATCCTTAACCAGGGTGCCATGAGATCCTTTCAAGGTTGCCATGCAATGCTAGCACTGTTAGGTGTACAAACATGATTCATAAGACAAACCCAGAGATTTCAAATAGGAATCCATAGTGTTAAACATTCTGATCTATTGTGATTTTTCTTTGTTCTTTCCAAAAGAATTGCTGTTATTTTTCTGTAGTTTAAAAAAAAAAAAAAGAATGAAAACTAAGGGCTAGCATTTTCTGAGGGGCCCCTCAAATCTGTTAAGGGGTTCCTGGAGTCTAAAAAGGGTAAGAACCACCAATCTAAAGATATGTCACAAGAAGTAGTGATAGGAAGAAAGAAAAGATAATGGAAAAAGCTAACTTGGTAAGATGACATGGCTACACTATCTGTTTCTCATCCTGTCAGAAGTGCTAGAGGCACAAGAAGCTCTATTTTGAGCCCATTTGTAGCCTGATGAGTCACTACAGTGGGGCAGGTCAGTGCTGTACCTTTGCAGAAAGCACTCAAGACTTGTGGTATACCAACAAGATTTTTGCAAAAAAAAAAAAAAAAGGCTTTAATTGCCAGCTTGCTGGCACAAACACCCTTCATCAGGCATTGGAGAAAAGATTGTAAAAGTTCTCCTGAGTCCCTTTGCAGAAGCTTTTAGGAGTTATGGGTGTATTCAGGCAGATGTTGATACTGCATGAAGGGGAGGCAGGGGAAAACTACCAGTCTTTCAAAATACCTTTTGTTGCTATTTCAGGGACCTGCTAAACCAGGAAGATGCGTGAGTACACTGAGAAGAAGGAGACATGTGGGACCATCTGTCTCAAGTATTTGCTCTTCATCTTCAACTTCTTCTTCTGGGTAAGATTCCTGTTCACTCTATCTATCCACTTGGGTGCCTCACAGTTTACTGGGCGCCTCCATTGTTTCAGTGGTGGTAGCAAGATATATAGCACGTGGGAATTCCTAGCTCCAGCAACATCGCTAGCAAAACACTTGCTGACTTCAGTGAGGCCAGGGTTTCACCATACATATCTGACTAGACACATCATGGTGAAGTTAGGGGAAAGATTGTAACCTATCTGACCAGCAGTAGGCCCTGAAACTATTGGTTACGGACAATGCAGTGGCCTGCAAAGCTACTGCTCACCCAGTTGAGCAAATGACTATTCTTCTTCTCTGGAAGACTATACATCTTCTCAAGGAGCACCTGTGGCCAAGGAGCTCAGGCACACCAACAGGAGGGCATCTCAAATGCTGATAGTAGAATGAAGATGGCTAGGCTACCCATGGGGGTACTCCTTGTGACTGTTTCTAAACTAAAGTTTTCCTTCTTGAGTTAATTGATGGCCATGATATTGACCTAGAGGTAATCTACAAATGTTTGTTGTCTGGAACAAACAATTTGAGTGTCCATACAAAGGAGTTAAGTGGCTGAAGTTAATTCTTGTATTGTCATATTTCTGTGCTCATGTCCAGTCTGAATTCCCACTTCTGATGATCTTTCCTTTTTCCAATGTTGACTGGTCCAGGAGGAAAGGAAGTAGGTACCGTGGCCATTTAGAAGTAGTCGGGATTGCTCCTTGATCAGCCAGCAGGGGTGCAAAGCTCTGCTGCTTCATACCCTGCTTAGCTGGATGGTTTTTTGAGTCCCCATGCAAAAGCCAGGTTAAGTTTGGAAAGGCGAAACACAATGCATACATGGCAGACAGATTCCCCAGCTAGTGACATCCTTTTCCAGTTTGAACATTAAGCTTAGACTTTGTTGGCTTCCCTACCCGGGACCTGGGGAAGAGAGAGAGAATCTGCTCATTTAGGACCTGGTCCAACGCTGCTTGAACTGTGCCAGGAGCCTTTATGTTGACTTAAATAAGCCCTTAGTGAATCTCAGCGAGGTGAGGTCTATTGCATGTTCTTGAGAAGGAGGAAGCTCCTACCTCAGATGCATCTCACCTGTTTGCCTCCTTTTTGTGAAGCTGGCAGGTGGTGCCGTGATGGCAGTGGGAATCTGGACCCTGGCAGAAAAGAGTGACTACATCAGCCTGCTGTCCTCCAACACGTACATGGCCACCGCCTACATCCTGGTAGTGGCTGGAGTTGTTGTCATGGTTACTGGTATCCTTGGTTGCTGTGCCACCTTCAAAGAGCGGCGAAACTTGCTGAGAGTGGTAGGTTTTCTCCTTTCTCTTGGACAATGCTGGGTGCAGAGCTTCTTGCTTGTGTTTAAACTGCCTTTGGGGTCCTTGTGAAGAAGTATTCCAGCTGTTCCCGACACCACCGGCACTATTGCCTTCCTTCTCTAAGATGGGTTGCCACATTCAGAGAACTGTCTTTCCTTTTATTCTTTCATATGCAAAGAACATGTTTATTGTAGCATGATTGTTGTTGTCATATCCTATTATAATACAGGTTTCCCTTGCTTTATGTTGCTGTACATACATTCCTGGAAAATGATGCATAACTCTAATTTACATAAAGGGAACACAGTGTAACAAATAGGGATATGTTCCAAGACCATGAGTGTACTGACTCTCAGGCCCATTTCTACTACTTTTACAAGACAATTTTGGTACTTACCAACAGTAGACAGTACACACAAGCACGGGGTGGTGATGAATGTTACCATAATGGGGATGACAACTACAGAAACGTGTGTTGCAGACAACTAGCAAGGAGCACAGATCCACACGGGAGGCTATATTTTGGTGCATGTCACTCCCACAGAGCAGCTGACTGGGCTTCCACCACACTGATTGCATAAGCGTGAATTTACTTTGCGTGTAACAAATTTTTGGTATAAAAAAGGTCATCGCATAAGAGCAAATTTGCACGTACAGAACCTTCATAAAGCGAGGGAAACCTGTATTTTCATGGGCCTTCTAAATATTTTTGGAACAAAGGAGGAATCCCTGGGATGGTCAAAAAATGGGATTTTATTTTTCCCCTGAAGCTTTCCAGTGTTTTTTATCAAAGTGTTAAAAACAAACATTCTCTCTCTTGTTTTTTATTTATCCCTCACCCACTGGAAAATAGAGGAATCTGATCCCACTCTCCAAATCAAAATGAAAACAATTTGTTTTTGGTTTGTCAACCATCAAAACAATTTTCCACTGGCACTTTTAATTTTTCTCCTCTCAATTTTTTTTTAATTCACACCCCCCCAACAATAACAGCAACAAAAACTCTCCCTTCAATATATCAAACCGAAACACTTTTAAGTGTTTTGCAGTTTTTTTATTTGATAACCAGCGCTAGAAATCTAATTCTCTCTCCCTCCTCAAATATGTTTGGAGCGTGGCAGCATTTCTTTAAGTATCCCAGCTGCAGTGGCAAGTGCAGTGAGTGAAATAACAATTAATGGCCTTTTGCTTTCAGAGTAACAAAGAGGGACTCTCAGCTGTGTCTCAGACAGTCCTTCAGCTTTGCAAACTGCTGCTGGTCTGATTGTCCCCTCTCCGTGCCTTTGTCCTTGTGAAGTGGAGAGCTGGAGGGGGAGAAACAGGCAGTGAGCAATGCAGACTGACGTACTCATGCTCGCTTGGTAACCTGAGAGACCTCATGGGAAGTAGACTGGGAGCAAGGACGAAAATGAGGAAGCAGAGAAAATTGCTGCCACAGAGCATGCTGAGCCCTTTCTTAGTTCAGATGCACTTGGTGCTGGCCCTTGCACTTGGCTCTGTAGTGGGTAGTATTTAGTTCCTGGGTCTTAGCAGTTCATTCTGGCACTAAGCACAATAACTCGCTATGCTAAAGAGCTCTCCCTTTTTCTCCATCAGAAGGTACACGCAGAAATCGGGTGGGTTTTCTTTGTTACATTCTGCCACAGAAAACTAATAATTGTCTCATGGGAACAAAAGGTCATTCTCTGTCTTTTCTTTCCCTGCTCAGAGTGGCTGGCTGTGACAGGTCTATTGTCTCTCTTAGTTTGGATTCTGGTTTAGTTGGTATTAAATAATCCACACAAGAAATACATTTGTGCTTAGCAGGGCTGAACTGGTCTGTTTGGGAGTTCTTGCCAGCTTTTAGCTCAGCCAGTAATCCTGACAGTCTCACAACAAATGCCAATGTGTCTGTGCCAGGCCGTCCCAGTTTCTCTCTGTATCAGAGAGAGGGACACGCCATAATGGGGAGATTGGCATAGAATGTCCTTGGACTTTTGACATTTCAGATCAGGATATATGTGCATATGTTTGGGTTTGATTCCTCAGAAAAATTCTATTTTTATATGCCTTAGAGCTTTAGCTATAGCTTCAGGTGGTAGTTCTCAACCAAGGTGCCACAGTACCCTAGAGTGCCATGCAGTTCTTTTACAGGGGCTGTGGAGTGCTGCATGATGTTAGCACTGTTAAGTGTGCAAACACCTACACACATGATTCACAAGATAGACCCAGAGATTTCAACAACACAATGTTAAATGCTCTGCGTTGTTTTTTTGCCCCCATCCCTGGAAAAAATTCTGGGGGGTGTGGTGTAAAAAAAAAAAAAAAAAAAAAAAAAAAAAAAAAAAAAAAAAAAGGTTGAGAACTAGCTTCAGGCTGTCCACTCTTTCATTTCCTGTCACCTGTTACCATGATATTTCTGTGCCAGCTGCATTTTCCCTTCTCACATGCCTCCTTTCCAGCCCAAATTACTCGGCGAGGCCACAAGCTCTTGCAATTTCATAACCTTGTGTGACTCCAGCTGTGCTTCTACAATCAGGATTAGGCCCATCATGTCACTAGGCCTGGATTGTTATTCACCTTGATTCAGAGTTTTGTCTGCTCCCCACTCCTCTCTCCCTCCCTCCCCGCTCAGATTTTAGACTAGTTTGTTCCCTAGCAGAAGCCAGAGCAGCCCAAAGGCCTGTTTAAAATATAAGTTCAAAAGCAGCAGTCTTAGCACATCTGGTTGAGAGAATTGTCTAATCATCAAGAATAACAGACCACAGGGGTAACTCTGGTCAGACCTTTGCCCTGTAACATGCCCTTGTGCTACAGGCTACGAAAGGAGGAAGTGATGCAGTGTTGCCCGCCGGCAATCCCTCCTTGTCCAGGGAAACCTCTAGATAAGTCATCTTTTTGTCACCATTTACATTGCTGAAAAGGCTTACAGCAAGAGACGTCTGCCTGAGACTCGGCGACTTGATCTGTATTTTGCCACTGATGTGCATAGATTTTTACAAGCCCATAAAGCAGCTGTAGGTCTTACAGTGACCCTGAGACAAATGCAGAGCAACCCATAAAACCAGCAATCCCTAGAACAGTGGTTCACAGCCTTTTTTTTGTATCTGGACCCATTTGTAAACGTCCATGACAGGTCCTAACACAGTGCCCCTCACTCCTAACCCGCTGCTCCCTGCACCCATGTCCCAGCCCCCAGTGTTTGTTGGGGAGGGGTGTGGAGGGGGGACAGGATATTCAAGCAGCCCTTCACAGGCTGGACTCTGCCAGCCTGCAAGGGAAAAGCCACCACTTTTCTCCTTTAAAAATTGATTCTCCTTTAAAGTTTGTTTGCAACCCTTTCATATATTCTTGCGACCCGCTTTTGGGTCACGACCCACTGGTTGAGAAACACTGCGTAGAAGACATCTTTTGGCCAGTAGAGCTGAGTATAAAGACCAGGTCTGCTTTTTCCAGCCCCAGACAGTCCATGGATACTTACCTGGGAAAAGAGAGCTCAAGAAAGTAGTTTAGCCTTATTTATGTTACAACAGCATTGCGAGGTTACAATTAGGCCCAGGTTCCCATTGTGCAAGGTACTGTACACAAGCCACACAAAAAGAGAGGCATCACTCCTTTTTCAAAGTAGATGAGATGTAACAGATGCATGAAAGAAACAAGCAGACGGCATACCAGGGTGAAGATGGAATAACAATAACAACCAGATGCCAGCTCCACCTCAATGCTTTTGACATGAGCACTAAAAATATCCCATGTGGAGAAAATAGATGAAGGAAAGAGAAACTTTCCAGTTCATTGGTTGTTTTTTCCCCTCTCGGCAAGATGATGTCAGAGAAGTGTTGCATAACTGGGCTCTGACAAAAGAAAGGACCCCTTTGTTTGGGTGGGTTGCTTTCCTGTCATGCCCCTTTCAGCCTCCTGTTAGCGTGGAGCCCAGCCTTTCCTTATCCAGCTCTCCATCGGATGACTCACTCCCGTGGTATGAATGGGTACCTTGTACAAGCATGTGCAGATGCTTCGCCGTGTTCAGCTGAGAGCTGCTTGGGGGAGAGTACGGGTCTGGGAGTGAATGTTTGAAATTGTATGCTCAGATTAAAGCCCGGCCTGCCAATAAAACCCAACTGTCCCTCCCGTGCAGCTGCTGAACTCCAGCACCGAGTGACAGGGGAAATCTGATATGATAGAAAGGAGCGGGCGTGCATGTCAGCAGTATTTTACTAGTGCCAAAGGGTGCCTGTTACCTGTGTCTTCCAGGCAAAGAGGTAGCCTGCTAGGAAGTGGAGATTTCCTTTAGCCAAAGGGTTTATAAAAACCTTGGGAACCTGGTGAGGCAGAATTTTATTAAAAATAAATAAATAAACTAATAAAGTTATGCACTAGCCACGCTCTGAGATTTCATTACTGTTGCCCTCATTTTTCCTTCCGCCTCTGCTTTCAGACATATTGTATAAACCTCCTTGATGCTGCTTATCTTGAGTGGAGTTTGTAACGTTTTGTCAGGGCTTAATCTGATATGATCCCAATCCCCAGGGGAATCCTTTGAGAACAACTGCAATAAAGAAGTAATAATAACACATGCTGGCCCCTTTTCTGCCTTATAACTCTGAAGGGAGCTTCTAGGACCTCCCTTGTTCCCTCCCAGTGTCCTGCTCTGACAGGTGATGTTTCACCCTTGTTTTGCAGTACTTCATATTGCTGCTGTGCATTTTCTTGCTTGAGATCATTGCTGGAATCCTGGCTTATATCTACTACCAGCAGGTAAGTACAAATTAAACCAAAAGGCTCAAACCAGAGAGAGAGCGAATGAGGTGCTAGTTATCGCCTGATTTGAGCGTAGGGTGATGGCACAGATGCCAGGGGTTTGGGGTCTAGGTTTTGTTTGGAGCCCCACGTCTTTTCAGACCCATGTTTCACTGAGTACCTTTACTCTGTTCCTTCCCTCCATATACAAAATACAGCAGGTTATTTGACAAGGCATTCAGCTGTTGTGTGTATATAGGAGACAGAGACATTTTCTGCCCTTGCCTGCCCTCATTTGTGATGGTGTTATGAATCACTGGTTCTAGCAGAGGCGACTGACCTGAGGCTTTTTCAGATATCTGTAAGGGTAACACAGGTAAAGGTTATTACAGTAGGGCCATCTAGTATATTTGTGGAACAGAACCAGTCCTTGCCAAGCTAGGCAAGTTTGTCATAAAGTTTGCCTGGATTGATATGGATGGTGAAAGGGCCAGTTGAAGAGTGTAGTCCTTCCAGCCATCAGTGTTCTCCTGGGGATCCATTTGTATAGCATTCAGCTAGCACAGCTGGGGGACAAACCAAGAAGACTACAGCTCCAAATACCCAAGGTCACATCCTGGGATCCAGGGCAGTCACAGATAACACAGCTTTTAGTCTTTGTAAGGAGCACATGGTTTCACAGGATCAGAGGAAGTCTAGGCAATGAGGAGTAAAGAGTCTAGGGAGCTGCCTCTGAAGGAACTTGTCTGTCTTCTTTCTTCCAGCCAGTTGAAAAAGGTTTGGCTTCTGGGGAGGGCAAACTGTTGGAAATGGTGTGAGGTTTGTTTGCAAAACCAAATACACACTGCAGATAGGAGGAGGCATTTTCAGTGGTTGGATATTCATTGAAAGAGGAACTTCCATTTTGGTTCTGGGCACCCCTGCTTTGCCTTATCAACAGCAGCATTGGCAATAATAAAATTGACAGTGTCTCCATATTTTGATATGGAAAGATCACCCCATGGAAGCTATGCTCCATCTGGACCTGAGCAAGGACTAAAGTAAGTTGTGGCAATGGAGGATATGTAGATACCTCTCAGCTCAAGCTGGAGCATGGCTTATTTAGAGCTGTGGTCCCAGTCAGCTTTGGAGATCATTTGGGGACATGTTTGGCTCACCGGTCAACATGCTTATCTCTTCTGTCTTAAATAAACTCCTCTGCTTTCCTGAGCTCAGGCTGCTTGCTCTTTTTGCTGTTGCTTTCCCCTTGCTGTTTGTGGCCAGTGCTTCTGGGTGTCTAAACCATGTGTTTCTTTGCTGTCTCTGTTCCATGCTGCAGTTCTTCCCAGTGAGCCCGCAGGTAACTGCTTGTCTGCTGTTAAATACTTCTGCTAATGAACTCTCTCTCTCTTTATTTGCCTTTGGTGCCAACCAGCTGCTGAACTTTTCCCCTTGTCTTTATTGCACTAAGTACTTTGCGCTTCTCTTGAGCCTTCCAGCCCAGGATCTCAAAGCCCTTTGCAAATGTTAATGAGCGAAGCCTCACGCCATCTCTGTACGGTAGGTGTTGTCCCCTGTGGTACTGTTGGGATTGGAGAATCACTGCTACCTTCATCAGATTTAAAGGAGGGGGTGAAAAGAATCCAGAACTTGTGCTGCCCCCCGCTCCCCTGGCTTCCTCTTCCTGGCCCGGTGGGACCAGAATTTCTTTTCCTGTATTTCATCTGACAGTTCTTGCTGATCTCTAAGAAATAGAGATGTATGGAGAAGCTTTTCTCCAGTCAGTTAAACTTGTTTCCTTCTGCTGCCTGGTTCATTCAGTGACCTCCATCCATCCACAAGAGATTTGTGATTTGCCATATACAGGTTGTGGCATTGTTTCTGAATGAACCAGGAAGAGGGGGTGGCTGATGTGAAAGAAGGTAGCTCTTAGTTATACTTTGGTCACCAAGTGCGATGGGCAAGGAAATACAGGGGAAAAAATGCAAGTGGGTCTTTGGAGCATCAGCCGATGAAATAGATGAAAGGATGAGTTTGCAGACAAGTTTCTGTGTCAGCAGCTTAGGCTCCAGATATCAACCCTTCTATCTCTGTACAGTGTTCTTCTTGCCCAGTGAATGCATTACTAAGATTTAGAAAGACGTCCAAAGTCTTAAAATCATGCTCTTAGTCATCTTGTGCAGCTTCCTTTCAGCTGTTGATACAAGACACTTGGAGACTGTCACTTCAACACAGCCTGCTCAGCTATCTGAATCTATGATGCAGTGCTTCTGGCCAGAGCACTTTGGCCTCTGGTTCCAGAAATGTGAAATCTCTGAGGCATATTGAGTCCTATTTTGGTGCAGGCCTGTCCATCTTGACAATATCCCTTTAAATATGGTAGTTGTTGCAGTGAGCTATGTTACAGACTGACAGACTTGGCCCAACAGTCTCTTGTTGCAGTAATGCATTCTTTGCAGTAATGAAGAAATTAAAACTGGGGAGAGGGGGGAATAGTATTTAAAGGGACAGGAGGCTAAAATAAGCTCATGCATTCTGGAAACCAGCCCAATCTACTCTGGAAGAGGAAAACTTCAAGGAGCTCCTACTGAGCTTTCTGCTGCCCTCTTAGGAGTGAAGGTGCTAGGAAATGTCAAAGGGTCTGGGTGGCACTGAGGAGGAAGGTGTGTTTGCTTCATGGTCTTATCCTACTGCTTCTTCTGTTTAGTTGAGTATGGAGTTAAAGCAAAACCTGAAGGACACCATGACCCAGAAGTACCGGAAGGAAGGAGAGGAGAGTGTGACCAGCGCAGTGGACAAACTGCAGCAGGAGGTAGGCCCCCAAGGTCAAGATCAAAGGTCTCTTTCACCCTATCTGTCTATCAGGCTAGCGTGGTTAACGTACACTAGTTTTTGTAGCCAGCTGTGCACTAGGGAGCACTGTGGCCAGCATCCTGTCTAGCTATGCTTGACTCCCCACTCTGAATGACCATGTACCATTTACAGGTAGGACAGCTGAGGGTGGTTTTCAGTGTGGGGCTCAAACTTGCATCCCTAGAGCTGTGGCATTGTTAGTGCTTTGCCACTATGCTCCTTTAGGCCTTCAAGACAGGTCGAAAATTAAGCTGGGGGGGCTATAAAAATATCATTCTAAGGTGATGAGCTCTTGTCAGTGAAAATATGTTTCCCACTTCCCCCAATTCCCAGTGGGATGGGTAGGGCACTGGGCCAAGGGTATGCCAGGTTGTTTGCAGGCATGTGTAAGGACTTTTGTGTGCGGATGTTGGCTGCACAATCAATCACATTGCTGTAAGGGAGATGATGATATTTGCATCATTCACAGAACTAGCTGATGCTGCTTAATGAACATTGATATCTGCTTCTGCCTCCAAGATGCGAGCACTAGGCTGTGAGGAGGAGAATGGTGTTAATTAAGCTTCCCAGTACCCCAGAGAGTGAGATATAACAAATGAAAGGCCTTGTTGCTTGTTACTCATATACTCATATTAAAACCAAATTTACCTTCACCACTGTAGGAAGCTGGTGTTCCGGTATTTGACACTTGCTTTTTTTCTGGTAAATGCACCTTGGAGATGCAGTAGCACTGAAGTCAGGGAGAAGTCCTGAATCCTGCACTGGCCATTTTCTCACTTTCCAAAAAGTGTGTGCATTTTAGTGTTTTGACATCTGCTGTTTCCATTTTAGTTTGAAACCCAGGAAACTATAGCTTAGGTCACAAGGTGATAAATGTCCAATTTTCCACCATCAAAGCATTGCTGCTTGTAAATTAAAAATGATAACTGGCACATCTTGTATCAACTCTTTTCTGAGGATCCCAGCTACATAAAAATGCTGAGTCAGGTATGACCACTGCTGGACTACAATTTTTCCATGTTTTACAAAGCCAAGGAGGGGGACACAGACCTTTATGGTCTGATGGCTTGAGCTTTATTCCCATGACAGACTGCTGGCTAGGACCCATACAGACAGTAAGCCCAGTCAGTCAACCACAACTTCCAGTGCCATGGGTTGTTGCCTACTGAGTAATAGCATTTTGCAGAGGTCTGCAGTTTGATTCAACTTGATCATCTTCAATACTTCCCCAATATTGTTGTTAAGGCCAGAAGTAGCTGCAGATATAAATCAATGCTTCTGGTCCTGTATCCATACAGAACAGCAATTGCTACTGATCTCCCCACAGCTAAAAGGAGGACATTGCTGATGTTCAAACTTACACGAGTACGCCACTAATACAGATGCTAATACAGATGCTGGCAGCTGGAATGACTGTTTGATGATGTACTAGGGAAGGAGCGTTCAGCCAGGAGTTTGGGGTGGAGAAGATGGATGGAGAGAGGAAGGTGCTGTGCATTCTGGTACAGACTTTGCCTGTGCTTTGTGTATCTGCAGTTCAAGTGCTGTGGAAGCAATAACTATACAGACTGGAGTGACAGTCTCTGGATCAAATCTGCAGAATCTGGTGGGCGGAGAGTCCCCGACAGCTGCTGTAAGACAATAACAGATGCATGTGGCAAGAGAGACCATCCTTCCAATATCTACAAGGAGGTAAAGAGCAAGCTGACTCTGCAGTTGTAGCATGTCTCTGGGTCTATGATGCAAATTACTAGCAAATTCGTAGCTACCTAGGACTGAATCTAAACCCTGCTGAAGTCACTGGGATTTTTGACACTACCCTTCTCCCAATCCCCAAATCACGCCTCCTAAGGGGGAAAGTGGCAGGATATAATCAACACTTTTGCACCGGGGTTCAGTACACCTTGACACCATCAGTAAGCGCTAGGTGTCTAATCATAGTGGTGGGCTGCGAGCAGCTGCAGTGCCGGGTGCCGTCCCTGGGCGTGTGGGAGGCCGCTTTTCTTTGCGCCGGGAAGGAGCCTGGGGAAAGCTGAGAGCCGGGGGGGAGCGGCCTCTTCCCTACCCTGTGGCTGGCGCCCCACACTGCAGGCGCTCACAGCCTTCGCGGGGCTGTCTAGAGCGGCATAGGCAGCCCCAGGCTGGCTGTGAGCAGCTGCAGTGCGGAGCGCCGGCCACAGGGTGGGTGCGGGGCCGCCTTCCCCCACCCTGTGCTCAGCATCACCTTGTAACCCAGCCCCACTGCCAACCCAGGCCCTGCGCCAGCTCCAGGCTCGCCCATTGGGGCTATGTGTGGTGGCAGCAGTTGCGGCCCTGATGCTTGCTGTGCTGTGCTGGGCAGTGTTTGCCACTGCCACCTGTGGGCTGCCCAGCTTGCAAGCTCTGGGCGGGCAGTAGCAGTCAACACTGCCCAGTGCAGCAAGCTGGGGGGCCGCAGCTGCTGTTACTGACAGGCGAGCTCGGATCCAGCGCGGGGCCCAGGCTGGCAGCAGGGCCAGGTTACAAGCTGGTGCTGAGCACGGGGAAAAGCAGCCCCTCGCTCGCCCCATGGAGCCCCATGGGCCGCTCACAGCCCATGTGGGGCTACGTGTGCCTGCCCCAGGCAGCCCTGTGTGGGCTGTGAGCGCCTGCAGCAGGGAGTGCTGCCCATGGGGTGGGCGAGGGGCCACTTTTCCCCATGCTCAGCAGCAGCAGCTTCCCTGCCAGTGAGCAGGGGGTTGGGGCTGCGCGCTGCCCCCCGCCTGTACCATGGGGCTGGGGGGCACTGGGTGTGAGTAGGCGGGGAGCCAGCAGGAGCACAGGGCCTACACCAGTGTCCTGGGGCCAGAGCAGAGTAGCAGGAGCGTGGGGTCCTGACTAGTAGGGGCTCTATGGAGCCGGGCCAGATCCCCGCTCCCCGTTGGTGCAGCCCAGCCTTGCTTCACAGACCCCTGTCAGCCTGTGCCCCGCTTTGGGTCCCACCAGTGCTGGCCCTGGGACATTGGTCCCAAGACATTGGGACATTGGTCCCAAGATGGTGACCAGGGGGCGGGCACCTGTCAAGGGGTGGGGCTACCCATGCGGCCCTCGACAGCTTGCCAAAACTGGGTAAGTAGCCCTCTGCCCAAAATAATTGCCCACCCCTGGTCTAATCACAAGTTGCAAGCCAATGACCTGAGTAGGCATAGTCTGAATAATATAGGCAGTCTGTTTGCAGATGAGATCAATGAACTGAGCAAGAAGCATGTTTAAAATTAGTCTAGAAATTGCTTTTCAGAGCTCCATACCTAGAGGAGCATCTTGAAGAATCTTGTGCAGTATTCACCAGTCACAGCTGCAGTGTAAGTAGCAGGTCTGGATGTTGCAGGGAGCTCATTTGTGGGGAACATGAAGTCAGCAAAAAATGCGCATCAGGGACTGGGGAGAGAAAAGTGAGGCTGGCCATAAAGCTTAATATTTTCTTACTTCCACGCAGGAGGCATGTCTGTGAGACCCACCTCATGCAAAACTTCTCAGTAGCAGTGATTCAAGTAGAATTTTCTCAGATCCTTAGATGGGGAGAGGGGCAGCTAGATAGAAGGATGGATGGGTTTGGCCTGTCTGATGCGAAGGAAATAAATGGTATTTGGGAGAAAATGGGTTGTATAGATGTCAAATTATTAGAGTGCTGACAGGCTATGGTTTGGGATAGAATAAAGTAATCTCTCTTTACTCTGGGCAGGCAAAGCAATTCCAAAAAAGTGAGCATGAAGGTGGGAAGCTAGGTACTCAGCCGCCTAATACACATTAATACAGGATCTAGTACTGGTGCTGGATATACACGCATTTATTTTGGCATCATAAATGGATTTGTCCTGCCCCAGGTACTGTTCAGTGGCTTTAACGTGTTCTTTCTAGCCTGGTTTATTCATTAGCGAAGTCAGATTACAAACGTGTGGAGTGAGCTCTATGGCTGGCTGCTTGGAGAGCAGTAATTAGAGACGTGGTGAATGCCAACTGGAGCCTTCTCCTTGTTTGCAACATCTGATCATGACAAGAAAGTACAATAAACAAAAATGCAGCCCCTCTAAGGCAGATATTCTTCTCATAGAGGATGTTCTTTCGGCAGGACTCAGTGAGGATTAGGTAGTTTTAGGAGCATGACTGATGTTTGCAGATAAACCAACAGGATCAGACATACAAAGCTAACCTGCTGTTATGCCTTAGGGCATGAATTGTGATGGGTGGATCTGAGACTGGTTCAGAACAGTCCCTCCCTCCCTCCCTTTAAATTTGGGCTTCTATGAACAAGGAGATCCCTGGCTCTGGGTTGGTTGAATACAACTAAGTAGAGCCTTTTCCACATCTGGTGCTGGTCTTGATCAGAAAGTGGGGAGCAAAATCAAAAAATGATCAGTAGACCAGGAAGAAACACCATGATAGCAGAAAGGTGCATCCTGCTGCAGTAATGGGTTACTGGTCCAGTTGTCTGGTCATGATACACACAGCTGTAGACAGCTGTCCATCTGGCTGAGAGAGGGGGAGCCTGCAGGGAAAGCATGAGTCTAGATAGCTAGAGAGAGAAGGAGCACTGAAGAGGGAGGTGGGCTAGCTCTGAGGGAGGTCGCAGGGCAGCAGGGTTTAGCTCTGAAAGGAAAGAGTTCACAGAGGGCTGAGTTAACTCTGAGGAGAGGAAGACACCACTGGGTGATAGGAAAGGGCCAATTTAGCTTAAAGGGGACAGAGAGCTTGTGGTGAGGCGTGATCTGTTAACTCCGAAGGGAGGAGGGTTGTCAATCCTCCAGGATTGCCCTGGAGTCTCCAGGAATTAGATACAAATCTCCAGCAGACTGCTGAGGGTCACCCAGGACAGAAATGAAAGGGCATTCATTAAAATAAATATTAAATGTTGGCTCTGATTTATACAGTAGTTCAGTAGGTTTTAAAATGTAATAATCATGTGCATGCATAATGTAAAGGTAAATGTGCATGCATTTACCTTCCTGACATAAAGTCTGTGCATCATAATCCATAACTATTATATGCAAGCACGTGAGTACATTCATGTTGTGTGTCGTGGGAACATTGGCATTCCAGAAACCTCCTGGAATAGATTCAAACCAAGCTGTGAGCCCTAGAGGGGAGTAGGAAACAGTGTGCCATGGGACAGTGTGAGGACAGGGAAAGAGGATAGTTCAGATGGGATTTTAGTGGGATTGAAGAAATGAGAGGTTTGGGTTGAGAAATAAATGGTTTAGAATCAGGGCTGATGAGGATAGCTGCAAAACTTTATCTCAAGCCCCTGGAACTGGCAAGCCCCATGCCCCTCCTTTCCCCAACCCCAGGGTTATTTGTTATACTACTCTCCCTTCATCTGTCATGGTAGACTGTGAGACCTGTGGAACAGGAGCCTTTCTGTCCTGCCTGGAAGGCACCTGGCACCTACACGGTGCTGCGCAGTCTCTGTGTTAAATCCTCACCAGGGAAGATTCCACTTCGCTCGATTAAACGGCTTAATTATTTAAAGATACCTGTTCCAAAAACTAATGAACCTTCTTGCCGCTTTTCTGTGCCAAAAGCAACTTGGCAGGCCTGGGAAGGGAAAAAAGGCTGCCAGCCAAGGACACAATTGCAAGATGGAGGCAGGCAGTGCTGCAACTTTCCGGGTCCACACAGTGCCTCATCACTTTATAAAGCAGGGGTAGGCAACGTTTTTTGGCTGGAGTGCCAAAAAACCCACGATGTCGACCTTGGTAGGTGCAGGAGTGCTGACATGCTGGAGCCTGGAGCAGCTGTTTGCAGCTGCCCAGCTGCAGCCGGCCCACGGAGCCTGGTTTGCTTGCAGCGGGGCTTGCAGCCTCCCAGCCACCTGCTGGGAGCAGCCTGGGCTCTGTGGCTGTCAGCAGCTGCTTAGAGCCCGGGCTGGCGGTGGTGTGCTGAGCAAAATGGCCTTGTATGCCTTGCTTGGCACGCGTGCGGGGGGTTGCTGACCCCTGTTAAAGCATTGAGAGAGTAATTCTCTTTAAATGGTGGCTGCGTTGTTAGAAGGCCTTGTGACTGGTCCCAGCTGCAACACCTTGGGGACCCAACACTGCTTCCTTCAACACTGAGTGTTGATGCAGTGTCCTATCTAGGCAGTTTCTAGCAATAATTAAATCTTTCTCTATGTATCTTGGAGAGAAACTTCCTTCTTGTTGACAGGTCTCGACTTGCCCACAACAGGCCTGTTTAAGCTTGTAAGAGCCTCATCTAGCTCTGGCTGCAGGGCTGATGTCCTGCACTCTGTGAAGTGGCCTCACTTGCACCCCCCTGCCTAGCGAGGCTGCTGTCTCATGCTCAGAGGTCACTGCCTTATCAGCTGCCACTTGTAAGGCAACAACCTTGGCCCAGGCTGAGTTAACTACCCATTTTTGGAATGCTCCTAGACTCGTCCCCCCTGGGCCCGTAGCGTCTGCTGTCCATGTGTCTCATTCTGTATTCATAATAAAAATGGAAATGTAAGTTACAAACATTTGAAAAGCCATACTGGGTCAGACCACAGGTCCACTTAGCCTAGTGTCCTGTCTCGCAGTGGCAAAGGATGCTAGGGGAAGGAGCACTGGCATCATGAAGGGTGGGTGATCAGGGCACCAGGGTCAGGGGAGTGGGGAAATGGAAGCAGCTGTACTGCCAAACTGGCCACCACCTTGCTGCCAGTAGTGCAGCCAGTGACACTGCCCTGCCCATGTTTCAGTGCCACCCAGGTTGCTCAGGCATCACATTATGCCTCTGGAAAGGAGTATTTACGGCAGAGCCTACACATCACTCAGATTGATTCACGTCCTTCCTGTCTCCCTCCACAGCTTCCAGTATTTAGAGGCCTAGGAAGTCTCGATTCCCCTGTCACATTTCATACCCACTGATGGCCTGATCCTCCATGAATTTTTCAGTCTTTCTGAACTTGGCTAAGTCCTCAGTCTCCATGATATCTTGTGGCACAGTGTGAGAAACTTCTTTTTGTTAGTTTTAAACCTTTTAACTGCTACCCAATAACTTCACTGTGTGTCCTTCTAGTGCCAGTTAAGGAGGAGGGAGTAAATAGTAAATCCCTATTTACTTGCCCCATGCCAGTCATGATTTGCAAGCTCACTGGGAGGGCAGAGCCTGTTATCTTTGCCAGTTGTCTCCATAATGCATGACATATCAGAGCCGTGTTTCCTGACTGGATTCTTGGGCTCTACCATGACAAGAATAATAAGCTGTTTCAAGAAATACTTGTGGTTTTCCTACCTGCACTGAAGCTGCCTACCATAGTGCAGGTATTTCAGTTTCACACGTTGTAATGTATGAGGGGCAGAGCATTGAAATGAAGCTCATTCACTGTGTCTCCTTCCCATCACCCCGACAGAATGGCTGCATTACTAAGTTGGAAAACTTCATCCAGGAACACCTGAAAATTATCGGGGCCGTGGGGATTGGCATCGCTTGTGTACAGGTAAAGGAACATGGCTGATTCTAGAGGGTGGTAGACCTCGATGCCAGGGACCCTGCCCTACTGAAGCAGCATCTTGGACTCAGGACACTGAGTAGGAGTTGCAACACCGGCCTCTGCAATTCAGTTTATAGTCTCCTCAGAACAACTAATAACAAGTACTTTGGAAAACCTAATATGTAGATGGCCTGAATTAGAGTTCAATTTCTCTGGGTTCTTAAAACTGGAGGCCTTTATTTTTGCTTCCAAGGAAGACCTTCAGGTAGTAAATGCGGTACAGCAGAAGGGGTCAGACCTAAGAGATGAGATTCTAGCAAACTCGAAAATAGGGGAATTGGGGAAGAGGCAGAGTGGGGCTTGGATTCAGAGCCTATGAGAGAGAGTTGGGGGCAGATAGCTTTTCTGTGTTCTCCCTCCTGTCCTGTTTTGGAAATCAATAGAATTCACAAGCTAAGCATTTATAAAGATTGTACTTCTACTTTATTTACACCTGTTACTTGCACTTTTATTACTGTACTCGTATATTAATGTCTATTAAGAAAGGAAATTCTCACAATTTGGTGGGAAGAGCCCTTGGGCATGGGGCCTGGGACAGCTATACTCTCATTTCCTTCCCTAATAGGCCCTGCTACTGCTGTTCCTATTTTAGACTGAAGGTGACCTCTAGTGGGGCCTAACTATAGCTGCAAGCTGAGTGGGGCAGCAGTAGACATGTTGCCCATCTGGAGGCTTATTAATTTGAGCTCAGGTTTTTCCCAGGACACTGAGGGTAGGACATAATGCCAGGGAGAAGCCAGTGACTCGGAGCGAGGGGAGGCGCACCTGCACTGATCAGTCCTGCTGTTCAGGAGAGGTCTTATGTCAGCTGGAGGAGCCTAAATGATCTCCCAGTGAGACGACCTTGAGGGTTGAGAGCTTGTTTAACCATTTAAGTTCCATAGACGCCCTTCTGCACAGCTATTCCTAAGTGTGTGTCATCTCTTGTCTCATCCCCCTTCAGATCTTCGGGATGATCTTCACTTGCTGCTTGTATAAGAGTTTAAAGTCGGAACCATACTAGGAGCACACAGGAATCCATCAGTTCCCCCCTGCTACCACCTCCAGCGCCTGCCAGATCTGCCACCCCCACTTAGCAACACAGACACTTCCACAGCCTAAGGACTTGGGCTCTGATCCAAGCCCCTTGGATCCCAACAGCTGTAGAAGCTCTTCTTGCTCAAGTTCAAAGGTATTAGAGTGCCACCAAAGAACAGTGGTTTGCTCCCCCTGACAGACTACTGATCAGTGCCACACACTGACTTTGGAGACAAATGATGTTTCTGTGCCAGGTGGGAATTGGTGCCAAACCTCTTCTCATCCAGATGAGCCCCCTTGGCACATACTGATGTCCTGCCACAGTCATACACCATCTAAGAAGGTATCTGCTCTGGTCACTTGTGTCAGCATCTCTCTCCATCTTGCCAGTGAGAGCACGACCTGTCCCAGCTCAGATTTTACCATAATTCTGACCTCATACGAGATGCGGCTGAGGACGGTTACACAACAACCTCTCCACTTCTGTCTCAAAGCCTCCATGCCATTCAGAGGCCAGTTGAGAAACAGAAGCCATGTGCCTTCAGTGATTCTGGACATTTTCTGATTTTTCTGCCATTTATTTTTAATTAATGGTTTCCAGTGTAAATAGAGGGAAAAATTAATTTGTCTCCTGCTTGGTCTCCCTCTGACAGGTTCAAAGATGGGCTTGGAAGAATTAGTCTGTGCAGGGAACCTGCCACATTTGAGTATTCAAAGCCTAAGACTTTTCATTTGCCAGGATTTTTTTTTGAACCTGGAAAACTCCCAAGATAAAATCTCTTATCAGGTGAAATATGTACCAGCTTGAGGGACTAATTCCTGCCCGAGGAGATAGGCTTGGAGGCTGCTAAGGAAATTCATTAAGGTTTTTATATTGGCCTCCTGGGATCTCATTAATCAGCTAGACATTATCTGGCTTTAATGAAACCTGGAACCCTGCTTTCACATTCTTCTCACCTAATAACTAGTAGGCTCAGCTTCACCTAATTGCAAAATATACTCTGTAAATTGTCAGTGCTAGGTGATGCAAGTTAACTGTCTGGTTACTGCAGGACAACAGTATGATTGCATGATGATAATTCTGCTGGAATCCATGATACTTATATGACCACAGATGTTGCTATTACCATGCTCTTTCCCAGTAGCCCTGGATTGTGATGCCAGCTAGAAGCTAGCTTGATTCCTAGGTTCCTTTTGAAGTGCAGTGCCCCATCCATGCTACAATGGCATGGACCTGGCATGTGGGCACCTGGTAGATGTTATGTATATAGGTTGACACACCTACAAAATGTATATAGTGACATTAGAGAAGCTTGGATGAAAGTTTGGCCCCCAAAGGCACAAAATGCCCATGAGGTCTAAAGTGAATGTAAACTAAGTGAGGATGACGTGGGTTTTTTTTTTTGTAAAAGTATGATATAATATGCTCAAACTTAGGCATAAGAGAAGAGTTTCAAGAAGTTACTACCGAGATGAATTCTTATGGCTTGTGTTGTGCAAGAGGTCAGAGCAGATGAATCATAATGGTCCCCTCTGACCAAGAAAACTGCATCCTTGTAGATGCAAGAAGAAGAAGGATCTGAAGAGAAGTGTTCATTCCTGAAGTGTCCCACGTTTAGGGATGTTAATGAGTGCAATCTGAAAGGCTGGTCCAGGTCACCAGGATGCTCAACAGCAGAATAGACTGCGTGTTCAGAGGTGTGTGATGGTGAGAGCAGAAGGGGTGTCCTCTCCCAGCTCACCTTGGGGCAAGACCCTGAAGGATGGGGGTTTTCTGGGGAGGGGTGTGTGTGGTAAGAAGGGATATAGGGCAGGGGTGCTTCATAGAGAGGCCTGCCCTAGCCTCCTTTGTAGAAACTCAAGCTTGCCTTGGGCTTCTCTGGATCTGTTCCTTTCTCTTTGGAATCATCCAAGTGCTGAAAGATCATGCTCCTTGTGCTCCCCTGATGTTTCACTGCTGCTCTTTGCTGCACTGCACTTCCCTTTTTCACTGCTTTCCATGAGAAGCACCACCATTAAGACCTCCCCCCTACCAGATGCACTGAACGCTCAGCATGCATGGCATCCAGTGGATTTGTACCCTATGCCTTCCTGTGACCCGATTAATTTCTGTTCTTTGCACTGTCACTCCGGCACTGGAGGGGAGAAATCAGAAACCACCAAGCTACTTAATGTCTCTCTGATGCTCAGCGGCAGCAAACCCCATTACATCCTGCTCTCTTATGAAGTTGACTTGGTCCTGCAAGCTCCCCAGTGGAGCAGTGCCTTAAGACCAGGTATTGCAATATGTAGTGGAGGGAATCATGCTGTGTTTCTTTGTCTTTGTTACTCCCAGGCTAAAAGTATCCAGGGAAATAAGAAAGGTGGGCCTGTGGGGATATTTGTTCTTGCAGCAAGCTTGAGTGGAAGGGACAGACGGGAAATGTCAGTTCACTATGTGGAAGAAGTGTGCTCATCCTCATTCTCAAATAGTTGCATTTTTTTCCTTGTCTGTAACTAAAATGCATGAGCCGTCCTGGGGTAAACTCACCAAGATTTAATGACTAAGTGCGTAGAGGTAATTAAGGTGAGTTTACTTCATCATAAAACTGAAGTGCCACCTTTTCAATTTAGTTTTTTACTTTGGGTTGGCTGACGTGTGTTAGTTATCCTAAAGTAAAAAATGCTGTTTTTTTATCAGTGATGGTAAACCCTGTACAAACTGGGTGATTCATTCTTTTCTTTGTCCTTTAGTTTTGGATTTTGCTCCGACTCTTGCAGCCCAGCAGCCAGACAGTTAACGTTATGGACTCTCCTGGTTTCCCACAGAGCATGTCTCACTATTGCAGAGGCTTTGATCAATCTAGCAGAAGCTGTGTGCTGGCTCCTGGTGTGAGGTTAAAAGGTGATGAAGTTAATAAAATTCGAGGCAGGTGAAATTGAAAATCTCCAATGCAGCAACACTCTGAAATAATCCTAAATACTAATGCAAGCAAAAGGTGGAGGGCTGGGGGGGCTTCTTTTTTTTTTTTTTACCCTGGAAAGGTAAAAATTATTACAGAATTCTGTAAAAGATAAACCTCTAAGTTATTTCTCAGTTTTTACTCCAGTTCCTGGGATTTTGCCTACTAATGAAAAGGAAAATATTGAACACATTGCTTGAAGCAATATTTCTAATTACTTATGTGTATATTGCTAGTTGTCTGTACCTGCTCACTAAAAACCTATTGTATAAAGTGGGAAGGTGGTGGGTGGGAAGGGTAGTAACCAGAGTGGGCTTGGATCAGTCAGCTGGCCTTTGTCTGAGGAGGTGTTTTTTTTCCTCCATGTCATGCTCATGTTTTTGTAACCATGGCCAATAAGCTAAACAAATTAGAGTTTTCCCTTCTCTTGTATAGTAATACCAAAGAAACACCAGTGCAGTAGTGGGTTGTTAGAATTGCAGGGGCTGCAGCCTGTGGTCCAGCAGAAGTTGGGTCCACTAGAGGCTCTGAAAGTAGGGGCCATGATCCTCAAAGCATCCTTGATATGGGTCAGGGCATCACAACAACCATGTCCGTCCCATGTTGCTATGTGGGAGTAAGGCTTCAAGATGAATGAGGTTGAGAACTATTGATCCAAAGAGCTGGATTTTCAGAGACGCCGAGCAACTTCCATTAGTAGTGTTATTGCTCTGCACATGTGGATGTCAGCTCCCACAAGGTGCTGAGAGCTTTAAATCCTGCCTTACTTCAGTTGAAGTTGAAGGTGCTCAGCACCTTCTTTTCCCAGGCAAGAGGTCAGTGCTCTCAGAAGTCACTGGAAAAATGTTTGTTGACTTCATCTGCTTTTGCTTCAGGTCCAAAGCAAGGCATTTGTCTCTGGGTATATTGGCCTGAGTGTGCAGTGTGTAACATATATGCTGTAAATAATGAGGGCTGAATAAATAGTGGGCTCGGGCCAGGCAAAATTTGGATCTGACTGATTCATTAAATCTGAAAAGACGACTTGGGGGAATGGGGTGGGAAGAGCTGTCTCCTGGCACTGTTTAGCCAGCCTGATAGCAGCCTCATTTGGAGCATCTGCATCTCTTACTGCACCCAGTGAAAACTGAGGCCACCACATTTTCTGGTCCCTGGCTGTAAGCGAGAGCATGCTGTTAACACACATATAGGTACAGCGAGCCACAAAGGCACGTGCCCCAAGATACACGCATGTATTTTTCAGCACAATTGTGATAAAGGTCCTGCTGTTTGTCACAGGCGTTAAGAGTGACAGCTGAGACCAGCAAACACAGCTCCCATGGGTTCTGCCATTGGGTGGCGGCTGCTCAGCCCAGCGTAGCAGAGCTACTACCTGTGGTTTACCGGGGGGCTTCAAGTCGCAGGAGGAAGAACCGGCTGGATGTGCCTGGGCACTGGGTAGTGAGCTCTGCTATCCTGTGCAACTGCCTGCTGGCACCTGGTACCCACTCACACACTAAACGTAACTAAAGACTCACGCCCACCTCTGCAGTACAGTGGCCCTCACTAGCTACTGCAGGTCAGTAGAATACAGCGCCACTTCAGTGTCACATGATGAACCCTGCTTCTGCCTCGTGTCTTGTGCTGCAGTAAGTAATTCCCACAGCTGTAGCACAGGGTGCATGCGTGCACTTGGATGTGTGCATCCAGAGCACAGGGGTAGGCGAGTTTGGCAGCTTCTCTGCAGTTGGGTGTCAAGCCTGCCCTGCCTTTGCCATAGGATGTGTACCCTTGTAGATGTGTGGGGATGCTGCTCCGACGTGCTGTAATTATAGTGCATCAGAGCAAGCCTGATTAATTGAGTCGCCCCATTGGCACGCTCCAGCCAGCCTCCATGTCTTGTGTAGTTAGCATCCCCACACTTCAGAATGACAGTGGGGGTGTTTTAACTGAATCTCGTCAAATAAGCTTCAGTTAAAGCACCCCGCCACCATTTTTCAAATGCGGGATACTGACTACACAAGATACTGCAGGTGCTTTAATTGGAGCAGCTCTTGCAGCCACTGTAATTAAAGTGTCCCACCCCTGGAGCACGTGTAAAAACACCCTCAGGTGCCACCACTATCAATCCTCTGCTAACACGATAAAGTGTCTACCTGCCATTGACGTGTCTGACCGCTGGGTGGCACTCTGCATCCCATGTACAGCACATTGACAAAGACTTGGAGCACCCCAGCATTGAGCTAGCTGGGCCCAAGTGTAAACCATGTTGGGTTAGGCTTCACCTGCAGTTGCTTTGCCAAACTCGAGGAGAGCATGTTGCAAGTAACTCCTGAAGTGCCCAAGTGGGAAGGCCTCTGCTTGCTCCCTTTGAAGGAAAGATGTTTGCTGCAGCTCTAGGGAAATGTCTGTTCTCATGTGTTGTGCAACAGGGTCTGTTAATAGAGATTGATCTGAGATTTGGGCTGGGTTGGTTTGCAATGAGGAGCGGGGCAGATGTTTTAATACGCTCTGGCCCTGGGCCTTCAGGCATGTAGAGTCCAGAAGTCTGCTCAGACTACTCACTGAAATAAATAGAGTTCTTGGTTCAGCTTCACCTGGCTTCCCGTTGCATTCTTAGCTTCCGTTTCAGTTCACACAGCTGGAACCAGCCCAGCCAAGGAAACAGTCTGGGTGGCAAGGGGAAAGGGGAAGACAGCTGAACTGGTTCTCGTACAGCAATGGTAGGGATGCTTTATGGGCTGGACACAGTGCCCTGTAGAAGCTCTCTAGAGCTGGGTAGGGGATACTGGGCAGTGAATGGAAAATAGCACCTCCTACTCGATGCTCTCAGCTCCAATATACTTATACATCCTGACCTCAGGGCCTCTCTACCATGACACCCATCATTTTTCTTCCTCTTTGCTATCACAAGCAAGAACCTTAGTTAGGAATTTTTCCTTACCTGCTAGCCCCAGGATCATCCCCACTGGCCGCCTTCACTGCTGTGTGCCACATGCCAGGGGTGTCAAGCATACAGCTTGTGTACTGGACTAGCTTGTGGAGCCTTATATCTGGCCCTCTGGGCTACCAGCAGGCGTCCCAGAAGTTAGGGGGCATGGCCTACTGCAGAATCAAGGGCCTGGTAAACATGCATTTGGTGGCAGGAGGGTGAATGATGGCTTTTGCCACTGCCACGGCCCTATCTCCCTAGCCATTGACTCCTGCTGCCATGATATAGGGCACACAGTGGCAGTAGCTCCAGCTGCACCCATGTTCGCCAAGTTGGAGTCAGAGCTGCTGCCATTGCCATTGCCACTGCCACCTCCATGTGCTCTGATTCAGACCCAAGCTGCTTCTGCCATTTCCTCATAGCCTAGGCTGGACCTGGCACACAAGAAGCTCTGTGGTCCTGACCCACCTAGAAGCATGAGGTGAGTTTGTCACGCCTGTTGTACACTAGTGGTGCTCAGCTTTTAGAGAGGTGTGCTGGGTGCTTGCAATCCAACTTAACTGCAGGCCACCACACCCCTCCAACAAGAGAGGTGAGGAGGGAGATGGATGCCAATGTCAGAGGAAGGCAAGAGAGAGCAGGGAAAGAATAGAGAAAGAGAGCTTGCTTCCAGCAAATAGCATTTATCACAGAGGAAGGGGGAAGGACAGAGGGAGGGAAAGAGTAAGCAGCACCATCCAGAGGGGAGAGGATATGGAGAGATCAGGGAGGGCTGTGGGGGGGATTAGCAGCATGGTGCAGGGCAAGGAAGGGAATGAATTGGGCTAAACTGCTTGCCACTGATCCTCAGTGCTGCAGGCCATCTCCATTCACTTTGGGAGCTGAATCCGGCTTGCATGTATCACAGGTTGAACACCACTGTTCTATGCTATCCAAAATGCCCCTTCCATTTTGGGATATTGATGGAAATAAGGATGAAGGTGAATTTAAAGTGCCAAGTTGTACCCTTACCAACTATCAAGAATTTCTGCAACAAGCTAGCTGCACATCAGTTGACAGAGACAGAAGACAGAAGATGTGGTCCTGGGATGTATCAGGTGCAGTATGTTCAGTGGAGATAGGTAAGTCTTGTATACCTTGGTACCAAGTACTGGTGAGACCTCATCTAGAACAGCATTTCCAACCTCTGAGTCGCACCCAAAAGTGGGTGGCAAGAATATTTGAAAGGGTTTCAGGCAAGTGCCAGAAAAACATGGGAAAGTGTGGGTTTCCCTTTGCAGGCTGGCAGCCTTCCAGCCTGCAAGGAGTTGCTTAGGACAACTGCAAGCAGCAGGTGTACGTGCATCTGCGCACATGCACGTGGCCAGCACACACCCAGGCACAATGTCGGACCAGCCCCAGCAGCTGGATGCAGGTAAGTGTATAGGGGTGGGGGTTGGAGGGCCAGTGCTTGAGCACTGTACGAGGTGGGGGTTGGGGTGTAGGTATGGAGGGGATGGGGATGTGGCAGGGGGCAGGTGGCCTCTGAGCACTGAGGGCACTTTCCCTGCCACTGGGGGAAAGTGGCCAGGCATCAAGGCTGCATCAGGGCAGGGGAGAAGGCACCTGCTCCTCCCATGCAGGAACTGCATGGCTGGGCTGGTGGCACTCAGGCTGGTGCCCATACTTGCAGGGGTGAGGCAGCTGGGAGACACTGCTCGGGGTGGCAAGAGAGGCTGTGACCAAGCTGCCTGGCACAGAATGGGAGCCCCAGCCTAGGGCAGGGGGTGTGCTATAGGCCTCCCTGCCTCCTTCCTCCAGCCTGTGCTGTAGCCAGACTTGCTCTGCTGCCACCCATATGAGGTGGAGCTGCTGCAGACACCACGCTCCAACCCTGGTGGGACCAGGACAGCTGGCAGTCTCCTCTGGCAGGGCTGGGGGGGGGGAGCAGGGGGCTGTGGGTTGGGAGTGAGGGGCATCAGCATCTTACATCAATGGAAGGGTTGCTTTAGAGGCTAGACATAGGGGGCATGGGACTGTGGATCAGGAGTCCCAAGACCTGTGGCCTGGCAGGGAAGGGCATCAGCAGGGTATGGGAGCTGTGGGTCAGGACTGGCCATCAATATTTACAAATGGGGCCTGGAACAAAATAAGTTGAGATCCACTGATCTAGAATATGATGTATGACTAGGGTCTGGTATAAATTGTAGGCCCAGCTCATTAATACTGTGGCCCAGCCATGGCAGGGACCACCATTTTCGCACCCAGATCATGGTGCCTTCCCCACACCCCCTGATTAGTTGAGGGGGGCAAGTTTAATTGCAGCAGCAAAGTCCTTGCTCCCAAGGGAGTTGGGAGCACTTGAGGACTGTCTTGGCAGACAGCCCTGGTGCCAGGTAGGGGAGGGGCTCCTTTGCCCATGTATTCTCCCCCCTTCCCCCAACCCCTGGCACACTCACTTTCCTGCCTGGAGGCGCAAACATCCCCTCCCCTACCTGGTGTCAGGGCTGTTTGCCAAGGAACCCCCACCTCCCCACAAGCCTCCAACCCCCCAGGCCTTGGTTTTTCCACCTGCAGGAGCAAACAGCCCCTCCCCTCCCTGCCCCCCAGTCTCTCCTCACCTTGTCCCTTTTGCAACCCCTTTGCCCCTCCCCTGGGCTGCTAGGTTTTTGCTACTGGCTGGGGAAACTCCCCAGTAAGCACCCGTATCATAGCATTTTGTTGCAAATTGTATTTTTGGTAAAAATCGCTTAATTTCAGAATTTTCACAAAAAAACGTGAAATCATGATTTAAGCCAAGCCTGACATATGACTTTGGTCATCCATGTTCCAGACAGGCGAGTTCAAGCTGGGACAGGTGTGGAGAGGGCTGCAAAGGGTATTTAGGGGAATTCATAAGGCAGCAGAGCTCAACTTGTTTGACCTAGCAAAATGAAGGTTACGATTGTTCTTCATAAATATGTTTTTGGGATATACACACCAGTGAGGAAGATGAATGATTTAAGCTAAAAGTCAGCGTTGGCACAAGGATAAGAAGGGTCTAAACTGGCTATGAATAACATTAAAGTGGACATTTAATAAAAAGATGGTGGTTCTGGAATGGCCCCACATATGAATGGGGCACAAAACCCAGGACCCATACGGCATTTAGAATGGACCCTGCTAAATTTATTACAAAGGCTGTACGACCTTTGTCTGGTCTCTGTCTCGGGGTCCCTTCCAGTTCTGCCTTCCCTTTCCCCATTGCTGTGTGCTCCATCCAGCTCCACTGTGGTCCTTACTGAATACCGGGGCTGTTAAGCTACAAGAAGCTGGTGGGATGAACAGTCTTAGCCTCCTTAGTTCAGATGGAGATTCAAGTAGCTACAAGTGAAGATCCTGCCAGGCTCTTTGTGCTGCTCTAGTAAGTCACCATCTGACTGGCTTTGACTCCAGCCATTCATCTATTTATTTATTAGATGTATATGCTGCCGTCCTCAAAAGAGCATCAGTGTGGCCTGTAATAATAAAAGCAGAGAGATTATGAAGATGCATAAAAATTTTAAAATAAAAATAATATGCAACAGAACACACGAGACAATGCCTCAAAATATATCCCCACCGGCTGAAGGCCTCCCAAAATAAAAGGATCTTATATCACTTCTGGAAGATGCCCAGGCTCAGTTCCTGATGGACCTTAAAGGAGGAAGTTCCAGGGCTTAGGAGCAATTATTGAGTATGAACTCCCACAAGGTTTTGCCAAATGAAGTTGTTCCACATGTGGTATTTGCAGACAGGGGCAGAACTAGGCTGCAGAAGGAGGGAGGGGACACAGGGCAGAGAGGCAGGACCAGGGTCCCAAGGCTGAGGGGCCAGAAGTAGCAAAGGGGAGAGATAGGGGGTGTTGGGGGCCCAAGGGTGCAGTGGGGCAGGCACCAGGAGGCTAAGTGGGGGGTGGACAGGTGGCAGGGGGCAAGTTGCCTCCACCCCACTGCCTCCACACTACCTCCCCTGCCATTCCCCATCTCCTGTCTTCTCCACTGCTTCCTTCTTTCCTGCCTCTCCCACTGGCTGCCCCTTGCCACTGCTTTCTTCATCGCAGTGGTGGTGGGAATGAATTTAAGACAATCCTCCAATAACAAGATTCTAGGCGTGGAAAATGTTAACACATTTATATATTCTCCACATACAGAATCTCATTATTGAGGGGTCATCTTAAATTCAGGATTATCTTGAGTTCATGTGAATATGGTAGGTGCTCCTGGCAACGCACCCCCCTGCTGTCAGAAGGCAGTCTGCTGTGGCCTGTGCCATTTGCTGCTTCTGAATGGTCTTCAAAGGCAGCCACATGCTATCTTCAAGGTCTTGTGGTGGTCAGATTTGAATCCAAAAGAAAAGATCACAGCTTTCGCACCTGATAGAGCTGGTGAAGGATGCTCCTCGGCAACCCGTAACCTAAGAATCCAAGTTCAGCAGAAGATTCAGGAGCACCCTAAGGCTGAACGACAAGGGGAGGCAGAACCCCACAACAATAGGGTTTCAGTCATTTGCCACTTATGCTTCCTGAATACATTTGCCCAATAATTTCTGGTTTATTCTACTACTAGCAGCAGAGGTGAGCCGACTTGGGAAGCACAGCTAGGTGATAAGCTATGTGTACATGGGGACTGATGGCCCTGCCCAGTGTGTATGTGTGGCAGGAGCACTGAGCATAGTCACAATATCCCTGTTGCCCCCAGGCTGAGGATGCTTCTGAGAAGATCCTGCTAAATATAACGAATTGTGTCAAATGCCTAGTGTTTCAATAAGCCTTCCACTCTTGAAATCTGGGACGGGGCTGCACTGTGCTCCCCAGAAGGGGAAAGCTGTCGTCTCCTGGCTGCTCTGCCTGCCTCTAGCATTAATGAATTCTCTTCTCCCTTCAGTGCACCTGAATGATTTTGCTGCTGTCAATGGGAGTGGGTCTCAATCCCAGCATGCTCCTTATCCACCTGAAAAGGAGATAAATCCCCTGAGGATAAGGTTGCAGTGCACTGACTTCTAACCAGGCAAGAGCATGATCTCTCTCTGTCTGAAAAGTCTGTTGAGAGAGGAGCTGTCTCTTGAAAGCTGTTTTCTCTCTCCTGTGCAGTTTGGCATGTTCCAGGATACTGCGTTTCCCAAGTTAATTGCCTCGTTCACTTCTTTGTGGCCTCCTGTTGGGCACCTTTCTTAGTCCTCCAAAAAGTAGCTCTCCCTTTTCTCAGTGTGGGTACCCAGTTCCTTGCTCCAGCTGGTTTGGGACAGCACTGGATGTGGTGCCAGCATAGGGCTAGTCTAGGGTGTGCACCACATGTGACACCCAGTTTGTGATGCACATTGCATGTAGTGTGTGTGCTGGACCGACCAGAGTGTGCCACCAGGGACCTGGCTCCCAGCCCCTTGCAGCTAACTGTGATTAACTCATGTCCAACTTTAACGCAGCTTCTGTAGTCCTGCTCTCTCTGGAGTACCCACAAGATTAAGCAGAGACCAGCCAGTTGTATTTAATCCAGATAAAAGGTACTACACAGACAATATAACATAATTACAGTTTATCTCCACATCTAGTTTACCAAGCAGTCAATCAGCTTCTGCAGTTTACAATTAAAACACTTCTGATCCTCTTGCTGGCCTGTTACTGTTGGTCACAGCCCCATGTCAATCCAGGTGTCAATACAGACAGATCAGCACATACGCCTGTGCAACATGCATCAGCATTATCATGACAGGACACCTGTAGGGCTGTCCTGGAGCATCTGCAGGTAGTAGAGGGCTATGTGCCTTGCCAGTAGGCAGCAACAAAAGCAGATATAGCCTGTTTGCCTTGAGCAAATGGAATTGACCCAGACATGAATTTTAAACCTTTACATTTGAAACAATGTAGTTTGCATTGGTGAGTTTTTCACATGTCTTTATGAGGGATTATTCCCTCTCAGATTGGGTGAAGTTACTTTGGTCTGGATCAGGGGTATCAAAGATACAGCCTGAATGAGTTTGAATCTAGCCTGCAGAGCCCCATTGTCTGGCTTCCAGTGCTGCCCCTGGATCTGGAGTTGACCCACGTGCCATATGTGGCTGCTGCTGGACGAGCCCTGAGCGCAGGGCCCAGGATGTGCAGCAGCACGCTGTGGTTGGTCCAGTACACACACTACATGCAACGTGCATCATAGACTGGGTGTCACATGTGGTGCACACCCAGAATAGCCCTGTGCTGGCACCATATCCAGTGCTGTTCCAGACCAGCTGGAGCAAGTGTTACGTGTACTAGATCTGGCATACAAGGGGGAAGAAGGGGCAGGCCTTTAGCCTGATCCAGTCTGTCATTCACCTGGCCCATGGACTGAGCCCATGCCACTCACCCAGCTTGCAGGGCCAGATGAGCTTGACACCCCTAGTTTAGATGGTTGCATCATCTGCATCTGCCCATTTCTTATTTACATTGGTAAAATGCCACATACACCATAGAAACCTATCATCTGTCCATGCTCAACCTGTCATCTGTCCATGCCCTATGGATGGTTACTTACATGGTTTCCAATCCTTTGTCTGCCAGGTCTCTTGGATTAGGTCAAACCAGCACAGGCTAGTTTCTCAGGGAGTAAAACATCAAAAGGTTGGATCCCCATGCTGTTTCAGCAATAGGACATTGTATTAATTACTCCTCCATTGACTTCAGTTCTTGCAGGAAGCTTCCTGTTGACCCAGAAATATAATCTGTAACCCACCCATAAATACCCATATAATATTTATGATGTTATTACAGTAGACTGGCTATTCCATGGGGCTGTAACATCTTTCAAAAGCTAGTTCTTGAATATTCAATGACATTGCATCTGTCATATGTGACTACTGAAGCCCAGTGATCCTGCCAGATATGCATGACCAGCAGACAGGCAGGGATTACTTCTGATCTGTGTGCCTTTGACTTCTCAGTAACGCTAGGGCAAGGAGTATTGGGCCCAGGAACACTAGATGGTGGAACAACCCACCTTTCAAAGTAATGGCCAGCAGCCCTGAGACCTCAACTGATGAAAGGAACCCTATTCTGCTCTTAGTGAAGAGACTCTAAGCCACAAGCAAGCTCTGGGAAACCTGCAGAGAACCCTACTCCTCTTCTCCAGCATTTCCTGTTTAAGCAGGAGGACTGTTTCCCAATTGACCATTTAAGTCCTGTAGCCTATGAATTCTCCCCTTGGTAAATCCAGCAGACTATGAATTCTCTTTCTAGTAGTGGTCTTGGCTGCTGATTTTCCTGGCTTTTGTGAGACAGATAAGTAACCTCACCTGGATCCCTCTGTTTGCCTAAGGGGCTGCAGTACCGCCTGTGATATATTTCACATGCACCGCCCAGTCTAATTCTGCTGCTTTTGGTTTTTACTGCTTTCTGTGCTGTTAAGCAAAACACAGAACTTAGTGGAGAGCATTTTATACTATGTACAGTATTTGATGCTGGAACCTGGATTTGCAAGCTATTAGCATTTCACTGGGGTATTGGCCTTGCTCACATGAGACCTGGGAGCAGCATGCCTGTGGCTTTTGGACCACTGGTTAGCACTGCTAGATTGGGAAGCTGCCAGCTCCCTGGAGCAGTGGCTAGCTCGAGGGACCTAAAGCACTGCAACCTGGTCACTCCTTATGCTCTGCTAACCAGTGCTATTGCTTAGATGTGGCCCCATGGGGTGTATGCTGGTGACTCACCGTAGCCCTAAGTCATACTGCTTTTTGTATGTGCTGCTAGTTGCTGGGTTGGTGCTTGTGGTACCACTGGCTAATAGTACTCTGCACTGAACCCTACAGCTGCTATTCAAGGTTGAATGGAGTTTTTGGCAATGTTATTTTTCCTGTTTGTCATCCAGTCTGTTCCTATGGCATACAAGTACAGTCATTACCACGTCCAGCTGTGGGTCACCTTTCCTCACGTAGCACAGACAAAGCATCTATGGCATCTCTGTCTTAAAGTTGTACCATGAAGAGGGGTCAAGCTAGCATGTCCCAGCCTGGCACAGAGGAAAAAGAGGCAATCGAGGAAGAATTTATACAGAGTCCCCAGAAAAGATAAATTCCTCTGTGGCTTTATTCCCTCAAATGAGCTATAATCATATGAACAGCGGGGATGGCTAGCACCCAGCAAATGTATTCAATGAATCATTCAGTCACATCGCATCATTAGGCATACGAGAGTTTGAAAATGCTCTAATTCATTGTAAAGGCAGACTGCTTCCTGCATTGTCACGGTTGCCTACATGAGTGGAAAGACATTTGCACACCCTGAGCCCATTAAGATCAGTTGCTTTCTCTTTTCTAATTGCTGCTCCCTGTTGCAGAAAAATAGCTGGGCAATTTCAGGCTTCATTTTCAGCAGCAAGCTGTACCACTTTCACTGAAGGAACAATGCCTGCATGATTGGGTTAGCAAGTTCCCCAAATTAAATGGTCCCTTCCATGTCACCTGCTAATTTTCATGCAACTGTACTTTACACGAGTGGATTTTTCAAATTCTGAAAAAAACCCCATACTTCCTTTCAGGACAGCAAAACCATATGTGCCCTATTGGTTCTGCCAGGAGGTTGCAAGGTCTACCCAAAGCAAGCACAGATTGTGAAGAAACCTCAACAAGATAGTGTTTCCCCTTCTTTGGTAGGCAATGACACTGTTAACAATGATGCTGTTTAAGGTATCACTGTTGGCGACTGGGGCTGTGAACAAGTATAAGGCACACCAATTTTAAACAGGGAGAGAGGACTTGCTACATGGGAATGTGTATCAGATTTTCCAATTTACTTGTTATGTCTCTATGTTCCCATAAATGAGATAAGCTGCTATAACTTTTAACCAGAAGGTTTAGCTCCACTTTTACCACTACAGGAGTGCATAGATTTAAGTTATATAATGAAACAGTTTATACTGGTATAACTTAGTACCAATACAGCCATTGCATCCGCCCACACCTTGAGTTATCACTTTTTGAGAGGAATGGGGCAGCACAGTCATTTTAAATCCTCTGCAGACACAGTTGACAGCACTGCATTGATTACACTTAGGTCATGTATCAGAAGTTTTCTTTCAATTGTAACCGCTAGAGATTAACTGTTTTGGTTAAGGTGAAAGGTGAGATTGAGAGAACGATTTGAGAAGCATGTCTATACCCCTTGGCTAGCCTATAAGCCCTCCAGCAAGATAGAGGCGTTTCAGTTACACAGCAATCCTTACAGCTAGATTGGGGCATTGCCTCAGTACTGATTCATGCAGAGGCGTTCCTGCAAGTTCCCCATCTAAGGCACTGACCTGCTTGATCTTCTTTAGCCAAGGACATACACAGACAACCTGTTGCAAGCAGCATATTTCATGCAAACTGCCCTCTCACCTGCTCAAATGCCCCACCAAACAAATTATCAAATTGGCTGGTTTATGCTTTACTGTTTCAGAAATGCTCAGCTCTGTATCCCAGGCCATGGATTGGTTCCAAATCTCCTTCTGCATTAGTAATACAATACAAGGCTTGGGGAACTGGTTGACACCCTGCTGCCACTGTGAAGTGTTTAAGACCATGGTGGGAGGAATAGTAACAATGGCGATGATGATACCTTCCAGGTTGCTATAACCATAACATCAGAAATGGCATCAGATCTTCTCAGACTCTGACAAGTTTTCAACCTGCGCCACCCCAGGGCCCATGTTCTTCATATTCCAGTGGAAAGCAGGCTATGGCAGCAACGCACAAGTGCCACGCTGGGTGGAGAGGTGGGCAGGCAGGGGAGGGAAGAGATGTCAGTAGTGGAAGTAGCACAACTCAGGGACTATTATAGGCTGGCATTGTATTTCCTAATTTGCTCAGAAATGTCTGACCAATTTTCCCTCTAAAGTAAAGCTTGTCATCATAGAAAACTGCTTGGCTTCACAGACTTGCTGCCTCTGGCTGCGAAACAGACACTCCTCCACACTAGTTCCCTGGGAGTTTGGGCTGACCTTTCCTTACACCCCAGCAATGGCAGTGCTTCTATCCAAGATGCCTACACCGTGAACAAGGTCAGATACAGGATTTAGCAAAAAGGGTGTGCAGGGGCAGTCACCCATGCTGCAGGGGTAGCTGTACTCCACTCCCAGCCTCCTCCCCTGACCCTCCATTCACTGGTGTGGGCAGATCCTGACACTGGAGCCTCTGGGAACATTTTTTAGGTCCCCAAAGCAAGTAAGAATCCCTGCCTTTCCATTGGTAATCAGAGAAAGGGGGACACCCCCTTGCCCATTGCCTTTACTGCTGTCACTTTTCTCAGTTGAGCCCACCCCAGTATAGCATAGCTGTAGTGGGCAGGAATGACTTTGAAGTTTCCCAGGCCCCTGGAACAGTGTAAAAAGCAGTAGCAGCTTGCAGGGGGCAAGGGAGCTTGCAGGGGGGCAGGAAGACCTGCCTCTGAGCAGGGAGGGGAAGAAGAGAAATTCGTACATACTCTGGACACTTTAAAAAAGCTGCTGGGGCTCCTGGGGTGTGATCCAATCAACCAGGGCCACTGCATCCCACTGGATCCATCCCTCACTGTGAATATCCAGGCACCTGGGCAGCTTATTCCTCTGCACAGAGTTGCCCTGAATACATCCACTTTTGGATTAAAACCATTGCTCTCATCATTCTCAAGCCCTATAAATAATTTGGCCAATGCTTTCATATTGGCACCTCTCTCATGTTGGCAGGCAGGTAATCACAGCATTGTGCTTCCATAACCTCTATGCCTGGGAGGGTTTCAGAGTAATTCATCACCTGCTACTGAGGCTCACAACAGCTTTATTACTTGTATTTGAAAATGAGGAAACTGAGGCACAGAATGAGCAAGGATATTATCCAGGATCACCCTGCATGTCAGTAGCAAAACATGGAATAGATACGAGAGATCCTAACTCCTCACTGGGTCCAGGTTTTTTTTATAGGGACTGCTTCTACAGATTTCTGGAATCTAATTACTGGCTCTAAGTCCCTCTATGATCCTGCTACAGCATCCTAAGTAGTCATAAAGCTTCACATTCTTCCTCTTCCTTTTCTTCCTCCGTGACCTGCATACTTAATCACTGGAGAATCCTTGTCTCCTAATTGTCTCATCACTGTTTTGGATACTCCAGTTTATCAATGTCCTTTCTGGAAAGTGGATCCACCAAACTGTAGGATGTGAGGAAAGATGGTTTGATGGGTAAGGACCCAGGCTGAGATGCAAGACAGATGAGTTCAGTTCCTTCCTCTGTCACCAGATGACCTTGACCGAGTCACTTAGTTTCTGGTTACTTTAGTTCTCCCATCTGTAAAGGGGTTAATACACAGTCAAGGTTATAGAAAGAGCAATTCAATCTACAATTGCCCTTGTTTTTTTATACATCATAGAAGGAAATTTGCTTTTTTCTGGAGCAGTGCCATACTGCAGCCTCTTGGCCAGATTTAACCATTGTTTTTTTCCTCCATACACACACCAAATCCTTTACTGTTCTTTACTGCTACTAATTTTTCCCAGGACTCCCTTATTTTACTTGCTTATATGGGCCACTGTCAGGTACTATTTCACATTTTGCTATATCAAATCTCGCCCCATTTAAATATTCCCACCTTTTAAAAATCTCCCACTCACTCTCTTAATTCCCCTGCTTTTTGCACTCCTGTCTAGTCTGGCTTAATCCAGAGATGTGATCTATATTGCAATTTCTTTCCTCTTCCCCTGGCCTTTAATGAAGGTTTTAAATAGTACCCAGTTCAAGACTGACCTGGTGTTTCTTTTGTTTAGTTCCTTTTGCTCTGTTGGGGACTGGGGGGAGAAGGGGGGAAAGTGGGTCCCACTAATGATTCACCTGTCCAGTCTGTTTTATGCTCAGGTGACAATGTGCTCCAAAGGAACATTGCAGTGATTTGTCCAAATTTCAGAATCACACTATATTGAACCATGAAGGAAAGACCTGGGCTTCTGTGTTTCAACCAATATTTCTTTAGGCTGGTCCCTTCAAACAGGTTTTATTTAGCTCTGGTTAAGGCACAGGATAAGAATTCAGGACAGCTGAGTTCCTTTCCCAGCTCTGTCATGGATTTGGCCAGGTCATTTATCACAAGATTTTCCCAAATTCAACTCCCACTTAGGCATCTAGAAGAAATGGCCAGACATTAAAATATGCTTGACACTCACTGTGTTCTCAGGGGGAGATGAAGAGCATTTAGCACTTAGGAAAATTTGTGCTGAAGTGCCTAGTAAGAGCTGAGCTCTTCTGAAAATCTGGTCTCACTTGTTGATGCTGTTGAGCACTTTGGAAAGATTGAATGATTAATCTCTGAGCCTCCTTCCCCGTTCTGTACCAATATGTGGTTAACAATATTTCCTTTGTCTCATCCATTGAGAGTGCAAGCTTTCTTTTACCATTTTGTTTCTAAATTGTGCCTTGCCCAAATGGGGTCCTAATCTCAGTCAGGGCATCTAAGGGTTCCTACAATATTAATAACATTACTCGGAGACAAATATGATCCTGTGAAAATGCTGGACTTTGGTGGCACATTTATTATATTGAATGGCGTGGGGAATGTAGAGCTACTTCTCAATACTTCACATAGATCAACTTTAGCAAAGTTTTTCATTTTTTGTTCTGTGGCAAACATACTCTTCTGTGAACTCAGCTCAATTCTGGTTGCATTATGAATAAGCAGCTCTTGGAACTTGGATGCTCACATGTATAAACTGTGCTCTCCACACCCCTGAAATAGGCTGGCCTGTTTCCTGCATTAGCACTGAGAAGCCTCATTGTGTTAGGTGCTGCACATGCCTACTGTAGCACACTGCTATCTTCTGGATCCTACAAGTACTTGACAGGAAGTAGGTTAGAGGGGACACAATTTAGGGTTTTTCTGAAGAAGACACTGAATCCATTTTTATCTATCGTATTATGGTAGTTGCTAATTTTCATCTACATATTATGGCTGAAATACGAAAGATCAACTTTTCACTGCAACCCGTTTTCTTGAAACCAGAGGAGAAAGCCATTCCAAACAATTCACTCCCCATGTGAGTTCCTCTGAAGTGTTTCCCCTTTATTTAGACATAGTATAATTCTTTCCTGACAGGAAAGAAGAATTTTCCCTTTCTACCTACTTGAAACAAGCTGATGAGCATAATATCCCAGTTGTGGCCTATTCAGGTCACTATCTTGTTTTAAATACTGATGGGTGTTTAGATCTCCATGTTGCTTACACTGGTTTATTGTAGGGTTAGGGCCTTAGTCTGGAGAAGGGAGAAAGAGAAGTGAGTAAACATACAGGATAGTCAACTGATCCACTATTTCTGTAGTAGATAGGAGTCCTGTGGTTGGAGAAAAAGAAGTAGAAAGGAAAGGGATAATGAAAGTGGGAGGTGATAGATGTAGTTAGCCATGTTAGTCTGAATGCAAGTAGAAGACAAGGTTAATTTGCACCTTATAGCTAGCTAGCTAGAGTGTGTGAGTGTATAGCACACTCAAGTACACTCCTATATATAGCACATGCTTTCAGGAGCTGAAGTCCACTTCAGATGCTGAGAAAGGACATGCACAGAGCAGCATATAAGGAGAGAGAAAATTAGAAAATGACAGTCAAGAGAGTGAGAGAGAGGAGGAGAGGGGGAAGGAGGATCTGTGCTGGGAAAGGCAAACAAACAAGCAGTAAACCCATAGGGGGGGAAAAGGAGTCACAAAAACTAATCCAGGTAACGGGATAAGAATCCATAGTCCCTGTGGGAGGTGATACCAAACTAGCTGTGAGATTTGAACCAACAGTGAGATGTAACTGTAAAGGGACTCAGCAGTGAGGAGAGAAACAGTGTATTGACTCCCCTTGTGAAAACAGTTTGATTATTCTCGCGGTAGGTGCTAATTATGATTTCCCTTCTGAGGCCAAGGCAGAGACAGAAGAAAATGGTTCTAATATCTCAGAAAAGCATTTCTTGTACAAGGTAAGTGCTATGTAACCAACTCTATTTAAAACAGGGTGTCAGAGAAGCTTTCTTCCGTAGTTGCCTCTCTGTGGTGACTTTGCAGCCAGCCCCTCCTGCAGAAGAGATGAAACTTGCACTGGGATCTTTTATTAAGAATTTATCTATTTCTATGAATATTTCTTCCTCCAGCACTTGATAAAGGGAAACTCTGATGTTTTCTGATTAGAAGAAAACTCATCTCAACCTGTTATCATTCCAAGAGGGACTGTGCCTAAAGCCTGTCTGCATCTAGCTATATTAAATTTATTGCATTCCCTTTGTCAGCTAAATCTGCAATTTTGTCAAAGGAGGCGATCAGGTTTGTCTGGTACAATCTGTTCTTTATGAACCTGAGTTGCTATCTCTCACTGTGTTGTTCTTTCATGAGGTGCTGACATATTGATTCCCTCACTATAGTAGCAGGGCTTGAAAATGCCAGTTGCTCTCAACAAGAGAGTAAAACTGATGGGTAGTTTAGTGGCGCCTCAGTAGTCCTTGCTTGAAGGATATTGGCAGGGAGAAGAGAGCACAGTTTATATGTGAAGCAGGAGGTTCTGCCTCTTACAAACTAAGGAATGAACTGGCTTAGCCTTTGAGAACAAATTATCATGATCTGTAGTGGTGGGAGGAGAAAAAGACTCTATGCCTCAACTCTTTCTTGCAGGGTAAATAGACAGGCAGGAAGAGGGAAGGCTTCTCTCTCACCCAGAACTTTGGCAGTGAAAAAAAGCAGAGTGTTTCTTAAATACTCTGGCTCTGCCCCAAAAGAGATGAACTTCCAAGTCCTAGCTTTGTCTCCTCTGTTTACCAGGGGTAAAAGAAGGGCTCTGATTAAAAGTCTGTGCTCATTGATTGCTTGCTTGACCAAGCTGTCTGTTCCCAATAAGGAGAATAGAGAGAATAGATCCTGCTCGGTGTACAGCCATATGCCTTAAAGAAACCAGATGTTCTGACTTGGAAAAAAAAATAGAACCTGAGCTATTGCAGATGTGTCCAAAGAACTGACTGGGGTCATGTTAGGATAGCCAAATTGTTAATAGACCCCAGTGATCTTAGCTTTATAGTAAGAGAGCCCTGCTCAGGCACACTGAGTCTGAAGCAGGTATTTGGTAGAAGTGCTGCCTTTAGTCCAGAGGTGAGCAATCATTCTGGGCAGAGGGCCACTTAGTGAGTTTTGGCAAGCCATGACAGGCCGCATGACAGGAAGCCAGGGCAGATAAATATTAATTTTCTTAATTTTTTGTGGAGGCCCCACAGGCTGGATAGAGTGGCCTGGCTGGCTGCATCTGGCCTGCGGGCCACATTTTGCCCACCCCTGCTTTAGTCAGTGCTCTGGCCAATCAACGTCTTGATGAAAGGCTCTGAAGCCCCTTCATTGCCTTGTATCAATTACTACTTGGCTGCTCTAAATAGGTATGTGAGAGAGGAAAAAAGGAACAGTTCTCCCTGGAATAGCTTTACCCTACTCCTTCCTTGTTTCTTCTTAGTCTGACCCCAGGGACTACCCTGGGAAAACGAGGACAGTCCAACTGTGCTCAGGGAGAAATGTTTCTAGTACAAGTCTGTGTGACAGCGTCATCTACAGGCTACTGTGAGTTATGCATCCTCCTGCTAAGCCCAATCAACAGGGGAGAAGTGCTTTTTGCAGTCCTGCAAACCTCAAAGATTCAAGATTCCAGCTCCAGAAGCTTCCAGTACCATTCCTGATGTCTGCCAAGATGTTAATGGTCACATAAATGAGGGTTCTCCTGGAATTGGGACTGTGGTAGGGCTCCAATCCTTAGGGTGAGCTTCTTTGCATCCACTGGTCAGCGTGCATGCCTCTACATCCCCCTGAAGCGATGGTGTGACAACCCCCAGGTATCATATCTGGGTCCTTAACTCAAGCTATACAGAGTCAGGATTCAGGAGCAGATTCAGACTAGACATCAGGAAGAACTTCACAGTGAAGGTGGGCAGAATTTGGAATGGGCTTCCAAGGGAGGTGGTGCTGTCCCCTACCCTGGGGATTTTTAAGAGAAGGCTGGACAGGCATCTGGCTGGGGTCATCTAACCCCAGTGCTCTTTCCTGCCTAGGTAAGGGGTCAGACTTGATGATCTATTGAGGTTCCTTCAGACCCTAGCATCTGTGAATCTATGATTTTTGCTCTGGGCATATTGGCCAAGATGGCAGGTTTCAGTGCACTAAGATCTGAACTTGACAGCCACTTGACAAACTAGCTATAGAAAAGAGCTGTAATTTTAAAGAGTGCTATGCAGTCTTTATGCCCTTGATTCAGTTACCTCTTGTACTCTTAGCTACCCAGTCACTATGTTGTGTGGGCTGGTAAAGGGGACACTAGTAGGTATAACTTTACTCCTATGCCATGTTTTCTAGAGCTCTAATACTTTTTGTTGCTCTCCTCTACCCTCTCTCCAATTTCTCTTTGGGCCAGCCTCTAAATCATTCATCCCATCCCTGCCCTGGCTTTCATTTTCTAGGGCCTACCCAAGAGTGTCCAGCATGTACAGTGCAATGCAGAGGTACCAGAGCCAGCTCAGGTACAGATAGCAGTGTAGATATGTCAGCCTGGAGCTGGGGCTGATAATGACTACCTGTTTGTGGTGCTTCCCATGAGTAAAGTGAAACTAAGAGTCAGTACTAAGGCAATCAGTCTTTCAACTTTTCCAATTTTGATATACTAACTACAGGATAAGCCAGAGCAACCTCTCCTATTTACAAAGGGAAAGCTTGACTGTACTTCAAATTAATGCTGAGGCTATACCATGCTCAAGCAATTGGTGCTAGAAGGCATCACCAGGGAAATAAAACCACATGCAGTCCTTCTACAACAGAGGTTTCCAACCTTTTTAAGTACAAGATCACTTTTTAAATTAAAGTTCAGCCCAAGATCTACTGCACAGCCTCCCCACCCTGGTCCAGCAGGTCATTCTGTGGGGCAGGGAAGGGGCTGGGGGAACAGGTGGAGCACAGTAGATCCTGAGTTGCACTTTAATTTAAAAAGTGATTTCCCTGCTTCTGCGTTGAGGGAGAGAATGGGGCAGAGACAGGGCAGAGGTGAGTGGGGCCCTGACCAGGCTGGGTAGTGGGAAGATTGGAGCCTTGGTGGCTTCTCCAGGTGTGCAGGGAGACTCCTGCTGCTGCACGCACCTTGGCGGAGGCCCAAGAGGCATGTGCCCCTTGATCTGTGCACGGGGCAAAGGCAGCTGCCACTGTGCTTTGCACCTCGAGCCTCATTGCAGCTGGCCTGGGAGTGGCCCATTGCCACGAGCATCCCACCACTGGGCTGAGCCATGCTCCCTTCCTGCCTGGCGGCAAGATGCAAGTGGCATCAGACCCCAGCCTGGCTGGGTGCTGGGACAATTGACTTGTCTGGGGGGCGATGCGGGGGATGGGACTCCTACCACTGTGCAGCCCCACGAAGGCCTGAGGGGCACGTGCCCCCCAGTCTGTGCATGGGATTGAGGTGGCTGCCACTGCACTTTGCATCCTGAACCCTGCTACAGCTGGCCCAGGAGCAATGCAATGCTATGTGCATCTTGCTGCTCCTGAGGCAGCTGCACTGGGGCTTGGGGTGCAAAGCTCAGTGCGCAGCAACAGCTACCTCTGCCCTGCACATAGATTGGGGGGGCACATGCCCCCTCAGCTTCTGCTGGGGTGCACACAGCAGCAGGAGCACCCCCTGCTCCCCTGGATGAGTGGCCCAGGCTCCAATCCTCCCACCATCTTGTCTGGCTGGGGTCCCACTCACCTTTAGTCCCTGCTCCTGCCTCTGCTGCACTCCCTCCCTCACCGCAGGGGCCTTGATCTGGCCCCCACCTCTTTCTTCCCTCACAGACTGACCTGCTGGGCTGGGAGGGGGGCAGTGTGCATGTGCATGTGTGAGCATGCTCAACCCCGCGTCCCAGAGTGCAATAGAATAGAGCACTGTCCAGGTCAATGGTATAATAATCACCAGTATATACTGTGGGGGCCAAGAAATGGGCTGAAATGGGGCCGCCAATGAAGTGGAATTACGCACAGCACACGTGGTGGTTGCAAAGAAAAAAACTTTACTTACAAGCTGCAATACAGGGACTTGTGTCGAGGTATGCAGCGTAGGCGTGCTTAGAAGAGTTGCAAACAGAAAATAGAAAGCTCTGTGTGGCACAGTAGGGTACAGGGTACGTTGGGAATATGTCAATGGGGAGTCGTTGGTGGTTGATCAGGCCTCTAATGTGGCTCTGAGATGCACGTAAGGTTTCTCCCAATGAGCATGTGAAGCTCTCCTCTGACCTGGGCGGAAACTTCCCAAGTCTTTTGTATGGCTAGCGAGCCAATTGCTAGCTGCCACACGTGCATAATTTGCATCAGGCCAATCGAAAGCATGCACTCAACGGTGCAACTGCAAGCTTTTGGTGGGAACTGATTTTGCACCAAGGGCTTTTTCCCGCCACAGGGGAAATCCCTGCACCGGGTACTCTCATTGTGCTGGAACGCAGCTGTGCCGAGGCACTTTTTAACCATTTAGCTCTGACATTATACCAGCTACCTTCTGCTGTGTTGTCAATCATATCCCTGCCTATTTACAACCAGATGACCTTATATACAGGTGTCTTCAACTGTCAGCATCAAGACTGGGAATACTCTGTTAACAGTAGCAATGGAGACAGTCTTTGTCTTTGGGGAAGCCTGAATGTTGTAACCCTCCATACATAACGTGAAGGAGTTAATTCATACCTTCAATTCTGGATACTGGAACATTCAGACAAACCCAGATCTTGCCTGGTGGAAAAGCAACTTGAGTAAAATACCAATAAGAAAAGTTTCCATCATTCCAGCGCAGGCCCTCATTCATCAGCACTGACAACATGATCTTTCAGCCCACGCCATTTAGAACAACTTCAAGATGGAACTTTAGGAAGGTGGATTGGCAGAAATACCGAAGGCTGACCAACAAGAAAGCAAACCAATTAGAGGATCCATCAGAATCCAACACAGGTCAGGTCTACAATACATCTATAAACTGCCTAACTGAATTAGCCTCTAGGTACGCAGAGTTTGGCTACAAAAGCCATTATGTGTCATGCTGGGATGAACAATGTGAACAGCTCTTTAACATCATCAAACAATGCAATGACCCTGCAACTGTAAAAAGAACTACAGAACAGCTGGCTACCACATTAAACAATATCAAGAAGAAGAGATGGCTTACTACTGAAGAAGGATTGGATATGACCCACTTTAGCAGACAATCATGGTGTACGACTACCCACCTTACAGGTAAAGGCACCAAAAACCATTATTTCCCTGTGTTGGCAAACCTTATTGCAAAAATACTGTGTAACAACAGCAAGTACAGTAACCCAAACAAGCAACACAGAAATGATTAGACAGTGACATCTGACCTATGAACAACTTAAATCATTTAGCATTAATCTTAATTTAACTGCTCCCATCTCTGAGAATGAGTTCAACATGACTAGCAAAGCGATGAAGGCTGGCAAAGCTATTTGACCAGATACAATATTTCAAGAATCCATTACCAAGCTTGGAACCACAATGAAAAGATGGCTTCATAACTTCATGTATAAATGTCTAGAAAACAACAGCCTTCCAAAAATCTGGAGAAAAGCTGACATCATTGCTATCCTGAATCCCAATAAATCCAAAGAGTATCCAAAGAGCTACTGACCCATCTTGCTACTCTGTGCATAATCCTTAATAAAATACAGAACATCATTAATTCCCAGCTCCCAAAAGAACAAGCTGGCTTTTGGTGTACCACTGACCAAATTCTGTTACTTACATGCCAACAAAAACAGATTTGAAATGAAGCGAAACAGACGCGGTCTTTGTCAACCTTACAGCCACCTATGACACTGAATGGCACCAGAGCCTCAAACATAAACTGCACTTTATGATACTTGACTGCAAGCGATGTGCTTTAATCATAAACATGATCTCCAGCAAATCATTCAAACTTATTACCAGCCAAGGAGAAAAAAAGAGAGTATGAACTCTGAAGAATGGAGTCCCCCAGGGGCCAATGCTAGCGCCAACACTTTTCAATGTATATACCTCTCACTTCCTGCATACATCTAAGTGATACACGTACACTGACAATGTTGCCATAGTAGCCCAAGAAATAGATATGACAGAACTGGAAAAGATACTGACATGAAACTCATTGCTGCCTATCTCCACAAGTGCTGCTTCACATTGAGTGTCCGCAAATCAGTATAAACACCCTTCCACCTAGAAAGTCATCAAGCCAAGAGCATGCTGTATATCAAAGATGTGTACCACATCTTTCCCCATAAGCAAACCCCAGCCTACCTAGGAGTTGCATTAGACTGTTCCCTTGCCTATACACATCACATTCAGAAATTTTAAAATTTTCTCTGAAGTTCTTCTGCATAGCTGTGAAGCATATTTGGAGTTGTGTGTAGTAGTCAGGGAATTGTAGATGTTTAATCCTTGGGGGATGAAGTTGTGTTTCTTGCAAAGGTTTAGAAAATATATGTCACTGTTGAGTTTGGCTTCTTTCTTTTTCATGTTGTACAGTTTCCATTTCAGACGACTGAATTTGATATCTTCCATGTTGCAGGGGTGTAGGTTTTAGCAGAATATCGCACTCCTGTATGCTCACACTAAATAGCTCAACACTGTACTTAACAGTGCACTGACACCCATGTCAGGCTGCACAGCTTACACACAGATACACTCCCTGTGCTCTTGGGTATTAAATCAAGTCATATCAGAGGACAGACCCTAACATCATTACCAACAATAGAGGCAAGCAATGATGAAAATCACCTGTTTCATCAACTGTTAACTGCAGACCCAAACAGATGGAGGCTTAAAAGTCATAAACTGTGTATGCAGGAAGTCCACAGGCTCTTTGGAAGAGATTGGGGATGCCAAACTAGCCTATGGGATGCAACTGAGTGGCCTGACCACTAAGAAAGTTCAGATTTACTCCTGAAGCATCTTATACCAGCATCAAACAAGTCCCCCATTGGGCATGACTTTAACAGAGAAGCATGGGTCAAGCTGAAAGACTGAGATCTGGATATGGATGCTTCTAAACAACACTTCATAAGATGAACATCTTGGACAGCCCACTGTGTGAATGTAGCATCCAACAAACCATGCACCACTTAATTGAAAGCTGCAATCTCTTCATATGCCTGGATGGGGCAAATGGAACCTGCACATTGAGCGATAATACTAGACAGTGGTTCAAAGATGTGGAAGTTGATATCTAATGCCTTATGAAAGAGAACGCAAGCCTGGAGCTCAGCCCTGCTTCTCAGCAGGGTAAATTAACCCACATGAAGCTGAATGTTGCTTCCAGTACCTTAGCCAGCCTAGGTGTCTCTGCACCACGCTGTCCCCAGGGGAGACTGTACCTGGACTTATTAAAACAGAGAATCAAACCTCTTCTTGGTGACAAGTCTTACCCTGTTGTTTCTTCTGCTTGTTAATCAGCAAATTTGCTGGTAATTACCACCTTCTGTGAGCAGCACCTCTGAGACCAGGTGTTATTAAGGTACCTCCTGTTTAGCTTCCTCTTCCCTTTGTGGTTTACAGGGGGATGTTAACTGTTAATTCTCTTCCCTTTTGTCTCTGTTCTTCTGTGCTGTCATTTTCAATCTATATTTTGTTGCCAGTGTAAATATTTCTCATATATTAGGTTTCCCTGCTCCCTTGTCCTGTTTTATGGAGTGACAGCTGCAGTCTGAAAAACCAAGCAGCAGGCTCAATTTACAACCTATTGCTGGCTACGATGAGAAACTTTACAGCTGAAGCAACATCTGCAACTGAATTATTAAAGCAGAAGTAAGCCTTCTAGATGTGTAACTCAGTCATTTGTAATCATAATGCTTTGGCACTGTAAGAAGCTGCTGAACGTGCTGGAGCTAGGCTTTTACAAGGGTTTAGCATGGTTGATGCTGCCCTTCCTTGTATCACATCCCAATAAAAGCTGCTGAGTGCAGAGGTCTGTTAAATCCAGTCGTTAGTTAGATGCCTAGAATGGAGGTTGGTTTCTTCTCAAAACCTCATTCCAATGTAGGGATGAGCCAGCTTTTGGCAATTTGCCCCTCTAAACACACATGCTGAATAAGGAACTGTTCCTGTCTCTGAGGTAAATAGTTGTCTTCCCTCTGTGAAGACTGGAGAAGTTGAGGCAGAGCTAGGTAAAGGGATGTGCTCAAAGCAACGTAATGGCAGAGGCTGCAGCTGAATACAGGAATTGCTACTCCCACCCTCAGTCTGTTCCCTTCACCTGCTGCATCGTATGGGCAATTTAACACATTTATTTCTGTTAGGACTGCCTTTTCCCCACCTCACCCCTTCCCCCAATCAGCAATGATCAGAAACTGGAAAATGTACTACCTAATTTGGTCCTAGCAGCTCCATTGGATTAAATCCAATCTGTAAAACATCTGTCTACAAGTGTCCCAGGGCTCAGTCACATCCTAAAGTAACATTTCCCCATGCTGGTATAACTCGGTCAGTGGCATGACTTTAATACAACGCTTTTTAAGTATGCATTTGTTTCCAGTAAGCCCTTGAGTACAGTCAAGTCCTTTTTATATTGAAATCCAGGATCCTCAATAACATTTGATTATGAGGCTTGCTATTTTTGGAGTCTCTGTTACTCTGTTATGAGCAGGGCACATAACATCTCTTGATATGAAATCATTAAGGGCACAGTAGAGTTCATTACAGGGGCATTTCACTGTATTAAGAACAAATCAATACCACATACTAATATAGCAGCATGATACCTGGCTTGGGTTATGAATAGTACATCTAGAAATGGAGAGCATATTCTCTTGGCCTTTGTGCTCCTCTTCCAATATCTTATCTGTTGGTTTCCCCCACCCCGGTGGTTATGATGGATTTATGTTAACATGATCCAAAAGATAGTGTATTTTTAATGGTATCTTATAACTACATTTTTCAAAAAATATGAAAAAAATGTAGCTAACATACATTTTGGATCTTGCAATCCCCATGGACTCCAATGGAGTTTCATAGAAGGGCTCCCATAAAGGGAGGTCAGTGTGGGGTCAGAGTCTAAAGTGCCTTATGGCTAATGTATACACATAGCTAATGCAACTTTCCTTAAGCAAATTAATGTATTCCGGGCTCAGAAAAAACAAGAGTGATCCTTCCAGGAGAATGGGTTGCTGCCTTTTTTTTTTTTCAGGGAGGAAGAGAGAAGATGAGTTATAAAATTACTGTAAGTGGCAGAGGATTGCCAGGAGAGCACTCACCAGAAGGGTCGCGTTTTTGGAACTACTTGTACCAGACCAAGATCTGTTATTAACTTGAATTCATTGTCCGGCTGGGCAGGCTACATATCCTACCTGTTGGAGCAGGAGGGTGAGCTTTGTAATGGGAAGGTGCTGAGATGGGGATGCTGGATATGTGACTGGAAACCGCACAATGAGCAGAACTTACTTTCTGTTGAAATCCATAGTAGAGCTGGGCCCATGACAGCAATGGACTCTTGGCTGTCCTTTGACTTCCAGCACTTTGCTTTGAACAATGTGTGCCTGCTTGTACCTCTTGAGACATCTGCATACTGGAGCTGAAAACATGGTCTCCATCTCGCTTCTCAAGCTTATCATGGCACACACGACACAAATGTCTTCAGCACCAATTTGTCTGACGTAAGCTATGGAGGACAATGGTGTATTTCTACTCTCTTCCCCCTCCCCTGAAAACAATTACCCTGCAGTAGAGTTTAATTATATTTGCCTTTTGAAATTTTGCTTAATGGAAAAGAACAGCTATTTGTCAGGGTCATGCTTAACACTGAGCAGCACCAAGGGGGTTGCTTATAGCTAGGCTGACAATAAAAAAATATCAAGCAAGCAAAGTCTGGAGCTGTGGGCCTTCTTCATAATGATCTGAAGCACTCAAGCCATTATTAACTTAATGCTCTCATTTACTAGATTATTCCTGGAGAATGCCCTCCTGGTCATACTACTATTGCAAGTTCAAAAAAGTAAAGTTAATAATAGCTGGAGCTGCACAGCTCATTACTGGGAAAGGCCTACAGCTCTGAATGGTGCTAATTCTGTTTTGTGTAAGGTGGTTTTTTTTATTAAGTTTCCAACATAAATTTTAAGCAGAGCCTCTTGTTTTACATTTCTAGTCCAAACATGATTTCATTTACTGTGTATAAAGTCTGTAGACTTCATGAAAAATGTTACTGGATTACCAGTTCCTCAGGATGTGGTTAACTGTGGAGCTTTTCTCTGTCGCTGAATGTTAGCATGTTGAAACACATTTGGGAAGTGTCATTAGCTGAGAAAGTGTTGATGGTCAGTGTAGACAAGTCATTTTTCAGCAGCCCAGGGTTGAACTGATAGTAATGAATGTAACTTGCACTCTTCTTGCTCAACCAGACTGTAATGAGAAGATGAGGCACTAAGCATAATCATATGAGCAAAGATAACATTTGGTAACCAAGACAAACCTAAGGATAAACACCAAAAGCCAAATCATGACAAAACCCTTCTGCACCTGCTTTTATAACATGCTGCAAGGCCATGTTAGTTTTCAGACCTGTCTCAAAAAACAGCGAGGAGCAGGAGGACAACTCATTCACCTTTGGTAACAGTTTCTTGGGGGACTTGTGTCCACTTAGGTGCCTAATGGGTGGAATAGAGTCTGGCCCCAGCAGCTTGTTAACTCGACTGCTTGCAAGTTAATAACTGGAGAAAACTAGATGGCAATATAAGTCTCATCAGTGACTCATAGTTTTTTAGGACCTGGGACTATCACTAGATCTGACCTCTTGCATCTCACAAGACACGGATGTTCCAATCCAGTTCCTATATCGTGCCAACAACTTCTGGCTGAACTTGAGTATGTCTTGTCAACTGTCATCCATTCTTGACTTGGGGACTCTACCAAAGGGCAATCTTTAGTAGGGGAGATAAGGGAGCCTATGGATAGGGCTTTACTTAAAGTTAAGCCAACTGTTGAACCTACCTGCTGCACTTCTGGGTTGTGTGCACCAATGAACTTCATTGATAGCTTTTGTTTCATTGAGCAGGAAGGCATGAGGGACTGTTCAAGGGCTAACCACAACCCAGAGAACTTTGACTTACAATTGCATATGAAGGAAGACCACGTTTATTCAGTTTTCTTTGATTCCATGATGGTGCCCTAGGCTTCTGGTTGTGTGCTTCTTTGCCATGTGTCTGCACAACTGCTCTGCAGTCACACTGAGGTGAAGGACAGACTGAATGTCTGCATTTTGTATCCAGGCTGCCAACAAGCTGCTGTAAATAGCATGGGAATGACCTGCCTGTTTCTCATACCCATTGCCATTCTGCAAGGACTTAGCCCTTTTATGCTGATTGGTGCCACCATCAGCCTTGAGTGTAACAAGTTGCTTTTTCTTACCCATTAGAGCTCTCTGTATGTTTTTGAGGGTGGTGGCATGTCTCCAATTTTCTGGAGGGGCCAGATGAATTAGCGTATAGTTATTACCAGTAAATTCACAGTGTGTGGTCAAGATGTCTCATAAAGATGGAATAGCTGTATTTGTTTCTAAACCTATAAGACATATGGGTCAGCTTCTCTGCTGGACTGCTGATGCCTCCTTGGGAGCAGTGTAAAGCAAAACGAACATGGACAAGATCCAAATACAAACACTAAAAGTGTGTGCTTCCTATCTATCATGTCCCTAGAATTGCCACATGAATCTGAAGGTCTGCTTATTTCAAGTGAACTCCAGTCTTCAAAAGGCTGCTTCTATTTATTAATCCTGAGACATGAATGCAAGCAGATGTTAGAGCTATTAAATAATTCATATTTCTACCTGTGTGGCACCTGAGAATCCTATATAAGTCCTTGCCACAGGAGGGAGGTATCATTACGTCTGTGTTACAGGTGGGAAAACAGAGGCACCAAGACCCCAAGCGATAACATGAAGCTTGCTTAGGAAATCTGATCTCTGCTCTGCCATTGACTTCCAGCCCAGTGCCCTCCAGCATTTCTTGTCTCAGGCTGCCCATTTGAACATAGGGAGTTGATACTGAACAAAGTCTGGATCAATGTTTGGTGGCTTGGACCTTATCTGAAAGCCACAGGCCTAAACATTTTCCAAAGCAACTTAAGATGTTGAGTGCTAGCCTTGCAACTCTAATTTTTCATAGCGTAGGTATTGGGGCTGGAAGGGACCTCGGAAGATCATCGAGTCCAGGCCCCCTTACCCAAGGGCAGGAAGTCAGCTAGGGTCAAAGTATCCCAGCAAGATAAGAGTCCAAATGTTTCTTAAAAGTATTCAGAGTAGTTGCTTGCACCACCTCTGGAGGCAGTCTATTCTGGGCCTTGGGAACTCGGACAGTAAAGAAGTTTTTCCTTATGTCCAGCCTGAAACGGTCTTAGAGGAGTTTGTGATGGTTAGATCTTGTCATTCCTTGTGGTGCTATGGTGAACAGGTGTCCCCCCAGATCCTGATGAGCACCCCTGATGTACTTCTAGGATATCACCAGGTCACCTCTGAGTTCGTGCTTTTCCAGGCTGAAGAGTCCTGTGGCTCTTAGCCTCTTATAAGGCTTATTCTCTTGCCCTCTGATCATGTGTGTGGTTCTCCTCTGGTCTGTCTCAAGCTTCTCCATGTCCTTCTTGAATTGCGGAGCCCAGAATTGGATGCAGTACTCCAGCTGCAGCCTCACCAACGCCGAGTACAGTGGGAGGATGACATCCTGGGATTTACTTGAGAAGCATCTACAGATGCAAGCCAGAATTTGGTTTGCTTTAACACTTGCAACATCACATTGATTGCTTATGTTCATCTTGTGGTCAATCATGACCCCCAGGTCTCTTTTGGCCATGGTGTTAGCGAGCGTAGCACTGACAAGCCTATAAGTGTGCTGCAGGTTTTTTCCCCCAAGGTGGAGTACCTTGCATTTGTCGGTATTGAATGTTATCAGCTTTGTATCCACCTACTCTACTTAGCTTATCTAAGTCAGCCTGGATCAACAAGCCTATCTTTAGGTGTGGACGCTCTAGCTCAAAGTCTGGTTCATCGACAAACTTGACCAGTCCATTTCTGATGCCAGTATCCACATCATTGATAAAGATGTTACAGAGAACAGGTTCAAGGACGGAGCCTTGGGAGATGCCACTGGTCACGGAGCGCCTTGATGATTCACTTCCATCAACCATCTCTCTGGGTCTGGTGTCAGAGCCAATTCCCCAGCCATCATCCGACTGTGATGTAGCCAAGGCCACAGTTGGCCTATTTTTCCATGTGGAGATCATAGGACACCAGATCAAAGGCTTTTTTGAAATCCAAATATATGATGTCAATCTCTTCTCCCTTGTCCAGGTGATGTGTCACTTGGTCATAGAAGGAGATGAGATTGGTCAGGCAAGACCTACCTGCAAGAAACCCATGCTGGCTGTCTCTCATGCTGTTGCCATCAGCCAGCTTGTCAAGAGTGGTCTCTTTGATAATTTTTTCCAGTATCTTTCCAGGGATTGAGGTCAAGCTGATTGGCCTGTAGTTCCCTGGATTTATTTTCCTCCCTTTCTTGAAGATGGGCACCACACTGGCCCTCTTCCAATCTTCAGGTATTTTACCCGAGCACCAGGAATTTTTGAATATCTTTGCCAGTGACTGAGCTATGACTCCTGCCAGCTCCTTAAGTACTCTGGGGGGCAATCTGTCAAGACCAGTAGACTTCAAGGTGTCCAGCCTCTCAAGGTGTTCCTTTACAAGGTCTATACTGATGCTAGGTATAAATTCACCCTCGTCCCGGCCGTCCCGCATCATGCTAGGCAAGGTTCCTTTGGGTTGATGAAAAACTGACGTGAAGTACCCATTAAGCAGGCTAGCTTTTTCCTGGGTGGTGTTTGTCAGTGGTCTCATTTTGTTTAGCAGGGGTCCGATGTTACCTTTGCTTTTCTTCTGATTCCCCACATATCTGAAAAAAGATATCTTATATCTGGAGTCTCCAGTTGGGCATCTAAAATTGTTACTGACTAAGAAATTGTGGTCATAGCCTTTTACAAACACTCTTTTATGCAAGGCAGCTGATAACAAGATCTCTTCCTAATGTTTCTAAAAGTACATGAGTGCAACAGCTGATGAAATATTTCCTTTGATCACTATCTGTTCCTGCTCCTGAAAACAGAAAAGAACAGACCATTTCTATTAAAGCATTTACTCTGGTATTGCAGAGGGACAAATAAAGGATTTTCTAGCATAGATTTTTAATTTGGCTCTTAGAAGGTATTATGATGATGTCCAGCACAGCATGTACAGAGTAGGGGAAATAAAAAGTGTCAAGTTATGGAAATCTTGTGTACTATTCTGTGCTGCTGCATCGTAGACTTAATTGTATAGAAGGACATTATGGAAGGAGTCATTGGACTGACTGAAGGATCTTATTGTGCACATCCCTTGTTCAAAAGCAGCAGGCCAGATTCACAGCTGGTATAAACTCTACAAAAAGTGTGGCGTGTTTGAAAAAAAAAAAGTAACCCTAGGAATGTTTTTATATTCATCTGTCTTGGAGCAAAAGCAAAGATCTGTAGTAAAAAAGGACTATTTTATATTTTCATTCATCCAAAGTATATGGGGGAAGAGAGACTACACTCTGATCTAGGGGCAGGCAATTATTTTGAGCAGAGGGCCGCTTACTGAGTTTTGGCAAGCCATTGAGGGCGACATGACAGGCAGCCAGGGGCAGATAAATATTAATTTTCTAAATGTTTAGGGGCCCTGCAGACTGGATGGAATGTCCTGGTGGGCTGCATCCGGCCCGTGGGCCCCATTTTACCCACCCCTGCTCTGATCCCATATAGTTGGGTGCCCTAGAAATACAACCTTTAGATAAGAAGCATATGTTTGGGGAATCAAAGTCAGAATTAGGCCAACTATACCTGATTTCCAGCTTGGTTATATACTTCATGTATAGTTTTATAGGAGAGTGTCAAGGAGGAAGAAAAATGGGGGTTGCAATGAGAAGTAAATGTTGCATGGTTTGTGAGTTGTGGTCTGAAGTGCAAGCATGGGCCCTGAAGCTTTTCCTAGGTGGCCTGTTGGGGGGACCATCTTTCTGAATCTTGAGTCAAGAGACAATAACAGAAGTAGAGGTGGAAAAAAGTCCAAGTCTGTATCTACTAAGCATCTGTGTGGAAAAGCTGTTCAAAGTCACCAGACTTCTAATAAGACAGTTTAATTTTGGAGGTTCCATAAGGCTTGAAGTCCAAGGCTCCACATCTTCTGAGCTCAATTTTTAACTCCTACTGCAGCTGATGAAAAGACTCCCACAGATTTAAGTGGCAGTCAAATTGCTATAGAATAGTACTTTAAAGCTGAATTCTCAAGGAATGCCTTAATGTCTCCATTATGCCAGTCATATTGAGCAACCCCCCCCCACAAATTTATCTTCTTATATGAAGAATCAGAAATAGCATGACAGGATCTGGGAACTATAGTGTAAACAGATGAAAGGGAAGTCGAGGAGGGAAAACAAAAACAAAACCAATATCCTTATGACAGCCCATTTAAGACATCCTATCCTAATAGTTCCACTGTTATTACTGTTCCAATGCTATTAATGTGTCTCATTCAGTGGTAACTGATGTTCAAAACATTAGAAGTGTGCTTCTCCATCTTTGCTCGTGCTTGTAGAGAGGCAGTTAGACAGGCCAAAGCTACCATGGAGCTGAGGATGGTATCCCAAGTAAAGGATAACATAAAATTGTTTTTTAGATACATAGGGAGTAAAAGGAAGGCCCAGGGAGGAATAAGACCCCTACTAAATGGGCAGAAGCAATTGGTGACGGACAGGGGGGAGAAGGATGAACTCCTCAATGAGTGCCTCAGTGTTCCTAAGCGAGGGGCACAACAAGGCTCTCACTGGGATTGTAGAGAGGCAGCAGCAGGGTGCCAGACTGACATACATAGACCCTGAGATGGTGCAGAGTCACTTGGAGGAACTGGATGTGTTTAAGTCTGCAGGCCCGGATGAGCTCCATC
>JAGPOW010000304.1:114316223-114329362 GCA_030014935.1 Caiman crocodilus | reverse complement strand
AGTCCTAGTGGACTCCAAGATGAACATGAGTCGGCAGTGTGACGAAGCCATCAGAAAAGCCAATGGCACTTTATCGTGCATCAGCAGATGCATGATGAACAGATCCAAGGACATGATACTTCCCCTCTATCAGGCACTGGTCAGACCACAGTTGGAGTACTGCATCCAGTTTTGGGTGCTGCACTTCAAGAAGGATGTGGATAACCTGGAGAGGGTCCAGAGAAGGGCCACTCGTATGGTTAGGGGCTTGCAGGCCAAGTGCTATGAGGAGAGACTGGGGCACCTGGACCTCTTCAGCCTCTGCAAGAGAAGGTTGAGGTGACCTTGTGGCTGCCTATAAGTTCATCACGGGGTCACAGAAGGGAATTGGTGAGGTTTTATTCACTAAGGCGCCCCTGGGGAGTCTCAAGAAATAATGGCCACAAGCTAGCAGAGAACAGATTTGGACTGGACATTAGGAAGAACTTCTTCACAGTTAGAGTGGCCAAGGTCTGGAACGGGCTCCAGGGGAGGTGGTGCTTTCCCCTACCCTGGGGGTCTTCAAGAGGAGGTTAGATAGGTGTCTAGCTGGAGTCATCTAGACCCAGCACTCTTTCCTGCCTATGCAGGGCATCGGACTCGATGATGTACTGAGGTCTCTTCTGACCTTAGCATCTATGAATCCTACTTTGAAAAAGGACTTCAGGGAAATGAAAGTTTCTTACTCATTGGATTAACGCTCTGAGTTTGAACTCCAGTAAAATCTACTGGCATTACTGAGACAAAAGAAAACATTTTGTTGTTATTGAAACTAAGAAGGTGATCTGGATTCTTTTCCTTTTCCTATCAATAGAGGCATACAGCTGCAACAGAGGTTATAATCTGTCTGCAGGGTGTTCTTTTGTTTTTGGGAAGGGTTTCTTGAGTTTATCGTGATGAGGCATAAGGAGGGAAAGAAGCCAACTTGACTATCAACTCCCAGGCTGCATTTGCAGATTGTTATCTGGGGAAAAAAAAATCACGTAAACTAAGTATACCTGGAGTTGCTGTCCTCATATGTAGACCCTTTCAATACAATGTTTACCAGTCCTGTTTTGCAGAGTAGAACTGCATTTAAAGGGCAGAGGTTCCAGATGTAGTGCAGATGTATACTACAAGTATTTTGATTAGCTGCAGATGGGCTAAGTACTGAAATCAAGACTCCTCTTTAACCTCCCTTCTTTTCAAAATAAAGTGCACATGTGTGCGTGCGTGCACTCATGCTTGCTCTCATGATTTCTCTCTGCTCCTCTCCCTCAACCTTTGGACAATAACCTTTGATGCCTTACTCAAAGGAGAGAGCCATAGTGCTAGTTTGTGTACAAATACCTAGGATGACACTGTCCCTGCCCTGAACAATGTGCAAAGATTTTTCCCTCTGTGATGATGGCAAAAAAGATACTAATCAAGGATCCACAGTGCCTAAAGGAAACTTAAGTTACTGCTGAACGTTTCTTTTTTATTTTGATTCTAGTTTGAGGTTAGTAGTGTCTCATGTGCATCCTTCCACCACCTACTACCAAAGTTCACTTGAAAACAGGCAGGTAGGTGACTTTACCTGGTAAAATTTTTGTGTTCTTGATGAGTCCTCCTGCTGACAGATTTCTGCATTTAATTTAGATCTGCAGACACAGTCCACTGATTCCTCTCTCCTTCTCTTTCCTTTTCTACATTATGTACCTTTCATTTGGTTGAGGTGAAAAGCATTTTTTTTTTTTCTTTTAGGGTTCTGGGCTGAAAAAGGTTGATGCCCTTTTTTTTAAATTTAGCTTTAAAGGTACATATTTCAGCTGTTTTTCTGAGTATCATTCTGGCTCTTTTCAAATAGATTTAATGTCCCAGAAAGTGTAAGTAATATGCTGATGTCTGTGTGTAGCATCTTGTTTAAGCAACAGCTGAGTGATGGCTATAGCAAGAAAACCACATTCATGGTTACAAGTGTGTGTGGTGAGAGATCTTGGCATTGCTGGGTTCCATGGAAGGTTCTTACTGACTTCCCCAGGGTCAAGGTTTCTGGTCTTTTTCTCATTGTCGGGGCCCAACCTTCTTCCAGAGATTTTTTAATGGCAGTAACTAGTATTTAGAAGGATTATTTGCTTAAGCATTTTTAAAAAATCTTGCTATCTTGCTTCATGCTTGTTTTGTGTTGTCAGACTCCTGGGAGAAAGACAAACAGATTATATGATGCATGACTGCAATTAAAGTAAGTGGAAGCTCCTTATGACAAAGTGACACGATTCCTTTCCGCTCAAAATACTTTCTACAAGACCCCCAAGTGCTCAACACTTTATTTTGCCTCTGGGTAATGACAGTATGCAACAGCCCAATATAAATACTATATACAATAATGATGATGTGCAGGATATTGAAGGTCTTGTAAACACAAAGCTGTCTGCTAAGGCTGATTCTACAAAGAGCACCACATTATGGATCTGCCTGTGTGGAACACCATCAATGATCATAGCTTTTGCACACATCTGCAATGCTTTGCAATCAGTTATCTGACCAGAGCCAAATGCTTCACTGTTGAATGAATGCAACCTAATGAAATCCAAAGGGTGGCATCTACCAGCCTAGAAGCAGAAATTTCTATCCTGCACCCAGCAGTGGATTTAAAACTGTATTGGAAGAAAGCTTCTCTAAGAAGCACCTTTTTTAAAATAGGAGACAACACTGGACTTATTAAAATCTCTGCTTTCTAAACTGAAGTATTGCTTTGTCCATATGGCTTACATTGAGATTAATTTATACAGCAGTACAGAAGTCATTGGGGTGTGTTCAGCTTGGCTTTTTAAAATGGCCTCTTTTATATTTTTAGAAATAAGAAGCATGCCTTCAAATGCATAAAATTGATTCTATTGCTTTAACAAAATGAAGCAAGCTGGTTTAGAAACCTATTGCATATACAAAACATCCAGAACAATTTTTTTTCTTCTTGCCAGAACAGTTGTATTAGCGATTCACAGGGTTAGCCGACGTTCTGTGTCAGAACTCCTAGGCACATGTGGTCTTTGCTTTTCCACAGACTTCAGTCCCCTACATACCTAATTTTCTTTTTGGTCTTGAGGCTTCCTCTCTTGCTGTACATTGACATAGCTTTCTTATAGTTTGTGGACGTGGGCCAATTTCTGTTAGCTGAAGCTCCATCCCCGACTATCCTATGGCATAGTCTTACAATCTGCTGCTGCCTTATGTTGTTGTTTTTCTGTCCTCAGGTGTTTAGCTTCTACTGTACCTTTTGTTTGGGTATAATGCAGGCCTTAACTTTCCTTACAAAAGTTTTCCTTCAGAGGAAACGGCTAACAGAATAGAATATATGCTACTCATCTCTCTGAGTGGTTGACAACCTATTATAGGACCTTCTTAGCTAGTTTTTTGTTACTGTTCTTAATACACAATCTGCAGCTCAAAAGCTGGAGATCTCTATTTTTTCTGCTGCTTATGGATCTAGCCATATTTCTTAAATACTCCGTGAGATCAGATTATGGGATAGTTACATGCTATGAGAATCCAGACTTCTAGGTAACTGGCACAATTGTATCCTTTCTCAACCTTAATCCCAAAGTATACAAAGTATAGGCCTGAGATGGAGTTAACATGCTAATTTTGTGCTTATATACCTACCTGCTGTCTTCCCCCATAATCCATTTGTATCCCCCTTTTCTGTACCTTCCCATTACTTGAGCATGACTGCTAAAGAACGTGCAAGCCTGTTCTAGTGCATCAAGTGTGGTCATTGTCTCAAGGGTACTCTTCATCATCTGATCTCAAGATATTTGTATTTAGAATGCTACAGAAAAGCCAGAAGACTGGTATCTATCAATTGACTGATGTAGCATGATCTTTTTGATGTCTGATCGTGTGACTTGCCATTTCTACCAGTGTTTCCTACAGAATAACCATCTGACAGGATGATACTCATCTTTGGAGCCTCGAGGCAGAACATTCAAAAGATCTAATACCACAGTAGAGCTAGAGAAGCATGTCTGGTAACCCACCAACCCTTCTTCCTTCCAGCCTTCTGAAATAGTTCTATAGCCATAAGACAAAAAAATCACTTCTTCCATTGTTAGTTACAGAAGCTGTATTAGCTTTTACCAGGCAACCTCTAAACAACCGTGTGTTTAAATATATTTCCTTTCAGAACAGATCTCAGTTATTCCAAGGTGGGAGTGCATGTGGGTAAGAAGCATTTAAAATGGTTCACTTCATAATAGGAGTTAGAAACCAGAAGTAAAACTTTAGTGACTCATACAGTCAACCCCTTTAAACACTGATGCATGATTCTTCTTTATGGGCAGAGTCCACCTTTGACAAGGTACTTTATGTACTTGACAGTATTCCTTTAAAACCATAGCCCAAATAAGTGTTTTTCATGCATTTGCCCAGATAACATGGCAGGCATGCAGAACTTAAGCTATTCAACCAACTGTGAAACAAATGATAGAATTAATCACTTAATGCCCTTTGTATTAGGAAAAGCATGGAGTTTGAAATACAACAGAGCAATTTTAAATAAACTGCTGAATATGGGAAAACTTATCTACTGTGTCTGGGTAATAAAGTGAAAAGGATGCTTAACGTGTATAGATCTGTGTGACTGATAGTTCTAACTAGAGGCTTAGCATCTTTAAATAATTTAAAGGGATATCAACCAAAATGTAGAGAGGAACTTAGGCCCAGTAACAGCCCTACTTATGAAACAACCTAAATCTGAAAACAAGATTTTATTTAACTCAAATTCTTTGCAGTTTTAAATGTGGGAGAAGAATCTCTCAAACTGTGCCTTATCCCGACAGCTGAAATGCAAGTGCCAAGTGAATTCTGCCAAGGAAAAATGGGATTTTAAATTGACGGATTCTCCTCATTCCCAGTTTGTTTTCTAGGAGCTTGCTGGGCTGTGGGTGGGGGGAGGGAGAGGAGCTGTGTGGTATTTTATTTCTTTTGGACCTATATTTACATACAGAATAAAGTTGCATTCAAGGTAGGACCTGCAGGCCCTCTAACTCTTAGTTCTAGGGCATGGTTGGTGCGCAAAGAACTGTTAGGTTTCCAGTCAGTAGTGGATAGAGGTACCAGATGTGGTGAAGAATACAGTATGAAGGATCCTTTGGTTCCAGGAATCAATCCAAGCTCCTTTTGATATTATCTGCTAGTTATGGACTGAAGAATCTTCTGGTCTTGTGGTAGGAAGTTCTGACCACTGCTCAGTCTTTCCATCCTAAAAGTTACCATGCATTTTGGCCCTGACCTAGCAGAACAATTAGGTATGTTAGCAATACTCAGCATGCTACTAGTAATCCCATTGATTTCCGTTACTTTTGCTTGTTTTGCTAGAGAGGCACAGAGTGCTCAGCATGCTGAACCATCAAGTCCGTAAGTTTAGATTTTCCCCATGCTAATATTGATGCATAACTTCTTTTTCTCCTAAGCAATGGGAAAAGAGAAATACAAGTAACTTGGTGTGAATGTAGCCCTGTCTCTCAACTGAAATAGGATTATGTAGATATCACCCCCCTCTTCCTCCTCCTAAAGTCCTGGAATAAGTAATGCAGGATGATTATTTTTTATCACAAAATTTATTCAGAAGCTTATTGCCAGGAAAAGTATTAAAAGTACAGAAAACAACTTCTAGAAGCTGCCTGCTTGACCCTCTGGGATTACTGTAAACAACTGCCATTCAGACTTTAATTAAACTCCAGTTCTTGACTAATGGGATTTCATCTTTCACTGGTTTCCTTGGAAGAGGTTAGTGACTGGGACAGAACCGTGGCCAGAAAGTGAAATCCCTCCCTGGCTGGTATGCAGGTGGCTTGTATATTTTTAATCCCCCATAGTCCCATTTCAGGCGTGCTGGTGAAGCTCTGGTCCATTTTGGGTCCAACTACTACTTGCTGCTCATTTCTCCAGAGGGGCATAATTCAAAAGCTTCTCGATTAGATCCACATGGGCCAGCAGCATTCTGCGGCAGCAGTATCTCTTTAAGCCCAGGGCATCAAGGGCATCCCTGAAAGCAAACAAAACACCAACTATTTATACAGTAATAACATTTTTTACAACAGCTGTATATAATGCACTGATAACTTCTGAACTTGAAAGTAACATGAAGAGAAACTTTAGAGAAACTGGGCTGTTGATTTAAACATTCCAGTTTAGCTAGATCCACCGGGTTCAATTCAAATTGTAGTTTTCTTTTCCCTAGTTGCTGTTGACCAGGATGCGTAACTAAAACACGCTTCTCTGAGATTAATTCAGCAGCAGGATAAAATGCTTTTTGTCGAACCGTGGAATCAAAATGACATAGATGCTCTCTACATAGTTAGTACGTGGTAAGTTTGTTTCATTCCCATGGGGACACAACAGTAACAATTTATACAAATGTAAAATTCAGAAATGCATAATTCTGAAAGTTTCTCTACAGTCTACGAACAATAAATATGAAATGCTGACCCCAGTTATTAATGCACTTGGGTACCCTTTGACAAATGAACATTCCCTATGGTTGCAAATAAAATTTAGGATATGCCAATGCTGCAATTGTAAGGACCACCTATGTTGTTATTGAAACCAGATTCCTTTCCTCAACACTGCAATTTGTACAGAGGTAAACCTATGCACAAATCTATCCTCTTTAAAAATAAAGGCAATCAAGCCTTGATAAAAGGGATGGTGTTTTGAAGTTAATACTGTAATAGCATCCATACTACTGTTGGAAGCTTTTGGTATCAGATACTGAACAGTCTAAGTAAGATTATGGTGAAGGAAAGAAGTCTTGTTTACAGCATGAACTTGGGCTGAATCTGGATCAGATCAGATCTTGGAATCTGATCTGGATCCCAGCTCTCCCTATACTTCTTGGTTCAGCTTTAGATCTATATAACAGTGGATAAGACTGCCTACCTCATAGATGCTAGAAGGCAAATTAATTAAAGTCTATGCAAGGTATTAATTTACAAAGATGTGTGACCAAAAATAATGTAGAAACATAGATGAAATCTCAAGCATGAGCTAGTCTTCCACCAAATGCTAGTTCTGGCATATATGAACCCTTAATTCTAAAGACAGCATCCATGAGTTGAACATTACCACAAGCAAATGGATCTAGAAAGACAGTCATATAAGTAACTTGTTTAACTTTCTCCCATACCACCTTCCTCAGTGGTATGAGATGTTCTAGTTTAAATTTAGTTGTAGCTCATGAACTGAAGCCTTTATTCTACCATAAATTCTCATACGCATTTTACAAGATTAGCTACAATGTCTGAACTTCAATACACCAACCACAGATCTTAACTGTAGCCCAACCCCTTTTCAGAACTACTTTAGCAGCACTAAATATAGACTGATCCTATTAAATGTAACACACTGTTAGCTTTGCATTATTTAGTGCTGTAACAATTCAGCATCATATTCCAAAATAAACTTCAAACAATGTGACACTGAACAGCAAGTGGAGGGTAATTTGATTTGAGAATGCTTCTAATCGTTCACATTTTATGAACAGAAGGAAGACTAGAAAGTCAAGTTTCAGTTATCTTGGCTGGATGCAGCAGAACCTGAACAACTCTAAAACTGCAGTGTTAAGTCAGGTAATAAGTCCTATCTAGTAACACAGGATGGCTCCTATAGGTTCTGTTAATATATCACTGCACTTTACTACAGTGTTACTACAAAACAAAAGCAATTTTCACACAAATGGTATGCTTGAAGTCTGAGGAACAGCATCTATTTTGGGAAAGTTCTGACCTCCTGAGTCAAACTGTCCTTTTACAGTCAGAACTGCAGGATACAAAAATTAGCTAAACTTGCAAATCTGAACACTATAAGCTCAGTGGAAATAGTATTCAGAAACACTAAGGCCTCAGTTGTTTCCCTTTCTTTCCCTAAACTTCCAACACTTTTGTGAGAGACGAGTAATATTTAAATAACATAAAGCAGTTTCTGCCACTATCAACTTTCGGAAACTGATCTGATTGTTCCATTTTTCCAATAAATGTGTCAGATGCAGTTAAAATCATTATCTGGCCAGAAAATTGTAAGAAGGCAATAAGTAAGCTGGAATGTTATGGTTTCACTGCTGGTGGCACACTGGAGGTGAGTTCACAGAAACCCTCCTTGCAGCTGAGCCTCATAAAAGCTAAGCAGTGAAACAGCGTGGAAATTGCTGTGCACCAGGGATCTGTACTAGTTCAGGGTACCTTTATCATCCAAATACAGTATTAAGGCTTCACTTAACTCAAGATTCTGGGTCAATATGCCCTGCGTTTCATCTTGAAATGGTGTTAAGGTGGGGTCAGCAACCTATGGCCCACTGCATAAATCAGCAGCAAGGATAAGGGACAGCTGTAGGGGCGGGGGTGGAAGGGGAGAGTTAAGGCAGCAGCTCTTGGCATAGCAGGTGAATTAAGTGGAAAAGGGTTTGCTGGCCCAGGGCACAAACCTTTAATAGTTATGCCTTTGGAGCACCCTACTTGCTAAGTTTGCCCACCACCCCTAAAACAGTGTAGACCCCTGGTGTAAGTCAATTAACTTCAAAAGGGTTGCTCTGAATTATACTGGTGCAAGAGTAAATCAAGACCACAGTACTGAGCAGAAAACTATCTTGTCAAAACATCACGTACATATCTCTGCCTCTGCCAAAATGACAAATGAAAGAGCTATGAAACTGAAGAATTATAATTCAGGATGCTGTCTAGAAGCTGAATGACAATAAGCAGAGTGCCACTGCAAATGTTTATGACAATAAACAGAGAATGAACAGCATTACTAAAAAAAATTATTTGAAACTATAATGGTCTTTCCAGGGGCTCTGTAAAGTTTAAACTGGCTAAACTAACAAAATTCATTAGTGATGTTTCTACCAGCCCAAACCCCAAGAAAGCAACAGGATTTACAAAGAATATTGTATGGGTTTCACTACATGTTTATATGCTTACATAATAAAATGATCTGAATGGCAGGAAATAAAGTCTTTCCTACAACTGTAACAATAAACACTGAAGAGGCCAAAGGGTTGGGCTAAGAATTCCTATGGGCTAAGCAAGGGAAGTAGGGTTGAGTTCTTAAAACAAGCTGAAAGCTTCATAGTTTGTCAGAAATAGAACTCCTAAACCTTAAGTCCTACAGACAAATCTTATAAGTTTCTTCATGTTCCTTTTAAAGGGAAACAGTGAAATTGACAAAATGAAGATTGTTTATGTTGTACTTGTGCCAAAACCCTAAGTATCCTTCTCTGATCTTTCATATCTACACCTACTATGCAATGTATCCTGGTAGGTTTTAATATACAGAACTATGTGCTTTCCTATCCATAAAGATGCTTTCAATGCAGAATACAACACTTCTCACCAGTATCCAAATAGATATTAGGGAACAGTTGGAATAATTGAGATTTATCATGGAATGACTTTAGCCTGCTTAAATTTAAAGGATACTTCTAGTTACCAAGCAGACTTGTAAATGAACCAGCAGTAGGATTATGGGCTACATAGGGACACATACTTAATGAGTCATTTAAACTGATCAATAATACTATATTGTTACCCAGGAATTTGAGATGATGTACAATACTGAGTGCCCACCCTGAGATGCCTTTTAAGATGCCTAAAGTGGATGCTTGGGCATCCAGCCTTACTACTCACTTTGGACCATTTTGCCTCTAGCTGTAGTCTCCTCCCGTCTCTCAACACATTTTTTCTGTTGCAGTTCCAATATAAACAGCTGGCGAAATTGAATTTAATCGCTGCCCCATGAATAGTTCGATGAGTGAAATCTGTTCAAGGTCCCAACTTAAGCCTAGAACCATTTCTTGTGTTACATTACCAAAAGTATTATTGAGATGATCTATGGTTTAGCTACTGGATTTCTATCAGACTACAGTTGTGGCTTTTGCCTTGTGATTTTCCCAAGTAGCTATAAACAGATTTGGCCTGGGTGGATTTGATTTAAATCAAATCAATTTAAATCACGGTGCAGAAAGCCTTGAGTTAATCATTGTTTTCTACAAAAAGTGCATTCTTGTTGTTTGATATGACCTTAATACATATTATTCACAACTCAGTTATAAATGTGAAATGTGTTTTTTAACAAAAATTAAATAGATTATTTCAACCAGGTGAACATGAGAAACTTAAAACATTGGGTTATGCAGCAAACTCAGTCTTCACCTTCCTCTTAGAATTATAGAAACCTTTATAGACTGGAAAAGGCAAGCTCAGTTCACAGAGATGCTTAACGGGAACTTCACTGCATCCCACTGGGTAGAGTAGTTTTCTTTAATCTTTACTAATCTATAAAAAAGCCTCTGGGAACCCCATAAGATTGGGTCCCTAATCTAGTCCATGGCCTGTTGTGACCAATTTATAAATTTTTTCTAAAAAGGTTACATGAATATATTGTCTCAAATAGTATGTAATTAGAATTTATAATCCCTATTCAATGATGATATCTTTGAGCTTTAACAGATCTTAAAGTAAAACTACCTTTACATAGGTTTATTTTTTTAAACTTAACAAAAAATTAAAAATCTGAATAAATAAAAAAAATCTGAATAAAAAAAAATCCAATTTTTATTTTTTTAATCCACCCTGGACTTGGTGCAATTATCTCCAGAATGTCTTGCAGCTTTGATAAACATGAAGGGTATAACAGGACAGTCTGCAATATAGCCTCCCATCACATAATAGGAAAAGTTAAGTACAAAGCAGTAACGCTGGGTTACAGAACATTTCATTAAGTGGGAGTGTCTTGGTACCTCTGGAAAATATCCAGCCATACGTGCCCTTGTTCACTTTGTAGAGAAGTGAGAGTGCAGTGAGACTGGTGAAAACTACATATCTGGGAAAGATGCAACAGAAGTAGTCAAATAGCCAACTAGCATTCTGATCCTGCAAATACTTGGCTTTACTTGCTGTGTTCAGACCTGCTAAAGTCGACGCATAAGCACTATAAATCAGTAGAGGCCAACCTCTTTTGCAGGCATGCCACAAATTTAAACTCCACACTCCCCCGAGCAGCACTCTGATATCCTTCATATGCCTGATTGACTGCTCTACTTTTTGTTCCTTGCATAATCTGCCACTACTATGTGCCCCACACAGAGGTTGTCTGTGCCACAGGATGGACACCTAGGAGGTACATCACTGCAGGATCAGAGCCAAAAAGAGGGTTTTGTTTTTTTTAAAACAAACTTACCCTTCTGTATATTCTGCTTGCAACAGTCCAAGATATGCCTCCCACTTATTTCCAACTATTTTGCCACAGGTGAAGCATCTGACTGGGATAATCATTTTCCTGCAGGAACTGTCAAAACATTTAAAATACTGTGAAAATTCAAAGCTGGAATGCAGCTGATGAACCTATACAAATGAACTCTGTGCCTTAATCATATGTGACAAAAGGGAAGTGGGAAATTCAGGAGAGTCTACTCCACAACACAAATACACAAGGAAAAAGAAAAAAAAGCAGGCAACGGGGGGGATTTAGTATTGTTACTGTGAAGTCCACTGTCTATTACAGTAGAACAGAAGTACTTTATACTGCATCATCGTCAAAACTGATGGCTACACAGACAACCATTGAAATTCGGCAGGTTCATCTGGGTTATGACTGACATCAACATATATTTAGCACAGGCATTTACACACAAGGTTTAAAAGGAAATTAATGAGAATTAGTTGTGACTTCAGCGGCATTTGGCTAATCTATAGGTACTTCACATGGGACAATGAGTCTGTCCATCTGACAGGTCTGGGGTAGATAAAAATCTGAATCAAGACTAGGATTAGTGGTTTGAGAGATTATTTCTAGTTCCAGTTCAGAAGCAGTGCTCATTCAAATGGCCAAGTGGAAGAAAGCTGCCAGTTAGGGAAACAATGCAGCAGGCATCCAGCTCAAAGGCTTTTGGTTTCTCAAGGAACACAAGGGCACTTTACCCCTAGCTTGTCTCTACCTTCAGGACAGAAGAAGAGTTTTCATAACACTTTTGGCATCTCCAATAAAAAGTTTGCAAAGTAGATAGGGATTTATGAAGTACTCTCTTGCACAAAATGAGAACAAGGGGTCACTTACAGATGAAACTAGTAGGCCACAAGTTAAAAAGCACTTCCTTGTGTTAGTTTAACACCTGGCATTTCACTCAAATGTGGAACGTGTTGCCACCAGATAGATGCTGTGGTAGCTGCCAGTTCAGCCAGAGTCACAAGAGGATGAGACAAACTCTTGGAGAAAAGGGGGAGCAGGAGCTAGTGAGCACAGGCATCAGGGATATAGCTGCTGCCTCCGAGCTTCCTCTATCTGAAATGCTGGAGGCTGCAAGTGAGAGAAGAACAGTGGGAACAAAACCGTGGTCATACCCAGCTCCCTATCCCTTTCAGCATCTTCTCTCTGCCCCTGTGTGAAACAGGCTTATTTAATGTGCCGTAAGCAAAGGCACTGACTTCATTTTTTGCCAGTGGGTGCTTTCAGGTGTTAAGGAAAAAAAAGCAGCACTTAAATTTAACTCAGTGCATTCCCGTGCTGAGCACAGCACAGGTCCAAGAGGCAGCTTGTTACTTCAACTCAGCTCTGTGGTGTCTGTATACAGCCCTTTAGTGGGGCTCTTTTGGCACTTTATCTGATAGCCCGGGGGTGGGTAATTATTTTGGGTGGAGGGCCACTTACTGAGTTTTGTCAAGCCATCAAGGGCCACATGACAGGCAACCAGAGGCACATAAATATTAATTTTCTAAATTTTTTAGGGGCTTCACAGGTTGTATCTGGCCCATAGGCCGCACCTTGCCCACCTCTGTGATAGCTAATTGAATCAGCTTTAGTTAAAAGCGCCAAAAAGCCCTGCCGAAGTGCCTGATCTCTACAAATGCTGCAGAGCCAGGTTGAAGTAACATGCTGCTGCTTCTGGTTGAGCATTTTTTGTTTTTGGTGTGTGCTTGAATCCTGGAGCACCCATGGAGTCGGTGCCTATGGCTGTAAGAGCATGGGCTTCAGCCCATCATGAATTGCTATAAGCTGCTCTTCATAAGGCCAATGTAAGCAAATGAGCTGATTTCTTGGGACAAATAAAAAGAAAACAGGAAGGAGGAGTGAGGTTCTGGGTTAACAAGGGAGTGGTAAGGGGATACTAA
>JAGPOW010000304.1:114296135-114314935 GCA_030014935.1 Caiman crocodilus | reverse complement strand
GCCTGCCAGCTGCGCACCACCGATGTAAAACGCGGCAGGCTTAAGTCCCACCAGCACATTTTTCAGCTCAACCTGAAGCAGGTTTTTGTCATCTCAAGTAATGCCGATGCAGCTGTGAGCGCGACCCTACCACTGACAGGGGTCTGCACCACTGGTGGTGTGCGCACCGTAGGCTGGGAACCACTGGTTGAAGGGCATCAGCAGACCAGGGTCTGTGGGTCAGCCGGAGACATTTTTATTAGACCAGCTCTGGGAGGCAGAAAAATGTTTGTTTCTAAGCTTTTGGGCACAAACGCCCTTTGTCAGGCAGCTGAAGAAGGATATCTGTGCTTGAAAGTTGCCAACAAAGAATTTTTCCAACTCTTGGAGTTGGTCTAATACAAGGTATCGGGTTGACCCTCAGACCCTGGTCTGGAGGCTGCGAGTGGGGGAGGAAAGCCCTGGGTACCGCAGCTCCCTCTGCCTGCCAGCGTTCGCGCTCTGCCTCTGTGTGGTGAAGGGCTGGGATGAGCTGTTGCAGGAGAGGGGCATCGGGAGCTCCTGAGCGTGGGAGTTAGGGGCACAGCTGCTGAACTGGAGCTTCGTAGACTTGAAATGCTGGACGTTTCCAGTGAGAGAGGAGTTAGCAGCAGGGTGAGGGAGCCCTGGTGATCTCCAGCCCATATTCCCTTTCAGCTTCTTTTCTCTGGCCCAGTGTAATGAAGGGATGAGACAAGCTCTTGAAGGAAAGGGAAGTAGCTATTGAACAGAGGAGTTGGGGATAGAGCCTTTAACTACAAACTTCCTTGGTCCTAAAGACTGAAGCTGCAAGTAAGGGGATAGGGAGAGAGAGGAGCCTGGGTCATCCCTTATTCACTCTCCTATGCAGCATCTTCTCTCTGCCCTTGTGTGATGAAGGATTGGGACAAGCTCTTACAGGAAAGGGAGATTTAGAGCTACTGAGCATGAGAGTTAGGGACACAGCCTCTGAACTAGGGCTCCCTAGACCTGAAATGCTGGGATATTTCCAGTGAGAGAGGAGCTGTAGGGAGGGGGGGGGAAAGCCCTGGTCATTCCCAGTTCACTTTTCCTTTCAGCATCCGCTCTCTGCCCTTGCTTTTTCTTTAGATTTAACTTCATTTCCAGGGTCAAATCTGTTCTGAATTCAGCTGCAAATTTTGACTGAGCACAGCTCAATTGTTCAATCAAGTCTGTGTGGGTGAGGCAGGGATGGGATAAACTCTTGCAGGAAAGGGGCATCAGGAGCTAATAACATTGGAATCTGGGATATAGCCTCTGACTCGAACTTCCTGGATCCTAAATGCTGGAGGCTGCAAGTGATTGGGGGGGCCTGCAGCATGGGTCATCCCTAGCTCACTCTCCCATGCAGCATCTGGTCTCTGTCCCTGTGAGATGGGACAGGCTCTTACAGGAGAGGGACACTGGGAGCGACTGAGCATGGGAGTTAGGGGCACAGCCTCTGTATTGGAGCTTCCTAGACCTAAAATGCTGAAGGTTTCCAGCGGGAGGAAAAATTAAGGGCTAGGGGTGGGAATAGGGAAGCTCTGGTCCTCCCCTGCATACTTATTTTCAGCATTCACTCTCTGCACCTGTGTGATGCAGGGACAGGAAACACTCTTGGAGGAAAGGGGCATCAGGAGCTATTGAGTATGGAAGTTAGGGTCACAACCTCTGAACTGGAGCTTTTTCCACCTGAAATGCTGGAGGCTGCCACTGAGACAGGAGTCATGGGAAGAAAACCCTGGTTATCCCTGGCTGTTCCCTCTCCCTTTTAGCATTGGCTCTCTGCCCCTGTGTGACACAGGAGACTGGGTAGGATGGAGCTCTGGTCTGGCCCAGGAAATGGCAGTTCTTATGACAATCGGACTGCTGTTTCACTTCAGTTTATAGTCAGATTCATTTTTCTGATGTTGGCACTGAATGTCTGGCCCTTGGCAGGTGGGGAATAGTGACTTGTTTAAAACAGTTGGTTGGACTGTAATGTAACCCAGATGCAGCCATTTCTAATGATTTCAGCTTTATGGAACTAAAACCAGATGATTGGTTTGATCTGGTCTTGACTTTTTTTTTTTCATTCCAAATTAATTGGCATCAAACCAGGGGTGGAACAATATGTGGCAATTAACTCCAATTAGCCATTCCCAAGAAAAGTGTTAATTGGGAAACTTCAAGGTTGTTGGTTGTAGTGGTGTTGGTTTAAGGACATAGGCAGGTTCTTTGGGTAGATGAGCTATCTTTTATTAGACCAACTAAATAATGGGAAATACTGTTCTTTGCAAACTTTCAGACCCAAACACCTTTCTTCAGGCATAGTTGTCTGGCACGGTTTTATGTTTGGGAAACTTCACAGGCTCTTAATGTGAGACAGTGGGCTTGCCCTTCTGCGGGGGTTTGCTGCCAGAGGAGACCTGCATATCTGAATCAAGCCGGCCCTCTCCTTTTAGCTCTGAGAGACTTTCCTTTTGATCTGATTCAAACTAGGATGGTAAATTGCTCCACAAGGTTCCCGTAAAGTCCTGCTTGATATTACTGAAAAGCAATAGGCAGCTGAAGCATGGGGCTTCCAATTTAGCACTGGTCTACACTGTTCCTGACTTGTTTCCTTGTGCCTAGATGCTATGGCTCCATCAGGCACTAATTGGAAACCCTTATAATATATGGTGGGGGAGAAACCCAAAGTAATAAATAGAGCTGCAATGATATGTTGGACCATCACTAATGAAAGGAAAATTGCCATTATTGGCAAATAGCTTTTTTTGGCTGGTGCAGTCAGTAATGCCACTGATAAATGCCTCACACATGTATGCAGCCACCATGCGTGGCCAGGGATGCAGCCTGGCAGCTTCAAGAGCAGCATCTGGTTGGTAAGTCCGTGAGGGGGGAAGAGTTGAGGTGGGCAGATGAAGAGAATGGGGCTGGGGTAGGGGCAGGCATTGTGCAGCCAAGGCAGGATGTGGGACTGTGCTCAGGGTGGGTGGGGATGGGGTAGGCAGTGGCAGCATTAGAAGGGGGGCTACAGGCTGGGCTACAGTCTCCTGCTGGGAAGAGGCTGGTGCAGCCTGTGACCTTGAGCCTGCAGTGGGCAGCCTTCCCTTGCCCACATACAAATCCAGGGGGCACATGCCTGCCATGTCTCTTCTGGGGGTTTGGATGGTGGTGGGGAGTTGTCATCCCTCCCTGCTCCTTGCGCCCCCACAGACAAGCCTCCCATGGCTCTGTCCAGCACCCTGCCCTGCCATGGTCGGGCAGCACCTGCCCCTGCCTCATTCTGTCCCTCACCATGGGGGCCTTAATCTTGCCCCCCACCACAGACTTACCAGGTGGATGCTGCTCCCCAAGCATCTGGGCTGCATATCAGCAATCGGATCAGAAACGGCCGTATCGGCCAATATATAATTAGCCAAATAATCATCACTTTTGGCCAAAAGAATCTTTATTGGTTCACCTCTAGCAAAAAAAAAAAAAAAAAAAAGAACACAGAGAGAATACTACTGTCCATTAGGGACTTCAGGACTGGTGTAGTCAAAGCAACAGATCCATATCATTGTGTACCCCCAATCTTGGAGCCCGTTGGCATTAGATAAAATGCATGCGAACTTGTTGATTTGTTTGTGGATGATGTCTCCTTACACCAAGTTAAAGGCTGGCAGAGAAGTATTGGGAGCAGTGGATCTGTGTTTAGGAAATGCACATAGGCAGCTGTCACTGCCAAATCCAGGGGTACATCCTATTTTTTTTTTTAGGGGGTGGGGTGTCTGGGACAAAAACTGTTGACAGTCCTTGTTTGTTTGCTTGCTGCAACATTAATGAGAGTCAGATTCTGAAAACATTTCCTTTTCTGCCAAAGTGTCAGAGAATTGCTGCAATGCACTGAGCAGAGCTATTAGTTCCCAGCATATAACTTGTGACTTAATGCTGATCTTATGTTAATATGCCTTTTGCCTTTGTGTTTTTTTTTTTAAACCTGCATTATTGACCCTATACATGGACCCTCCAGACCCCACTTGATTGCTACAAGAGCAAAGACTTCCATTAAAACAAATGGGGGTTTGATAGTTGTTTCAAAGTGGTTTTACAATTCTCAGTGCTAATGAAGAGACTATTATTTTGCAGTCCCAGAGCAATAATTATCTTTAGCTGTGAACAGAATGACTTGACTTGGCATTGACGATAGCTCAAAATGCTGTGAGTGGTAGATTTTATGCCAACAGGAACTGTGCGTGCATGTGCTTGTTGTTTTTTCTCCTTTTTAGTTTATTTATTGACTTATTGGTGAACTTAAAGACTATTTATTGATACTTTTTTCAGCTCTGTGTTCCCAGAATCATTCTTGTGCTGAACTGTACAGTGAAAGATGTTTGCAGTTGGAGGTGGAAATCTTGAATTAGAAGTGAGCAAGGAGGGGCTGTTGTTGGGGGTTCATGAGAGACCCACTGTTAAAGGTAGATCAAGATTTTATAGTTAAATGGAGGGAATGAAAATGCAGCTGCATATTAACTTAACGGTAACTTTTGGACCTAATTCTCTGGTATTGCTTGGGTTTATTACTACTCTGTAGATAGTATTGTTTTAACATCTGTTGTGTACCCCAGGTATAGCCTGTTTTGGTAGGGGAAATAGGTGTAATGATCTAATAGGTCTATCACATTTCTCTCTTCTTAAATTTCATAGCATCATAGGACTTTTACAATCTTTGAACGATAAAGGTTGTAGCATATTGAGACATCCTGCACTGTGCGAGTCCTTTGTTAGGTTAGTATATTTGCCTGTCAAACCTCAACAGGCTGTTTAGAAGATTTGCATGTGTGCAGCATCATAGTTGGTTTATTATGGTCCTTGGCATTTCTTGTTATAGTGATTGTACTTGTTACTGCATGGGGGTGTATAACCATGCTGCTTGGAATTTCTGACTTCTAGCTGTCCCCTGCAATAGTTTGGATATTGCTGAAACAACTACTACCCTTTGGCACCAACTTGTGAGGTCTTGTTAACTGGCCTGTTTTGCAGCTACTATAGACCTTATGATCTTAGAAGGGCATGTTTCCTGGAAGTGTTTGGTTCTGTCTTGCAAACAACATGTTTTTACACTGTTCTGTTCCCGTCTTCACTTGCAGTAAATGGCAGTCTCCTGGTCTTGGGGACTCTTAAGTTCTTGGACTGTCATGGAAAAGTAGAGGTTGCTTCAGATGGCTTGCAATCAGTGACCATATCAAAAGGCTCCTTAATGGTGTTACTTAGTTGGTGCAGATTGGGCAGTAGTAAACTAGCTCCTGATTTTTATATTTTTTTTTTAAACTTTATTTTGATCTGGGTATAAAGCTGTTTCTATTTTGGTAAAAGAGCATGAGAATCACTCTTCCAAAAATGTATTGGGGAGGAATCTGCTAAAGGAAAACTCTTCCTTGTTCTTTCCTCCTTTGTGGTGTTTTGGTGTGAGATTGCGTTTGAGGAGGAGGAATTGGGGGGGGTTTAACCCCTGAACTGGACAGGCTGGGGATGAAAGGGTTCAGGAATGTTTTGCCCTGTTTTCACTTTTTTCCTGTCCCATGTGAGAGACTCCGAGTGAATATAAGAAATAAATATTTTACTCACAACTCGGACTGTAGACAGACTTTGTGAGTCGCACCATGAGACACCTAAATGCCCCGCTCTTCTGTGGGGTACTTCAGTGCTGCGTACTTCACTTTGTGCTGGCAGTTCCCTTAAACTTTGTACCAAATGCCACAACTGAGAAAAACTTCAACCGTGGGAATTTGAGATTCTTTATCCGTATCTGCTTCCAGACTATCCAATGGGAGCACCCGGGGGGAAAGAGGGAAACCGTGGGCGCAGGACCTTGGTGAGGGTGATCAGTCCTCCCGATGCTATGTGTGATCCTGCCTTTCCTTTTCCTGGGCTCTGCTTTTATACGCCCCATCAACCAATCAGCTTAGGTCTTATCTTCACGTGTTTTTCAAGCAGCATGAGCAGGGGATTTTGCAACATGCATGCTTCATGCGGCTGATTGGGCTGCACCCACTGCTTCCTCTTGCGGTGAGCACAGTTCTGCTGGCTTTTGGTCACTTTTTTTTACCAACAGCATTCATCCCAATAATTAGCTCACTGATTCATGTACAGGGTTATATTGATTCTCCTCAAGACATTCAGAGCTTTGAAATGTACCTAACCCCAGAAGTAGATAAAGATAAGTAGCATCTTGAGGACTACAGATCTGTGAAGTGCATCTAGGTTTAGGCATTGAAAATTACTCCTACCAAAGAGCATTGATACTTCATGCTTGTGTTGAAATGGCAAGTTCTCCTTTCTCTTCTTTTTCCTGGAGTTTTTTTGGCCCTTCCTTCCTTTTCATGTCCTTGTGACAAGGAATTTAGCAGAATTTGCAGATTCGTTGGAATGTGACAGGGCCTTGCCATGAGCACTTCTGCTATGGCTTGTTTTCTACCTGAATCCTGTCTGTGATACCATTCATGATATTGAGGGGCTGCTAAGGCCCATTTTTCATTTGCTCGTAGAATGCCATGGTTTGAGGTCCTAATAGCCACACCATCGACCCAGGGGACTTGTGCTCATAAAAATGAATGTTAAGACTATTCAGCCAATTAAGTGATCTGATTGATTGAACCTTCCCTTTAAGTGTTTTTATGATGCAGAAAGTCATTTTTCCTCTTGCATTTAGACGTGCTGAAAGGCCGTGTCTTCCATGACCTCTTCTGCTTGTAATTTGTGCTGTGGGATGATTTTTAATAAATCCATGCTCTTCCTGCTGCTAATGTTGAGATGCTGAAGGCCTGTATCTTTGATCTCTTTCTGTTTTTTATCTCCACTGACTCTGTCTGGGTGTGTTGTCATGTTCCTCTGGGCAAGTGGAGTCTAATCACCATTATTTTGTTTCTTAGGGTGGTGTACACCCTTTGCTATCATTTTACACAGATGTAGATGACCACTAGAGGGATGTGGTGGCATGTTAGTTTCTGATGTCTCTTTCTGCTCTGAACTCAAGCCAAAGGCACCCCCACTTCTGCATGTGCGTGCGTGCATGCATGCATGCACAGTCACATTGCTCCATTGTGTGTTGCTGGCTACAAAAACTGGTGCACCTTAACTACATAGCCTGAAGGATGCTTGACTGAACCCAAAATGACTATTGGTAGTGAGCAGTGGTAAATGCGGTCTGTTATGACCTGATTTACCTTGCTGGGCAATTTGGGTCATACATCCATTGCAGCTCCCTTTTCAGAAGAGCTCATTGCCATTTAGTTTGGGGTGAAAGGGATTTTTTTTTTTTTTTTTTAAATGATTCTTTTGGGTTAGGTGAAATTTTTGACCTGTTACTCTTGACTGGCCACTGGTTTTTAAAAAGAAGTCAGTCGATTCCTTTTCTACTTCTGTTTTGAGGCAGGAGATTTGCTTCCTTCCTGCTTGTCTGCTTGTGGTCACTAGAAGAAGTGTCCTTTTTTTGAGGCATCTGGCCTGTCTCTGGGAGACTTAGTGCAGCAGACAAGTCAACCTGAGATGTTAAACATTCATGATATTTGTTCTGTGCTGTGCTGCTGCGTGCTAAATGGAATGAGAGAGAGTGAGAAATTCTAAAAAGGAAAAATGGGTGTGAATTTTATAATAAAGGATATTTAGAGTAGTGGTGGGGACCTGAAAGGTGACATGAAAAATCTAATGGATAACACCTGGGGGATGAACCTGTTGCAGAGGGAAGGAATGTAATATTGGTGGCTGCTGCTTTCACCCCCTCCTCCTCCCCCACAGATGCACAGCCCAAATTCTTTTTAATCCCAGTCATTTCCTAGAGGTTCTTTTACATGCCATGCATCTCCCTGCCTGTCATCCCATCTATGGCATGTGTTTTTCCTCTGAAGTCAGCCAGTGTTGCTGTGTAGAGGTCCAGAAATGTTGCTGTTCCTCTGCCTTTTTTGGTCCTATAAAGCTATTCTGTTTCCTGTTGGTTAAGGAGTGAAGGATTGAGCTGAATATTTGGCTGCCCCTCTAATGCTGGAGTGAATATCTCAGCTCTGCTTCCCTCTACTTTATGCACCTCCTTGGCCTGACAATGAGGCAGTGGAAGGAAGAGTGGTCTGTCTTTGCTTTGCTTTACATTGGCTAATACCTCTCCTTCCCACCTCCAGTCTGTTGTTTAATAGCTGTCCAGGGCACTGGATTTAGAGAAACAAATGTAAAAAAAAAAAAAAAAAAAATGTTGACCGTGTCTGGTAAGCTGTAATATTTGTTGCAATAAAGAGCAGCTGTTGAATAAATACATACATAATATCTATTGCCAATTCTGAGAGCTATGCTGAGACCTTGACTTGTTTGAAGTGGAGCTGCTATTAAAGTCAGGTGGCAGGGTGTTTATTCTACACCTTGTTAATTGCTTGTTTTTCCCCATGTAATTGGCTTCCTAATGGGGGCAGAATGAACTCAGTTTTGCACACCAAGCTTCATTAGTGACCACCGATGGAAAGGATTCAAAGAATTGTACTTGTGTCCAAATAGATATCGAGTAACAGAAGTTCCCTTAAACTTCAAAGTTTTGCTAAGATAAAACATGTGGTAGTCCCACAAAGTGCATCCCCAAATGCAAAATAGTTCATCATGATGCCTTTTAAAATGTCAGATTGGGGGCCACATTTGTGTGTGATGTTTTGGTAGGGAAAGGGTGGGGTTTTTTTTACGAAGCACAAGGTACCTAAAGAAGGGACTGTCTCTTTGGTCTTGTGTTTAAGTACTACCTAGCACAGTGGTCTGCTAGTCCGTGCCTTAGACCTGTGAGAGCCTTATCTGCACCTGGTGTAATACAGAACCACTCCAGTACTTCCATAATTCATGCTCTGACCCTCAAGATTTGTATGCGCTTTGGGAAGGGAAGAATGTCTTATGAGGTTGTGATCTGCATAAGGGTTGGACAGCATAGCTGGAGCCAGCCCCTGTGAGCTTGTTTCTGCAGCTTTTCAGAGTTGCCACCTTGGCCAGGCCCAGCAGGAAACCGGCTAAACAGATCATGCTTCCCTTGACTGCATGGTACAGGCTGTAGAAAAAAGGGAGGTGGAACTCTATTGCCTGAATAGCTCGCAGGCTGTGTAACTTCAGTGTTAAAAAGCAGTAACGTTCTGATGCAGTGTTTTAATTGGAGTGGTCACTGGATTTGCCAACCAACTCTGTTCTATCCTGCAAGTGTCTTCAGAGGCATTGTGGTCTTTTGGGGGTGATGTCTTGGATTCCTACATCATTTTTCCTCCAAGAGGACCCCAAAATGGATAGCAAAACATGGTCTTGATCCTCCATGCATAACTAAGAATCCAGCCCTATGAACCCTTAGTGCTTTACCCTTCTTCCTCCTTATATCAATAGCAAGTGCAAGAAACTTCTCATACAGGAGTCCTTACCAAGCTTACTGGCACATATAGTACAAAGGGGACCGGGAGGGCAAATATTACTCTTTTTCAAACAGCCACCTTGGCTTTCTGACCTCATTAAAGTCCATGGGGAGGAGCAGGGCCTTTGAATTTCTTTGACAGTATTACCTTTGACATTATCCATGCATAATGAGAGCACATTCAAGAATGAGTTGATCTGACTGATGAAGTATTTTGGGCTTTCAGGGAAGACTTGTGATGGTATTGCAAACCTGGTGCATATGCATACCTTTTACACTGTGTTCAAATTTTCTAGGAATAGTTTGTCTTGTTCCATTCAATGCTGGATGGTAGTGTTAGAATTGGGAACTCTAATTAGAAGCCAGAGTAAATAATTCTTGCATCCAAGAACTAGTGGAAGGCTATGTTTGGATTCGGGTCACCATGGGTTTTTGGGAATTCTGCTAGATGTTGTTGCTGTGGTCAGATCAAGGGATTCAGGAAGAGATAGCATTGGTAGGGCTCAAAGCCAGGAATGATTGGTTTTTTGTTTTTTCTTGGGGTTGGGGGGGAAAGGTGTCCACTGGGGCCCTTTGAGTTTCTTGACATTGGTTGGCTAGAATCCAGGCCACACTGAGTCCTCTTCTACATCTCACTGGAAGGGAAAGGGAACACTGTTCCTCTTGTTAAAACATCTTATTTCATGGAAGCAAACAATTCACCTTTTTAAATGTGCACTTGTCCTGCCTAGCTTCAGAAGCTGCATGGAAGCTAGATATTCCAAAGCCGCCCAGAAGCCTTCCCATTTTTCTATGCAAGGGTATTGACACAACCCTATGATGGGCAGTCTTCTTTCTGAGCTGCCCCTGTTGGTAAGCAGAGTCTGAAATCTCCTGATGGAGAGATTATAGCAATATGCAGGAGGCGAAGGGGGAGAATTTTAAATGCAGAGAATATGATGATATCTCTCAGCTGAAATGGGCTGTTGCATTACCCAGTGTTGTTTCCATCCATAAGGAGCTTTCAGTTTCTGTGTTTGAGTGGCTGTTTATTCTTCTTTAATTAAAAAAAACAGAAAACCCACCCCACCTCCCCAACCAAATGATTCATAAAATATTAACAGACACCGTTTGGTGCCTCTTGACTGCTTAAGCATGTCGCCTTGTGCATCCTCAGGGTGATAAAGCTGCTCAGCTTGGTGCTTCTATCACCTTAAGGATGCATTAAAGTAACACGCTTGGCATCACAGGAGATGCTGAAGTGATTGCCCAGCACAGCCAGGATCCATAGGGGTCCCACGCTTGGAGCACAGCTCTTCTAATGAAATTTTGCGGAAGGATAGGCAGTTGTAAGGCTGAATCCCTTTTATTATATTAATTTTTTTAAAATTTAACTTTAATGTACAAAAGTGATGGCTGTACATGCACAGTAAGTGCTGTGCCACAGGATTTTTATTGTACTGTGTTCTGTGACGGACCAGGAACAGTAATGTTTTAATGGGTAAAGAGAAAAAAGCCTCTAAACCCTTCCAACACCTTTACGAATATGGATTTGGAAGCTGTTTTAGCCTCTAGTGAGACTTGTTTTTTCTTTTCTCCCTCCCCCCACACCTTTAAAGTGCCACTGCCAGCATTTTATTTGCATCAGAATACCAGCATTGGAATAACAGAGGTTTGCAGGTCCAGATATAAGGTGCTGTGGCTGGGCTATGGGGTGGATATTTATATCTTTGGCTGCAGGAGGTGTCATCCCAGCATGGAGAGTGAGGGGAGGGAATACTATAGCTTGAGTAGTATTTGGGGTTGCAGGGCTGGAATAGCAGAGGGCTTTGCAGTGTGTAGTGAAAGACGCTATCTGCTACGGGAGGGGTGCTTTTACAGGTCTTGACTTCACCCTGTGATACAAGCAAGTTAATGAGAATGTGTGAGACTGGAAAGGTGCTGAGGTATTTATGGTGCTGGTAGTACGTGTGTGTTGTAGCATCCTAGAACACTTAGCCATGGATTGTAAAGAAACTTTTGCCTTGTGAAGTAAATTCAGAACAGAGTTTTAACTTTGAATTTCCTGGTTGCTGTTGGTGTGTCACTCCTTTGAACGTAAGTAGCAGTATGTACGACATGTTATAACTCTTGCAGTCCCAGGGTGTGTGATTAAGTCGCATACAGTAGCACATCAGGGAACAGTTATTCAAGAGTTTGTTCTGAAGGGCAACAGTGACTGTGTCTGATCAGATATGCTGCTCTGACTACACATGCCTGTGGTGAGAGGGAATAATAAAATAAAGTCTTCAATCATACAACCTGATCAGAGCATTGTCTGTAATGATTGATAAGCCCTTTCAGAACAATCTGCTGATAGCTAGTTGAGTTGTGCCCTGGAGCTGGGGGTTTTTTGTTTTTTTTTCCCCTTGCATTCATTTTGAGTCTGAATAAACATAAATTTGATCAAGGTTGCAATTTTGTCCGCTAGCTGCCTTTTTAAATCTGTGCCTGACCAAAAATGATGCAAAGCCTGGATCTTTCTTCTCCAAAAGATTTAAAAAATGCCCTTTCAGTTTCACTGACATATATTTTCTCCATGTCCTTTGGGACATACCTGGCATTTTGAGGTCCCCTGAAATTTTGATGTTTTAATCTAGCACAAATTGATTATCATTACAAGGCAGTTGTAGGGAGACAAATATAGAGGTGGCTCGCTTGCTTGCTTGCTGAGCAGTTAGATGAAATAGGCACTGGACTGGGAATCGGGATGCCTGGGTTCTGGTCCCAGCCCCGTCACTGACCTGTTGTATTAACTTGGGCAAGTTGCTTAGCTACTTCATCTTGGGTACTGCTTTGGAATAATGACATTTCAGATGCTTAGATCTCAACCTTTTTCAGAATCACTAAATAAATACACATCTTTATATATAGAGAAGGGGTTTTTTTGTGTTTGCATTAGAAGAAAAAAATCAGTGAGAATGCTTGGGTTCTTTCTGTTTATTCTCAGATTAAATACAGCCCTAACTGTGACTAGCTGAGCTGTGCAGCAGGTTCCTCCACAGTGTGGCGTGAGAAGGGTTTTCTCGTAAATGCCTGTCAGTCATGTGCAGAGGGTATGCAATAGGATAGGACCTCATTGCAGCTGAAGTGGTTGGGGTGTATGTACCTGCTGGATTAGATTTGAAGTAGACTGGGAAAAAAGAACAAGGTGGGATTTGTTTTAAGGCAGTGACTCTGTCAACCTGTTTTGGGCACTGTCTGATGAACTACAAATTGTTCCATATCCCACAATCCTTTGGCTGCAGAAGAATATGGGATTTTGGTCAGAGAATAGTTTTGTTTAGTTGTTTTTGGATGGGCACCTGGCTTTGTACCACAGAGAAGAGAGAGAGGACTGCTGAATGGAGATGTTTCTTTCATTTTACACAGTTCCAGATCACCCAAAGAGTCCAGATACCGGGCTTCATTACTCCTTGGAGCACTGCTTCTGCTCCAGAGCTAAAAGAGAGGGACGTATGGCAGGGCTGTAGTGCACCTTTCTCCTGGGACCCCAGTGTTGTGCCCCTAGATGGGGTGGCCAGATGCAACAAGTGGCACAGAGGGGAAAGTTGAGCAAATGGCACTAATGCCAAGTAGGGAGTTGGTCATGTGTTGGGTTATGTCTTATTGTTTTTCCTTTGCAGTGTTTGCATGTTAGCCCAGTCTGAAACTTTCCAAGAGGGTTCTGCTTGAGTATCCCACTTACGCTTTGCTAACGGGTGGTAGCTGCAGACACTGGGTATCTCATCCACAGTTCCTTAAAATGGTAGTTTTTTCAAGGGGGAACTACAAAAGGCCACTGGGGAATCCTTAAGGAGCCCAAGGAAAGCATGGGACAGCGGTCAGACTCCCATAGGTTCATGGGGCAGTACTCATAATCCCCATGACAGTGGCTGCTGTGTTTATAGGCAGGTCCTTTTTTCAAAATGGCAGCCACAATAAGCCATTAGGTCTTGACCCACTGTGACAGCTATGCAACATGCTAGGTATTGTTCAAATGCAGGATAAATGGATATCCCCTTCTTCTATGATCTAATTATGTAAATACTGTTTGTTTTCCTGATACCTTCTTTGTCCCTCCAGTTCATCTGACCCAGGCAAATTATTTATGGATCTTATGTATTGCTATGACATTCAGTACAGTTGGGCAAGTGGACGCCCTTTTTGTTATAGGAGGTGTTGATTCTGAAGTGGACCAAGACTATACACTAGAGCTGACTACATGTATTGATTTACTAGTTTTTTGAAGGTGTGGTAGATATGCACCTTTAGACTAACTAAATATAAAGTGACATAGCTGTTTATCGGTATGAAGACTGACACACTTGAAATCTCTTTTTTACATTGTTTTCCTTTTGTTCCGTTTAGCAGCTTCCCTCTGTAGGTTTCTACGAGTCGATGTTCACAACTTCTGTAGAGCTTGGCTCAGACCCCAGCCGTTTGGACTGTGTCTTCAAAGTAGCTCCTAGTGTGTTGTTTGCTCTTCTGCCTCTTGCCAGTGGGGTGAAGTCATAACTGAGCTCTCTGCCATGGCTGTTAGGAGGAAAAGAGAGGACATAGTAGGGTTTTCTTGCTGCCTGCTTGGGGCTGCCCTCATTGGCATGTTGGATAATGTTTTGTTTTGTTTAGTCTAATTTGGAATAGCTAGAGATGAGGCTTCCACTTTCCTCTGCAGGATGGTTCCCCACCCTAATGGATTTCACTCTTCAGTTGATAAATCATTTTTGGTATCCAGTTCCAATTTGCCTTTCCTTCATGCTTTCTACCACCCATAGTTAAAATCATGGAGGAGCACATGTGGATTAAACCCCCTCCACGAACTAACAATCCCATTACCCCTTTCTCCCCCCCCACCCTTGCAATACCACAGCACATATTGAATACTTCATTTTTTAATTTTTAATTTTATAAGCTGGTGCACTGGAATTGCGTGGTTCCATCTTCTCCCTTCATGTGGCGACTTGACTGACTGAGCTGGGATCAAATCCAAGCAAAGCAATATGAGCTTCCTGGAGGGGAAAAGTACAGTGTAAATTGGTGGTAGATAAGTCAGCTAAAGCTTTAATCTAGCTTTGACTTTGCTGTCTCTGGATGTGTGCCAGCCATGGGTGAATGGCACTGTGACAAGTATTTTAGGTGCTGTTGCACAGGCCAGGGAAGAAAGGTAAAGGCCCACAAAATGCACAACAGCTGCTGTATGGGGATCTGGGAAAAACTGTGTTTCTGACACAAGGAGGTCATTTCAACCCAGGATTTCACCAACTCTGTCAGTCTCATTTGGACTGTGGGCTCAGTTCTGCCTGCTACTTTTCTGCCTTGCCTGCCTCAAAGGTGACAACCAACAAAGGGTTGCTGTGAAATGTTGATGTTTTGTAGCAGTCATTTGAAACATTTAAGTTCAGAAACCTTGTTTTGATTGCAAGAGTTTGAATGCTAGCTTTCTGCTTAGGGTCACCATGGAGATAAAGGAAGCATTTGATCCTTCAAATGAATGTCAGCAGCAAAGCCATAGGATACAGTGTTGGCTTCCTGTATAAAGCATGGGAGTGTGAGGCACAGATTGAGAACAGGAAACAGCAAAAAACACTTGGGAAGTCTATCATAGAAATAAGCCCATGTTATCTATGAAATCTGAGGGGGTGCTGTGTGTACTGTGGAAATATTGGGGATAGGGCAGGAAAGGGAAGAGGGAATTGAAAGTTGTGGAGAATGCACCAAACCAGCCTTTAATTGTTCCCTGTGGGTATGTGCATGCAAACAATAAGAGCAGAGTGCGTGCTTTGCTTTAAAAAGCCTGGATCCTAGCTGAGACAGTCTTGTGCTATTTGGCTCGCAGTCCACATGGCTTAGAAGGGGGGAGAATACTGCTGCTCACCTGCCTTTCCCTGACTTGCATGGGGACCTTTGAGCTGTAAAGCTAGTGTGTTTTACTGGAGTGCAGTACATTTTGATCTCATTCCTTTTAGCCCCTAATATGTTTTCTATGCATCCTCAAATGGGCCAGGAGGGAGTGGTATAGTGCCAGCTTTCCATCAGCAGAGAATCCCCTGCATGACTTGGGAAATTGCCGTGCCTGTTTAGGATAGAAAAAGTTTGTTTAGGACCAACAAAAGGAACTTTGTGATGGTCTGTTGGGCAAAATACCCATAGTGGGGTTTGGATTTGGCCTGGTTTAGAAACCCAGCTGGGACTACCTGATTCAAGCTTTCTCAGGGAACTGTGGAGGCTGGCTGGTTTTAATAATCTGAGGGTGCCAAGAAGGTGCAGTATAAAACAAGAAACCTCCTGTCTCATGGCATCCTATCCTGCCAATGGGGCTTTTGGGGAAATTGCCCTCCCTCAAGTGTTCCACTGTCAGGGAGGAGATTGGAGTAGCGTTTTCTTCTCAGTTAATACCAACAGAAAGAGATGCTGACAAGTCTTCTTCCCCACCAAGGACTTGTGTGGTGCCATTTACTATATAAGGTTGTTGGTCAGTGCTGTTAAAAAGCAATCCCCTTCCAAAATATTGGAGGAGTTGGGAATGGCATGAAAGCTGGTTGGTAGGGTCAGCAGAATTGAGAAACTTCTGTAATTCAGCCTTGTTGAAGGAGATCTTTCACCCCCCTTCATCATATTCCACTCCCCCCCCCCCCCAGCAGGCTCAGCACATCCCCCGTGCCTCCCCTGTAGCATGTGCAGCTTGGAAGAAACCATCTGTTTTTCTTCCATCTGGGAAAGTGCTATTTTCCCTTCTCTACTGGTGACAAACAATGCAAAGAACAGGGCTCTGGTGAGGTGTTTGTATTAAAGTTTTCTTCTGGCCTCTTTATTGCCTGCATTCCACTGGCACGCATGTGCTTGTGTATGTGTGTGTCCCCATGCTGCAGCTCTGAGCAAGTGCCTTAACTTTGAGTCATGATGGGATGTTGACAGAGGTGGCTCAATGGAGGCCAAGCCAAGGAAGTAAACACAGCACAGAGGAATGGGAGCAATGAACAGCTGGAAAGGAAAGAGCTGGACCAGTCTAATCTCAGACCCTGTGTATTTGTGCTGTGCTCTCAGGAACTGCAAAAGCAGATTGGGCATGTGATATAGGAGGGTTGAAAGGAGATGATCTCTCAAATGCTGTCTTGTCTTGCTTTAGAGAAGACTCCCTGTTAAGTGACCTCAAGAGGTCTGGGTTGGTTGTTTATGTTTTCTCTTCTCATCCTGCTTTGGAGTCATGTGTTCACTTGTCATGATGTAGCTTGTTTTTTAGTTTCTTTCCTTTTTTTTTTTCCCCTCCCCTCTGCTTCGGTGGCCCCTCCTCCTCTGTATTTTCTTGTATTTATACCGTTAGTGTGAGTTTTCTTCAGAACCCTGTAGTCTTTCTTCCCTAGCAGAGGTGAGATGAGTTTTTACAGGGAAGAGACGTAAAATCCCCAGTGATTTGTTTTTGTTGTCAGCCAGGCTTGGTCAGTTCATGCATTAAATGATGATCTCCACCTTTTTATATAGGACTTCTCACCCATGGATCAAAGCATTTTGCAAAGAGGCAGTATCATCATCCAGCCCTGCCTACCTTGTGTGGTAGCTCACTTATTTCCTTGTGATATCTGAGTTAACAGTGGGATGAATGCAAACAAAATACTGTGGTGTTTTGGGGTTACTAAAGATATTGTACTGTTGAGCTTTCTGGCAGGAAATGAAACCAATTCTTAAATCTTCTGATAGAAGGATCACAGCAAAGTCACTGATTCCCATGGTTGTCTTTGTTCTTTAACTCAAATGTTTACCCCTCACTGTGATGCAGATGCTGTTCCCAAAAATGCCACTTCCCTGGGGAACTGACCTTTCAGTGCTGGAAAATGTGAGTTTTCATTGGTGAAACTTGGCTACAGGTCACATTTGCCTCCAGATAGATGGCTCAGGCTTAAAACAAAGAATGCTTTTGCTTGCAGACAAGAAAAAGCTGCAAAGGGTATTTGGAACATGTAAGGTACTTCTGTGCCTATCTGAAGGTGAATGGGAATGACCAGGGCAGAAAAATCTGAGCAGAGAGCAGGGTCATTTGGGCTTAACTAAACACCCAGTCTTAGCATTTCAGTGTTATGTTGGTAGGTTGCATGCAGTCTAGCCACTCTTAAGGCACATTGGGCTTGATATCAAAAAGTACTTTAACACCTGCTCATCCCAGGAGTGGCCATCTTCATCCCCCTGGTGGCTACTTAGCCCCTGATTCTGAGGCTTGCTCCACTTCACCCTGCCTACCACACCTTATTGTTCTTACATCTTCAGAAAAGGGGTCTGCCTCAGGGATCCCCTATCTCAAGTTAGCATCCAGATGTCTCTACTTTGCCTTAGGGGCTTATAATGTGGCTACAGCTACCCCTTACACCATGGCTATGCCTTCAGATGTTGTCAATCATATTGATCATCAATCCCCTTGGGCCATGGCTTCAGTCCCTCTGACTGGGCCTTCTTGCCCTGGCATTTCACTTAGCTTGACTGCTCCTGAGTGTAGCTTCCAGACTTGCCTTCTTACCTGGACACTTTGCCTCTTGCAGCTACTCTTTAGTGCAGCATCTCAGCCTGCACTCCCCACCTGTGCACTTTGTCTCAGTGTAGGGGAGCTCTGCCATGATGCCCCAGGGGCCCCAACAGAAGCTGCTACTGCTGGTGAGCGTGGGGCTTTTTTGAGTCCCAGACTGCTGGGGCCATTTGGGGGAGGTGGTGAGGAGTGGTGCTCTGCCACATGGCCCCAGAGCCACCACAGCCACTGCTATTGCTGGTGAGCACAGGGCTTCCCCCCCCCCCCTTTTTTTTTTTTTTTTTAAAGTGCTGGGAAGCTGGGGCTGAGTTGGGCAGCCATCGGGGGTTTGGAGGTGCAAGTGGGGGCTGGGTGGTCTTCTGTTTTAGTTGTGGAGGAACATGGATTTTTTTATCAGGGATTTTTCAGTTTTCAAACAGGGAACACCAGAATTCCTGCTAGGGAGGCAAGTGGCAGGACCAGGCATAGGAGCCTACTTAGAGCTGGCACCTTGGGCCCAGCTGGAGGTGGCTGACCTCCTGGCCAGTTGGGGCCAGGAGGACATGCTTTGACAGTTCAAAGCAGGCCACCACACTGGGAATATCTTCCGGGTGATAGCTGCCCAGATAACCCATGTGTGTCCCCTACCTGGCTATAGGGGTGGGCCGATGAGAATAGGATGGGGTTCAACACTGACACGAGCAGGGTAATGCACCTGGGGAGGAAGAACCAGTGGCACACCTACAGATTGGGGAACTCCCTTCTCGCCAATGTCGAGACAGAAAAGGATCATGGAGTTGTCATTGATGCCGCAATAAACATGGGCTGACAAAGTGGGGATGCGGTCAGGAAGGCCAAACCATACCTTGTTGTACATCCACAGATGCATCTCAAGCGGGTCCAAGGAGGTGATCCTCCCCCTCT
>JAGPOW010000304.1:114246296-114266850 GCA_030014935.1 Caiman crocodilus | reverse complement strand
CACTCCCTCATCCAAGTCGCTGATGAAGACATTGAAGAGTATCGGTCCTAGGACCGAGCCCTGCGGGACCCCACTGCCCACACCCTTCCAGGTCAATACCGACCCATCCACTACAACTCTCCGGGTGCCACCCTCTAGCCAATTCACCACCCACCGGACTCTGTAGTCATCCAAGTCACAGCCTCTTAACTTGTTCACCGGTATGGGGTGGGATACCGTATCAAAGGCCTTCCTGAAGTCTAAGTGTATGATGTCCATCTCTACTCCTGCATCCAGGCATTTCATAACCAGGTCAGAAAAAGAGACTAGGCTAGTCAGGCACGATTCAGCTGCTACAAACCCGTGCCGGTTTCCCCTTAGCGTAATTTGTCCTGCCGGGCTCTCGCAAATGTAACCCTTGATAATTTGTTCAAAGATTTTGCCAAGGATGGAGGTGAGACTGACTGGCCTGTAGTTGCCTGGATCCTCCTTCCTCCCCTTCTTGAAAATGGGGACCACATTGGCCCTTTTCCAGTCCTCCGGGACTTGGCCCATGTGCCACGAGTGTTCAAATATTCCCGCCAGTGGCTGTGCAATGACTCAGCTAGTGCTTTCAGTACCCTCGGATGGAGCTCATCCGGGCCTGCCGACTTAAACACATCCAGTTCCTCCAAGTGACTCTGCACCATCTCAGGGTCTACACATGGTAGTCTGGTGCCCTGCTGCTGCCTCTACAATCCCAGTGAGAGACTTGTCGTGCCCCTCACTTAGGGTCGCTGAGGCAAAGAACTTACTGAGGAGTTCATCCTTGTCCCCCATGTCCATCACCAATTGCTTTTGCCCATTTAGTAGGGGTCCTTTTCCTCCCTGGGCCTTTCTTTTACTCCCTATATAGCTGAAAAACAATTTCTTGTTATCCTTAACTTGGGATGCCATCCTCAGCTCCATGGTAGCTTTGGCCCATCTAACTGCCTCTCTACAAGCACGAGCAGAGGAGGTATACTCCTCTTTGGTAATCGCTCCCTGTTTCCACTTTTTATATGCTCTCCTTTTAGCCCGTAGGCTGCTCTGGATTTCTCTGGTCAGCCAGGGAAGTTTTCTGGCCCCTTTCCCTCTTTTTCCTTGTGTCGGGATTGTCTCCCTCTGTGCCCGAAGGATCATTTCCTTAAGGCACAGCCATCCTTCTTGGGCTCCCATCTCTTCAAAACTCCTACTCTATAGTGCATCCTTGACTAATCACTTGAGTTCATTGAAATCAGCTTTCTTAAAGTCTAGCACTTTCACCCTACTAGTTACCTTACCCACTTGATGTCTTATGAAGAATTCTTATTCAGTGATCACTGTCCCCCAGGTGACCGCCGATCTGTAGGTCCCCTATCATGTCATCCCCCATTGCCAATACCAGGTCCAGTAAGGCATTCCCCCTAGTGGGACCGTGTACCTCCTGCGTCAGGTGGAAGTCCTGTACACGGGATAGGAACCTGCATGAACGGTGGGACTTTGCTGTCTGTGTCTCCCAGCAGATGTCTGGGTAGTTTAGGTTCCCTGTGACTACCAGCTCCTTAGTGTTTATGATCTCTGAGAGCTGTTTCAGGAGCCCCAAATGTAGCTCTTCCCCTTGGGGTGGGGGTCTGTTGCAGATCCCTACCACCAAATCCCTTTCTTCTTGCCCCCATGTAACCAAATCCACAATCCTGCTACTTTCTCCTCCTTCGATTCTGTCTTGATAAGGGTCGATGTGTATTGCTCATTGATACAGAGAGCAACCCCTCCCCCTTTCTTCCCAACCCTGCCCTTTCTGTACAGCTTATAACCCTCAATATGTACCGCCCAGTCGTGGGAAGATCCCACCAGGTTTCAGACAGCCCTACTAAGTCGTAGCTGTTTTCTGCAAGCAGGAGTGCTAGTTCATCCTGCTTGCTCCCCATTCTCCTAGCATTAGTATATAGGCCTAGCATTAGTATATAGATTATGACCTTGGGCTTTGAAGTACTAGGTTCCCCTCTGCCTATGCATCCAGTGAATTTCTGTCTTTGCCTCCCAGTATGTTCTGGGCACCTCACATCTTTTAAGTTTAAATTCTGGACTCTTCTTCTTCCTCCTTCTAGGGATACACTGAAAGGCCCTATCCTTGCTATTAATTAATACCTCTTTGCAGGTCACTTCTTGCTGGCTGCCATTCTGAGCTCACAGAAAGGGTTCTACCACATAGGCTACTTTTCTTCTTAATCTTCTTTTCTCCTGGGGAAAGCAGTTGTGGCACATACTTCCTTTTTTCCTTTGTTTCCCTCCCTCCCACCCCTCCTCTCCTGAAACTGCTAGTCTTTCTTCTGCTTACAGGGGCAAAAGGAGAGAATCTTGTAGAAAAAGCTGAACTCTTGGCATTGTTAAGGGTTGGTGTATATGTCTGGCACTATTTTGCTGAGGAACAGGAATTCTGCTCTCAAAGGTTGATTCCACAGGGGTCTCATTGGTCACACTATTAGTTAGCAAGAGACTGACTTTCTTTCCTTGCCTAGGTCTGCTTTTTGGTCCCTTTTTCTAAAGTAGATGTAGAACTGCTCCTTTAACAAGGAGGAGTATAAGGAGCTGGAAGCTGAGCAGCCCTACTGTTTGGTTTGTTTTTTCTTTCAAGGAACTAGAGCACCACATATATAATTTCTCTTTTTAGAAGAGGGGAAGAAGTATTAGAACTGCCCAACTTGTGGGGAGTACTGCAGATGGGGCCACAACATGACTTCAGTGAGGGAGGAATGGATAAATGTTTGTTTGGTAAAAAGGAGTCTGCTCCATTAGCTCTTTGGCAGGAGACTGCTTCAGAGGAAACTCTTTCCTAATGTGACCCAAAATAAGTCAAGAGTTGCAAGGGACTTTGCCATCTGGACCAGAATAGAGAAGGTTTTCTGGAGAAATTGACAGCATGAGGCAAACTGAGAATGTGATAGAGAAATAGACCTTCTTTCATAGATTTCATAGACATTTGGGCTGGAAGGGACCTTGGGAGATCATTGAGTCCAGCCCCCTGCCCCAAGGGCAGGAAGTCAGCTAAGGTCAAAGGATTCCAGCCAGATAAGTGTCCAAACACTTCTTAAAGGAGTCCAGAGTAGGTGCTTGCAGCACCTCTGAAGGGAGGCTATTCCAGGCCTTGGGTGCTCGGAGAGTAAAGAAGTCTTTCCTTATATCCAGCCTAAAACAGTCTTGGAGGAGGTTGTGACCGTTGGTCCTTGTCTTCCCTTGGGGTACTCTGCAGAACAGGCATTCCCCCACATAAGGCCTATTCTTCTGCCCTCTGATCATGCACATGGCTCTCCTCTGGATTCTCTGAAGCTTCTCCACATCCTTCTTGAATTGTGGAGCCCAGAACTGGATGCAGTACTTCAGCTGAGGCATTCTGAGATTTACTTGAGAAGCATCTATGGATGCAAGCCAGGGTTTGGTTTGCTTTACCAGCTGTGACATCGCATTGATGGCTCATGTTCATCTTGTGGTGTCATGACCCCCAGGTTTCTTTTGGTTATGGTGCTAGTGAGCATAGCATGGCTAAACCTATAAGTATGCTGCAAGTTTCTTTTCCCCAAGGTGGAGTACCTTACATTTGTCGGTATTGAATGTCATCTGGTTTGTATCTGCCCACTTTTTCAGCCTATCCAAGTCAGCCTGGATTACCAGCCTATCCTCAGGTATGGACGCTCTACCCCAAAGTTTGCTGTCGTCAGCAAACTTGGCCAGTCCATTTCTGACACCAGTATCCATGTTATTGATAAAGGCGTTAAAGAGTACAGATTCAAGGATGGAGCCTTGGGGGACACCACTGGTCACTTCCGTTAACCACCTTTCTGGGTCCAGCCTCTTTTATATCTCTGATTTCTTTGTTTCAGTCTATATGACTTGCAGCATGCAAGAGTTCACTTGTTCCTTCTCTTCATTTGACGACTGCATTCCTCCTTCTCCATTTGTGATAGTGCAGTTGGAGACAGCAAGCAAAGGTATTGGGTGACAATGTTAAACATAGATGCACAATGGCTGATCCTGGGTCGCCATCCCCATGTAATGTTGATGCTGGAGAATAGCATTTTTTTTATTTCCTTGGGGCAATATTTATTGTAGTGAGTAGCAGCTTGTTTATAAAGACTTTTACTGACACATTCTTAGATCCCTCTAGCCAGCTGTTTTACATTTTAGTGGTTTTATTAGGTCAAACACCACATTCTTGTATTATCTCAGTTGCACCTGAGCAAACTCAATGGAAGTAACTGGAGCTGCAATTGTGTAACTGAGGTCAGAATTTGGCCACATTGTATGTAATGCTTTGTCTCCTGCGGGGAATTATGGTTGTGTCAAGAACAGGAATCCCGAACAGAATGGCTAGTGTTTGTACTAACATAATGTTTAGCTGAATGGTTATTCTCCCAGACAAGCAACTGTATGCAGTCTGACCACTAACTCAGCAGGAGAAGCTTTGTTGGTAAGTTATTGATAGCTATAGAGAGGAAGACCTTGTCAGTTGCATTGACTTATAACCCCAAGGATGGAAAAACTTATTCTTAGTATACATGATGTGGGCCTAGCTACCCCTACTAATGCAATTGAGGTTACATGGCACCCCAGAAATGAATGCTGGTTGAGGGTGAAAGATATGAAACTAGATCCTGACTTCAGTGGAGCTCTTCATGTACTTAAGGACTCTGTGCATATAATCGTATTGCTGAATAACAAGGGAAGAAGACTCCAGGAAAGCCAGAGCGGAAATTGGAACATACTTTCCCAGTTTTAAAAGATTTGCTTCTAGGAATAAAATAATATAAGATTTACCAATAAAGCAGGAGAAATGTTCAGAACCTCATGTTAATTGTCCTAGTCTCTGAGTCATGGACCCATTATTAAAGGGACCCATGTCCTCTCAGTTGTTAAGCAGTTTGAAATCCGTTGCTTGCTTGCATTCATAGAAATCAGATGTAAATATACTTGTTGCTCTTACAGTTTGTGGTGTTTAACTGCAAAGTATTCCCAAGGGTGTTTAATACTAATGGTAAGCATGTATGTTAGATATAACACAGTATGCATATCTGAAAAATACAAGGAATCAAATGAAATGCTTTTTTTTTAAAAAAAAAAAAATGAAAAAGAAGAAAAGGGCTTGATTTGCCAAGGTCTCTTTTATCCTGAGGTGAGAAATGTATCTCCATTTTCTTAAACCTGCAAAACGTTTGTTGCTTTCCTTGTGGCTTTCTTTTTAGTTATTCTCCTGTTTTTTGGTCTGTATTTCTGGAGCCCAAGCCTATAAATTGTGATATTGCAACAAGCTACAGAGAAATAAATTACATTTGGGGTCATAACCTTGTCTTTCCTTCAAGTGGTCGGCTGTGAAAATTACATTTCTAGGAATGGTTACCTGAAACTGCAGGAAGGCTCTTATTTTTTTGACCTGGCTTCTTTTGAAGCCATAGAGTCTGTAGAGGGAAAACATTGTTTTTTTCCATCAGATTATTCCTGAAACTTGTAGGTAATTTCATTTCCCCTGATCCAGCGGATTAATGTGATAATCATTCTATGGAATCATTACTAACCAGGGGGCCTGGATTTTGCTCTTATGTCTTTCCTTAAAAAAGCTGCATTGGTGTCCATATCATTCACAGTGAAGTGGTTTAAAAGAGTACTTAATTTTTCAGGTGTGTTTTTGAAAAATTTCAAGCTGTTTAAACAGGCTTACAGAATTGTATGCCTGTCCACTAGGGCTGTGTAAAACGGCTATGTTTTGATTCAGTTTCAGATTTGGTCATTTTGGGGGACGGTGATTCGTTCTGGTGTTTCAGATCGTGTCCCATTTTGTTTTGCCCAAGTCTGTTTTGGAGATTCCGCTCTGCCATATCTCCTCCAAATCTGTTTTCAAATGGGCTGCAAGGGAAGCTTTGCACAGCCCTACTGCCCAGCCAGCTGGGCTTGGGGCCCCAGTGGGGAGGAGCACAGGGCTGGGGAGGGGGAGGGCTGTTCCATGCAGGTGAGGAGCCCCCCATGCAGATCTCTGATCCCTGTCACACAGGGTTGTGGGGCATCCTAGCAGTACAGAGCAGTGAGCAAGCCTGCTGGTCCCTGCTGTACAACTTGGCTTTGCGGGGAGCCGAGATTTGTGCCGGAGGTCTCCTTACCGTTTCTCCCCACCCCGCGCTGCCCCCATGACGGGGGGGCTGTGTGGGGTGGGCAGCGGTGACGAGGAGACCCTGACGTTGATCTGTGTTCCCTATGGAGCCAGGTCACATGGCGTGGATTCCCTAGCCCCCAGTTTGATTCCTCAGCTCTCTGATCATTCCCCCAGCTCTTCCTGTGAGGTGCGGGCCCCCAGATGTGCACGCCAGGTTTCAGTAGGCTGCTGTTGCAGGCTGGAGCCAGCGGCAGCACAGTAGTTTTTCGGTGCTGCGTGCAGGCTGCATCAAGTGGCTGCTGCTGACCCCAGCCTGCAGTGGCAACCTGCTGAAACCCCAGGTGCAGATCAAGGGCCTGTGCCCCCAGGGAAGAGCTGGCAAAATGATCAGACAGCTGGGGGAAGCAATCAGAGAGCTGGGGAATCGAACTAGGAGCTAATGTTGATATCAGAGCAGTCCTTCCTTTGCCCTCTTCTCAGTTTTTGTTTCTAGGCAATTCCTGCTCTGAAACTCCAAAATTCTCCAAAATGTTTCTGGAATGTTTCAGTGCCTTCTGATTCATTTTGGAACTGTTTTGGAGCCTTCTGTTTAGATTTGGTGTTTCAGGTGCCAAAATGGCCTGAAATGGCTGCCAAAATTTTGAATAGCCCTACTGCCCACTCCAGGTTTAAACTGCATTTAAACTCATCTGGGTGTTACCTGTGTCTGTACCTACAGATGCATGTGTTTAAGCTGCTGTGGCTTTTTAAAATAGTTTAATAGTATCCCTGAAAATGATCCAAGGAAAATGCTTGTCCTGTTTACATGATAATACAGCTTCTCACTTTGCAAAGTGTTTTGTGTGTAGAGCACTACTGGAACCCAACTTCTTATGCAGTGACAAGCAACAACCAACTAACTAGATTTTAGCCCAGTAGTGATTGAACCAAAAGGACTTTGATCCAGAGTATCAAGGTTACATTTCTGGCCTGCTTCCTGCATAGACAATGCTGGTTAAATCTCATTTTACACATAGGGAAGGGAGGGACCTCCTGCATCATCACACCCAGCCCCCTGGCTATTGCAGGTACCTAATATAATCCATTTCACAGACTTACCATTCTCTATCTTAAAAGCAGCTGGGCTTTTATTTTTTGCTCTCTACCATTGTGCAAGCCATTCCAAAAACCAAATTGTTCAGATGGTTAGGAGCAGCCTTATAAATTTCTTCAGTTCATGCCCATTTGCTCATGACAACATAGTCCTTTAGTTTTAAGTAGCTCTTCTCTCTCCATATTGTTTACCCCTAATGAATGTACAGATGGCAAGCACATTCCTCCTGTCTTCATTTAGCTAAACTAAACAAGCCAAAGTGTTCTGTCTTTTATGTGCAACTGAAAGGCAGGTCAGCATGACATAAATTCATAGGTGTTTGAGTCAGAAGGGACCTCAGCAGATTATCGAGTTCGATTCCCTGCCCCGGCCAGGAAAGAGCACTGGGGTCAGATGACCCCAGCCAGGTGCTTGTCCAGTCTCCTCTTAAAGACTCCCAAGGTAGGGGAGAGCACCACCTCCCTTGAAAGCCCATTGCAGATTCTGGCAACCTTTACCATAAAGAAGTTTTTCCTGATGGCTAACCTGAATCTCCTCTCTGTCAGTGCGTGGCCATTATTTCTAGTTACTCCAAGGGGTGCCCTGGTAAACACAGCCAGGCATAGGAGATGCTCTTCCCCACTGATGAATTCATAGATGGTCACAAGATCACCTCTCAGTCTTCTCTTGCGGAGGCTGAAGAAATTCAGGTCCTTCAATCTTTCCTTGTAGGGCCTTACCTGCAGGCCTCATACCATACAAGTGGCCATCCTCTGGACCCTCTCAAGGTTATCCACATCCCTGTTGAAGTACGGTGCCCAAAACTGGACGCAGTACTCTAGTTGCAGCCTCACCACTGCCGCATAGATGGGAAGTATTGCCTCCCTAGAGCTGTTTGTGATGCACCTATTGCATGATAAAGTGTGGTTAGCTTTGCTGATCACTTCATCACATTAACTCAAGTTCATCTTGCAGTCAACTCTGACTTCAGGATCCCTTTCTGTTACAGTGCTGCTGGCATGCTATAGACTGAGAGGCATGAGCTTTATAGTCCCCATGTCCCTCAACGTTTGTTTGTCCCCTTCAACTTACCTTTGTCTCTCAGAAGTGGCCCTTCTTTTCCCTATCCACTGTGTTTAAATGACCTTATCATTGTATTTGGTACCCCTGCCCTTTGCAAATCCATTCATAGCATCTGATCAAGGGAGAGTTTGTGCCTCTGAATAAGTTAGTCCCTAAAGTGCCTCATTGCCTGACTTCAGACTAGCATGGCTAACTACCCTTTTCTTCTGGTATAATAGGCTCTCCATTCCCCTCATTATCTCTGTAGCTCTTTTCTGTGCCTGCTCCAGTTTCATTAATTTTTCCTGAACTTTACAAAATAATCCTAATGGGGTCTCACAAATGCCTTATACAATGGCATCAATACAAACACTTCCCTATCTCTACTGGAAATACATCACCTGATATATCTTAAGACCATGTTGGCCTTTTTCATGGCTCCATCGTGTAGGCAGCTCATCCTCATTCTGTGACCACTCAGCTAGTATATTGAGTACCTTGCAGCCAACTGATAAGCTCTGAGCTTAAAATGTAAGTTATTGGTTGCCAAGTATGTATTTGTATTTTATATTATTAAATTTCACCCTATTTCTATTGCTCCAATCCTTACGATCAATCTGTTCTTTCTCTGACTTCCCTAACTTCCTCTGTGTAGAAAGTTGAGGGGAATCTGCACATTTTCTCAACCACCTGTACTCTATTTGTGCCATGTCTGTTAATCAGAGGGCACGGTGGGGGAAGGGGAAATGGTTGGTCCTAAGAGTGTTTCTTAAATGCCCCTCTAGTCTGCCACTTCCTCCTCCATCCTAGCCATTGCCATCTTCCATTGAACAAAGCTCTACGTAACTCTTTACAATTCCTTTATTAATTCCTATCTTTTCTAGCTGAACTAACAGTTTCCCATGTGATGTTGTATTAAATACTTTACTGTAGTCCAGGTAGAGAAGTGATCTTCAGTTCCCAACACTTGAATGCCTTGCTGATGCAGGCAGCTGTTTGTCAGGAAAATGGTGCTAGTAGTGATTTGCAATCCTTGTAGATTTGTGAGTGTTGCCTTACCTTGTTAAACCTGCTACCTATTTTGGGCAGACTAAAATATTGGTACTTTGCTCCAGAGCAGGGGCCTGGGTTGTGCTACTTCAGGGCTGGCCAACCTGCAGCACTGGTGCCACCAGATTGTCCCCCTCATCCCATTGTGCTAGTTTATTCCCCTCCTTACCTCTGTTTTACTTTTAGTGACCTTATTAATTGACTTGGTAAAGGAGTAATTACAGCAGTTTCCTTGTTTTAGTTTGGCTTAGTCTGTATAGCAATCATTTGGTTTTACTGTCCGCTTCACATAGTGGTCTTATAGTCATTAACTCAATGGTTCCATTCTAAGCTGAGAGGACTGTACTGCATTTCCTTTGAGTAGAAAATTAGTTATCTGATTAGGCTGGCATGATTTACTTTTGGTAACTGTTTCATTTTATATTCTCATTTTGCCTCTGTCTTTAAATCCTGTCCTGCAGGGTTTGTTCTAAAATCTTACATGCTATTAAGGTCAGGTATACAGGTCTATCGTTGTCTGGATCACTTTTTTTTTTTCTCTCCCTTCTTATATATATTTGTCATTCTCTAATCATGTGGTAACACCTTTCACTGGAAAATTTTATTTAAAATGCCTTAGAGTGCACTTGCAATTTTCCTGTGCCAGGTCTTTTGAAATTCTGGGATAGGGAAGTTCTGGTGCCCCTGGCTTGAGTCCATTAAGCTTCTTGAGTGTGCTTCCATCCCAGTTGTGATTTATTTCCATTTCCTCTTTGCCCTTATGAAAATCATTGGCCTTTATTGAAAATTAGGGGATCTCTTCCAACCTCAAGCTCAGAGCTGAGTTCGCTGCTGCTGGCAAACAGCACCTGGAGCTATTCTTTGGATCTATTCTAGCCCATCTTTTAAGAAAACAAGGCATCCCTACAGACTCGTCTGCTCGTGGGATTGGTGAGGACTCTGTCCTCTCCGTTCTGTGGATAGATCCTCCTTTCTGTTCATTATTATGGTCTTTGGCATGTTGTCCTGGTTCCTCTTTGGGCTCTGATTCCTGGCCATGTCTGCTGTTTGTTTCCTTTCTCCTCTGGGAGCTAGCTGTTCTGCTTTGCTTGTTACACATCATCTTCTGCCTCTCTCATCTTCATTCTCTAGTGCAGCAAACATGTTCTTCAGCTGTTTTTCTTCTACTAGCCAGACTCCTCCTCTGACATACCCTCCTGGTCCTATACTTCCCTGGCCCACTTTCCTTGTCTAGGGATGTACTGTCCCAACTCTCTTGTTCAGTAAATCCTCAGTTTGCACATCCTTACCTATCTACACTTTGATTGTTTCCCCTTCTGAACTCCAGCTTTGTTGCCAGCTGCTGCTTTGTTTCTTGGTGTATTTCTTCAGAAAGCTCTGTCAAAGAAGATTTTGTGTGTACCCAATCATCCTCATGTTCCCACTCCAGGATACTGTTATTCCAAGGCTGCTGCTTTCAGCCGTTTTCATGATCTCTGCTGTTCTTTGGGTCTCCTTCATTGCTATTGCAGTTACCTCCATTAACTCCCTTGCAGTCTTCCTCAGATTGCTATATCATTCACAGGCTTCCTGTTTTTATTGCCTGCTTGGCTTTTTACCAGATTAATTTCTGTCCCCTTATTAGACTCAGGTGAGCCTTGAATTAGCAAGATTTCTATCACACTTGCATTACACTACACTTCTGCTCAGCCAGACACCACAAGCTGCAACTAAAACACCCATCAGATGGCAGATGTGCAGGCTTGTTATCTGCCTGAGCCCCTGATGAACAAGAGTGCCCTTTCTTCATGAAGGACATCTGACAAATGTCCCAGTTTGCTGCCCTGCCTTAAAATTAACTTGATTTCATATATGAACTACACTTGCTTGGATTGAAATTATAAGAGAATTATCTTCATATATTAGTCTTCACTTTCCTCCCCATCTTTCTGAATGTGCTACCTGCCTCTCTCTTACCCCTTGCCCTCACTACAGTCTTTTACAGCAGCCTCAGCCAAGACAAGCTTGGAAGGCCTTCTCCTCATGAATGGTAGAGGCATTTGCAAGAGCAGCACACAATTGGGATCATTTTGTCATCAATGAAAATCAGATGGTTACTCACGCTGGACCCCTGTCATGTAGAACATCTGCTTCCCACCAGAGCTGGTTCGGTGCCTCTGAGTTTAACAGCTCGGGGTCGAGTTCTTGGCCTTCAGGATCTCCAGCTGTTTCTGCCGATGAAGCTAGTAACATTCACAGCATCTTCACCTGCAAGTGCAACAGTGAGAGCAGATGTGGTTTGGTGGACATTTTGTTTTGAAGTTGAGTCAAGTCTTTAAATTTTTAATGCCCATGTGTTCTTTTAAAGAAGTATCCTATCTCTAAAACTGCATATGGAGTTCAAAATGTATCCTTTTTTGCAGCATAGTTGGGGTGGTGAAGTAGCTGTAATGGTGAGGAAATACAAGAGGCAAGGGTTTTTTTGGTGATTGTCTTTGTGAGTATAGCCTAAAACGTTTTGAAGAACCCTCTTACAGGTTCCACTGTAGAATGACATGCAACAAACAGGGGGTGGGGATTTTCTTTTTATATTGTAGTCAGTTAATGTGAGATATTTAGGTGATTCATTCAAAGACACTGTTTTTCAGCTGGACTGTCCTTGCTGGATATAGGTAATTTTCAGGTTGTTGAGGTGGATGTCACAATTAGTCTCCCTGGAGCAGAGCCAGTCTGGCAGGGTCTAATATGCACTCTGTACCATGGACAGTGCCCACAGTACAGGTTTCCTTTGCTTTATGTGAGTTTTGTATGTGTGAACTCACTGTTATGTGATGACATGTTTTATACCAAAAATTTGTTATATGCAAGGTAAATTCACTCTTATGCATTCGGTGTTATGGATGCCTGCAGTCTGCTGCTTTGTGTGGTGCATTGTGGGAGTGACGTGCACCAAAATATAGTCTGCCATGTGGATCTCTGTTCCTCAGTCATTGTCTGTGACACGTGTGTCTGTAGGTGTCATCCTCATTATGACAGTGGCCTGTGCTAGTGTGTGCTGTCTGCTGCTGGTGAGTACCAAAATTGTCTTGTAAAAGTGGTAGAAATGGGTCTGGGGTCAGTACAGTCAAAGTCTTGGAACATATCCCTATTTCTTAAATTGTAAAGTGCTTTCCCTTTATGTGAATTCAAATTATGTGCCGTTTTCCAGGAACACATGTCCAGCATAAGCGAGGGAAACCTATACAGGTTCTAGCCTTGCAGGCTGCAGGCAGTGCAAGCCCTGGAGTGGGGCCAGCATGTGCTGCATGGAGCAAGCAGGTTGGACCTGACACTGGTGGTGCTGCATGCAGCACAGGAGGCCCGCACAGAGTGTGCACTGCATGCTGTACCCCTGGACTATCCCTGTGTGCTGGCTTCAGCATGACTTGATCCAGCCTAATCCCAGAAGTCAGGCTGCAAGGTGGTCCAGTGTAGACGCCACATCCAGCACATGCCCCAGACCATTTCCCTGTGCTATGTCCAGCATCTGCAGCACTGGCTTCAGCCTGAGTGCCAGGCTGGCTCCATGTGCCTCATGGGTCCAAGACCTGTGAGTTAGATATTACAGCATCACAGGCTGGATGTGGCCTACAGACACATGACAGCCCTGATCTGGTACATCTACTTGATGCTTGCAGGAGCTTTTCACAGGCTGTCATTTTCAGGGCTGGGAAAACCTAAATAATCAAGAAGTGGTTAACATATACTTTTTTCCCTAGGGGAAAATTTAGAAGTTTTCATTGAAAATTGAAAATGCTGGGTTGGAGGTAGGAAACTTTTGATGTTTGACCACACACCAGAATATTTTTGGTGTTTTGTGTTTTTTTTCCTCTTTTTTTAAGAGAAAAAGAAACCCTTTTGCATGGAAAACAAACTCTTTGTGAAAATGTTTTAGTAAAAAATCCAATATTTTATTGAAAGACTACTTAGACCTGTGGTTTTCAGGCTTTTTAGACTAAAGGCACCCCTTGTTAGACTCAAGACACTCCTTGGAAAATACTAGCTCTTAGCTTTTGCTTGGTTTTTGAATATGGAAAAAATAATGGAGCAATTGTATTACAAAAAACTCAGCCTATAGCAGGTCAGAACATTTTTTGATGCTATGGATTCTTATTTGAAATCTCTTGGTTTCTTTTGTGAATTACCTAGGTGTTTGTATACCTAGCAGTGCTAATATTGGGCAGCACCCTGCAGCATGCTGGGTCTCATGGCACCTTGGTTGAAAATACTGGCTTAGATGGAAAATATTTGCTCTTTTCTACTGCTCATTTATTGAGAAGACTTGTCTTGTTCACATTAGCAGCACAGATACTAAGAGCAGTTTGGCCACATCACTCATTGCCAGTGTTAAGAAACATTTACAAGCTCTTCAGAACCGACTGTTCTGTTTTCATAGAGCCCAAATAAATTTCCATTAAGGTTTTTAAGCAAGCAGCCTTATGGCAGTTCAGTTTCCACTTTTCTAACTTTTTATTCTTTTACTTGCTATTCTGAGGATTTTAGTGCAAAGACCCATTGAAAACCCAGGCTTGCATGCACAGCCTAGGACACAATCAAACAATTCATTCAAGTTTTAAGAAGCATTATATGCTTGTCTGCCTCAAACATGGATAAGAATGTGAGCAGACAGGATGCTGAGATGAAGGTGGATAAAAGACAGTATTGCAGAGGAGGTAGGAGGAGGAAGGTTCTCAGTTAATGAAAATGGCCAAGTTTGGTGCCTGTGAGAGGGGGGAGTGGAGTAGAGGAGTTGGAGAGTTTATAGTTGTGAAATTAGTTTTATTGTAGATCATGGGGAGCCAACCTGTCATAGGTGCAGTCAGCCTGTGTGTGCGGCATGCAGTAGACTGAGGAGGGGACAGGCAGCACAGCAACAGACAGGGTAGGAAGTGGGTAGGAGATCAGGCAGGGAGTACAGAGCAGGGAGCAGAAAGCAGTGTGCCAGAACAGGCAGGGGTACGGGGTAAGACTGGCACTCGGGAAGGATGAGGGGCTAAATTGGGGTACACCTGCCAAAAATATTGGTCCCCACTGTTATAGAATATTTCCCTAGCCCCTTCTATTCAAAGATCTCAAAACACTTTGTAAGCCCTTTGTAAACATGGAGCATTTTGTACTACATCATCCACATGTAGAGAGAGGTAGTTAGCAGTGTTCGTCTGAAGTCAGGCAGAAGGCAAGGCAGTGTGGCAGCTTATGGACTAACTGGTTCAGAGTGGCATAAGTTCATTGGCACCTACAAAAGCTTCATCAGATACTAATGAAGTAGATCTGAGGAAGCAGGTTGTCGCTTATGAAAGCTTATGTTTCTCTGAACTGGTTAGTCTCAATGGTGCCATATGGCCTTGCCTTCTGCCTGTGCTAAAGTAGAGTTGCAAGGGGAGAGCTACGGCTGACATCTCTGCTCTTTGAGTCCATTGGAACGTTTACCACAAGTGTCAAGTGTGTCTCAATAGCAGACAGTGCATTCTTGGACAGGGCTAGGCTCTTCGTAGAAGAAACTAAGGGCATATCTCACCAGGGACCCTTCTTTTGACCGTCTTTCTAATGGAAGCATAAGGTAGTTTGTACCTTTAAAACCACAGAACTTTTTCAAAAATTCATGTCACTTTGCAGACAGTCCTTCATCACCTCAGGTCAGGAGAAGGAAACATGCAGATACCCTCTGCCCTGCCCCCTCCTCTGCCCTCCTGATATTAGCCACTGGGCTTGATGTGTCCACTGGAAGGTGTTTGGATACTACAATGATGTGGGCTGTATGAAAAACCTGGTGAAACAGAATACAGATTTTGAGCCAGCGGGTAATAGGATCTGATTGTTAAGTATGGTATACCTCTAAAGCAAGCGTCGGCAGCCTACAGCCTGTGGAGCCTTTGGATCTAGCAGTGTTTGGCAGCAGAAGGGAGTATGGCAGGGTAGCGGGAGGCTTTGTCTGTGCTGCACTATGGCTTAGTGACTAGAATTGGAGGCGACCAAGGTGCACCTTAGGTCTGAGTTGGGTTGTTCTGGCCTGCCACTGGAAAACATTTGCCGACCCTTGCTCTAAAGCACAGATGCACGTAATTCCTGGAGCAAGGCACCTATGTTCAACAACCTGCATCTTCTCTGGGTGTTTTTTCAGCTCAGAAGTAGGGCAAAACTTGTAGGCATTAAATCACAGGGAATAAGAGAGAGTTGGTTGCAAAGTACCCCTGAACAGATGACACAAGCATAAGCAGGCTAACATAGTGCTGCCCTCCCCATCATGTATAATTTGTCTCTTACTTGTTATTTTCTGTGCCTAAAACTACATTTCCTTGCTTTAAAGGAGCCTGCGGGAATTAGGCACCCAAATTCCACTGACTTTCCTTGGCGTTTGAGCACTTGGGTTTTGAAAATCTTAGCCATCACAATTTAATGGTGTAATATCTCTTCTATAGCATTTTTTTCATTTTAAAGGCCTTAGAATGCCATAAAAGCTCTTCAGGAAGCCAAAGTGTTAAGAAAGATATATAGCTCACTTCACCTATTGCTGAAATGTTGTTTTCTCTTTAGTTGGCTATAGCAGCTGAGCAACAGTTTAGAATAAAAGCTGAAAAAGACTATATCTAAATTGGGGCAGGAAGACTTGTGTATGCAGAACCTAATGTCTAGGGCTGGAATTTGTCCACAACGGTGAAGATAACATCTCTTTATAATAATACTCTAAGATTTTGAGTGATCACAGGTGGTCAGGACCTGTTCTCTGTTCAGTGGATTGTTGTGTAACTATCTTGGATAATGTTTGCATATTTAAATTAAAAAAAATTGTAGTTCTGCATGTATCATAGTTTTCTATGCTTGTTTTGCCAAACCAGCTCCACCGCATTTAATGGTTGCTTGTATTTTAAATCAGTTTTAAACCTGGTTTCTTGATTCTGGGCTTAAGTGTTATTTTTTTCTATATTGCGACAGTAATGGCCTGATATTTCAAAAGTACAGCGTATCTTCCGTTTCAGTTTTTAAGTTGGTGGATTTGACTTGCTCAGTGCATTTGGAAAAAATGGCCATAACTGTGTTTGCCCAAGCAGCATTGATATATTACTTAAATAACTGCTGCTCCGAACATTTTTGAAGGTGCCATTTATGTAGGTCCTTTACAGAATATTGAGCATATGCCATCTTTGCCCATGAACTGTGATTATGACTTACCTGCTGATACCTAGGCTGTTGGTTCATATCCGTTTATTACATCTGTTCCATCTGAGTTTCTTGTAGCGTGTAAGGGCCCAGACTTGCTGTCATAAATCAGGTATAGAAAGAAGAAATCCCCCAGTACCCTTTCTACAGTGATGTTTTGTCTGTCTCTAGTCTCCTAAAATGCAATGGCAGTTTGGTTCCTTTCCTGATTGGCTTCCAAGGGCTTATGTTTATGAATAAATTGTCACGGTGAAAGCAGATGGGGAATTACTAGGCATCAGCTGCTCTTCTGTAAATGCCCATGTGCACACCCGTACACTGCAGTTAAATCAAAGTTGTAGTTTGCTTGTAGTGCAGTGATGATCAATGAAGGTGTCAGTGCCATGAGATCCTTTTAAGGATGCTGTGGGGTGCTACTTAGTTTTAGCTCTGACAGGTGTTTAAATGCATACACTTGATTCACAAGCCTAGAGATTTCAAACAGGAACCCATAGTATCAAAAGGATTCTAACCTGTTGTGGTTTTTTTGAGCTCCTTTCAACAGGAGAATTCACTCATTTTTTAATTATGGAAAAATAGTGCCAAGCTGAGAGTTGGCATTTTCCAAGGGATGTGCCTTGAGCTTAGTGAGGGATGCCTTTAGTATAAAAAGGCTGAGAACAACTGCCCTAGCCAAGGCAGTTTCCTTTTTCATTTACAACAGGGTAAGAATATGCCCATGGGCAGTAAGTTAGCACTTGATGGGCTCATCTACACAAGATGTTTACTGTGCAGCTGCCCAATTAGCTCTATATTAAATATCTCTGGGTCTACCCCTCTGAGGACACATGGAACTAATAAGCTCTGGAGTAGGCTAGTACTCATAAATACAAGTACTTGTAAATACAAGTACTAGCCTGCTTCAGAGTTCTTTTTGCACAACAGCTCACTTATAGATGCTGCCTGATGGGCTGGGGCATGAGGGTGCTTTAGTGTGGGGACTGCCTGCTGGTTAGCCCCATGCTGAAGCACCTTCGTGGCCCAGCCAGCCCTACCACAGCACACTTGAGCACAGTTGGAGCTGGGGCTGCTCCAGTTGGGCTCAAATGTGCTGTGAATGAATAAGCTCAGGAGTTTATTTGTGCACGTTCATTCCATGTGTAGACACCCCTGATGTGTGCTACATCCCCCTTTGGCTGTGTGGTGATTTTGTTTCTGGGTAACACCTTACAAGCAAACATACAGTGCAGTTTTTGTGACCAGAGGTTGAGATTTTAGGGCAGTAGTCCTGCTTTTACCAACAAAAAACCTCCAATGTGGCTTTGGGCAAGTCATGTTACCCCCCCCCCCCCGTGCGGCCTCTCTACCCCCTCACTCCTTTGTCTCTCTAGTCTTGCCCTGAAGAGCTTTCAATACAAACAGAAGTTGCTTTTACATACGTGTATGAACAGGGCTGAATACAATGGGATCCTGATCCCAGACCCTCCAGTAATACAAATGTAGTAATGGTGTCTCAGCAGTTCTGAATTATTGAAAGGTCTTTAAACTACCAACCAGTCCCCCTTCTTCCTCCACCATATATGTAGAAAGAAGGTAACAATATAGATCTTAACTACTTTCTGCTTTGTGTGCCCCCTTTTTTATGGAACCCCTTGTTTAAAGGTCATGGTCATGAATTCAGGCTGGGAAATATGAAAAGCTGCTGTGCTATAGTGAACCACAGAATAAAAATGACAAAAGTGGTAAGATGACACGGGGTGAATGAACTCCAGAAGCAATAACTGGTAAAGCTTTATATAAGATTTCAAGCATTAAAAAAACAAGGAAAACCATTGTGACAAAGAATAGAGTTCTTTTTTTAAAAAGTGAATGGAGAATTATGTAGGTAATTTTTATAACCAAGTAAAATATCACGCTATGCCAAAAATGGAGTGTCAGACATAACTGCCGCCTCCTATCTAAATTAGCATCTGTTCTTAGTCACCAAGAGAAACAATGTTTGAGGGTGTTGTTTATACGGATAGCTTTTTTATCATTTGAGAACAAAGTGGTGTTTTGAAAACCTCAGTGATCCATAATGAGACAAACAAGGTAATTCCAGAATAAACTCAGCTCTCTAGAGATCAAGGGAATATTCCATATTACTATTTATTATTTGTACAGAGGTAGCTGTAGAAACCATCATCCCATCCTTCTAGAGCAGTGGTTCCCAACCTAATGTCACAACCCAAATGAGGGCCATAGGGGAATACTGGCAGCGCTGCACACAAAGGATGAGCTGCACCACGTGCCAAGAGCTCCCCTGCACCCAGGCCATCATGGCAAAAAAAGGTTGGGAACAACTATTCTAGAACATAAAGAACCCAAACAATCCATCAAATACTTTTTGAATCCAGAATCTGAGAGTCACTTTTCTGGAAGAAAAGTCTTGCTCTTTATGGAAAAAATCAAATCATTTCCAGCAGACTTGTGACTCTTCATTCTTTGTCCAATGGACTCTCTGAAGGTAGCAGGTTATCAAACACTGGCTCCTGGGGGACAATCTGCTATTGGGGTTACCATGTTTGAGGGCCAGAGCTTCAGAGACAGGAGCTGAAAGTCAAGGTCAGGGTTTAGTGAGCAGAGTCCCAGAGCAGGCTGGGTCAGGAGACAAGGTACTGGCAGGAGCACAGCAAAGGCTGAGGAAGAGCCCTGGATTGTCTTGCTTGCTTCCTGTGCTTCTTTCTTCCCTTAAATTGAGGCAGTGAGTGTTCAGGTCTGCTGGTTGGCCAAGTGCCTACCAAGGAGAGGCCAGAGCCTCATATACTAACTGGGGGCTTAGGCAGGTTCTGTGTACTGGCTCATAGCTATAGTCAGGAGGCAGGCCTGGAGAAGCTGTTGCTCTGGGAAGACCCACGGTCTCAAGTTCAAGTCTGGAGTGCTAATACATTTCAGGTTTTGTGCATAGGAGTTACCCTACTGCCACAGAACACATTCAAGCTACTGCAGAGTATAACACCCCAAAAGCAACTAGATTGCTGCTTTTCTAGCATAGCTGTATGGACTGTCTCAATGGTTTGGTCTTTTACAGCAATCACCTCCCATCTCAGTATAGTGGCATAAAGAGTGTCATGTGAATTAATGATGCGTTCCAACTAAACTGTCCCCATCATATCTGGATCCTTCTCTATAAGAGCTGTTTGAATTGAATGCTTTTTTGATTTTTCCAGTGACTCCGTCCCTACCCCCATGGAATTTTTTGCATGACCAGACTTTTTTTCAATGTGGAACTGAAAAATCATGAGAAAAAAATTATTAAGATTTCATGTGCAGTTCTCTACTCTGCCACAAACTTAGTGTGTAATCCTGAGCAAATCATTGCATGTCTGCCTCATTTCCTCATTAGTAAAATGAACAAGGTTATCCTTACAAGATTATTGGGATTAATACGAGAAATTGTGAAGTGCTCAGACACTCTTTTCCTGAAGGGGGGACCAAAGTGTTGGAGTCCATATGAAAGACATATATAGGGTATTTGAGTAACAAAAATGGTCAATCCACTGTTGTGGTACCTGCACAAAAACCGAGACATGATATGGAATAACCAGCCAGCTGTCCACTTAGTCCATTTTTAAAAATAATTAAAGTTTCATTTGGGAACATTTGAAAAGCACAAATATTTTTCCCTTCCTTTCAAGTACAGATCAGCTTTCAGTTTCTAGGTCTCCACCATCTGCTGGGCTGCTGAAGGATTGGGAGGAGGATAAGGGAAGGGATACCAGGAGGAGGAGGGGGAAGTAGCTTATTCTTCCATTTCACAACTCAGTCTGCATTTCCCAGTTGTAGTTATAAGAGGGTGGGCAAAATAATGCCTGTGGGCCAGATCCATAGTATAGTATCTAGGGTCAGAAGGGGCCTAAAAGCAGGCCATTTAGTCTGACCCCCCGCCAATGGCAGGAACGAGTTGCCAGGGTCACAGGACCCCAGCTAAGTACCTATCCAATCTATTCTTGAAGGTGCCCAAGGTCGGAGCAAGAACAACTTCCCTAGGAAGCTGGTTCCACATCCTAGCCACCCTAACTGTGAAGTAGTGCCTCCTAATGTCCAACCTAAACCTG
>JAGPOW010000304.1:114227273-114239633 GCA_030014935.1 Caiman crocodilus | reverse complement strand
GTGTGTGTGTGTGTGTGTGTGTATTAAAATTATAGGTGTTTAAGACCTTTGTAAGCCTGATCATCATCTCCATGTAGAGACTAAATATGAGAAAATACTAAAATTTGAGATCTGGAGTTTTATACCATCGATGTTATTCCTCAGACTTGGCACAATCTCAGAATAGTTTGCATTCAGTTTCTAGAGAATGGGCATAAAGAACAGTTTGTCTTGAATTATACAGTACAATTTTTATAAGCTAAGGGAACCAAGTGCTCATACACAACATCACTGATAAATGGAAGTAGGCTTGCTATGAAATTATTTCTCCATTACCTTTTGCTTAAAGAATATTCTTGCTTTCTCACTCTCTCTCTCACAAAATTGCATATAATTTTGTTCAGAGTAATACTGAACATGTAATTATGTAAATAGCTTTGGAACAGTGGACAGAATAGGGCTTTGAGGTTGGTTTTCAGTGGTGTCCTACTTGTTCCTGTAATACCCACTAAGTGCATGCAGGTTTAATATTATTCTTCATACTTGTCTGTGTGAATTCCATTTACTAACCTCAAGGAGACACTCTGGGCAGTGGATTTTTGAGGGTCTTACCCTTTCTGAAGAGGCTATAGTTATTCCAAATACCAGTGTCTTGCCTTTTATAACAACCTGGAGTCTTGTTCTAAGTGTGCAAAATGCACTAAATGTAGCATGGTATTGTTTGTTTAAAAAGCACTTAAGACTGTTCAGCAACTTGATGGATAGTCCATTGAAACCACTCATTAGTTAGATGAAATGAGAGTCTGCAATGAGAGCTGCTGCCGGGAGTGAACTGGGGAAGGGACGAGTGGGACCTCACCCCAGAACATTTTAGCTATACGTTGCCTGTCATGCATTGCCCAAGCTCACAGTAGCTGTTCAGGTGTGATCATTTTGTGCTTTTGAAGGTTGTCAGTTTCTTCAGCTTGGCTCTTCTTCCATGAGGTCTGGCTACAGGCTTTCATAGGATCCTTGGCCATGTTTCTAGATGGAAAAAGACAAATAATGTGCGTGGTCTATCCCTGACACCACCCATTTGTAGCATCAAAATGAGCGCTCACATCATGTGTTGTAGATGTGCGGCCCCTTCTCCTTTCTTACGTGAGGAATGATACAGTTGGTGATGGTGACATATGTTTACATTAACATTATTAAACATTATTAATAATTATCTAATTGAAATGAATGGGACAGTTCATCTCTGGGTGCTTTTGTTTCTGCCTCTTTGTAGCCTCTGGTAGATACCTCTGCATTGCTTTACATTCAGCTCACAATTTTGCAGTTACAGAAAAGCCCTTCAAATGCTAGTGACTATTTCATCCTCTTCAGTAGGCTTAGACTCCTGAAAGCTTGAAAGAGGTAGCTGGTTATGCTGATTTCCCTCCTTCTCCTCTCCTGCCTCTACCAGTACCCCCAGGATAGGCTAATTTGAGCTCTGAGATAGAAATTAAGGGCCAAAATTACAAAAGCTTTTACGAAGACAGTTGTGTAGGTGAGATGCAGACACTCGGCGTATCAGCATAGTTTTTAAGAGCGTATCTTGTGGGATTACCAGGTGAACCTATGGGTACGCACAAACAAGTGGGCTGTAGGGAGAGCTCACAGCAGCCTCTCTGCAGAATTGTGCAGTTGCTCTGCAATCCAGCTTATTTTCTTGCAGGAGAAACCAAGTGGAAACCTGCAGATGCCCTTTGTGCTGAACTACTGGAGTCAGGCAGCCCCAGCTGTGTTGGGGAGGGACTGAGGAGCAAGCAGCAATGCTTGGCTCCTGGAGAGCAGTGAAGCAGGCCTTGCTGGGGATCTGGTGCTGTCTCTGGTCCCAGGATCTCTTTCATAGCCCCTTCAGTTACCTGAATGAATCATATGGCCTGCATTAAGATTCATTTAATCTCTGAACATGCTGGCAGAGTACAGCACTGGAAGCCTTCCTAGCTAGAAAACTACTGTATCTCACTTCATCCTGAGGCACACAAGACATCAGGGGGTCGCTGAATATATATTAATTGAGCTGGCTGGCTGCCGGTGAGTGCTGCCAAATACAGTTTACTATTAAATACAGTTGTATAAATATTTCTGTGTTGCTAACTGGGCTCCTTTCACTCACTGAATATAGACAGAGGCTTCTTCATGCTCCCTTTGCTCATGATCCCTTATAGTCAAACCCTAGGTCTTCTTTCCACTGGAAGAAACTTCAGCTGCTTTATGAACTACCAGTTCAGTGAGAGAAGGAGCACTGGCATACAGAAGATGCAAGGCAGCTCTCAGCTGGCTTACATGGGGCACTATTTTGTACTGCAGTCACTGCAATGCCTGGCATCCTCTTAGTGTTCCAGTAGTCTGTACTGATATGTGATGGTTTTGTGTGACCAGGGCCAGCTTGCACATGGTAGTTTAGAATATGTAAATGTGACAGAAAATGCTGTAGCTGAGAAATCTTGAAAAAACAGATAAAAATACTTGGCTTGTCAACAGCTGCAAAATACCATCGTCCCAAGCAACCTTGTAAGCACTGTCTACTTCGAAGTAAAATGGTAGTGTGTCTCTCCACTGTACCTGTGTGTGACAACCCTGTCCTTATCCTCAGAAGACATCCCCTGGGCAAAACTTGGTTGAGCAGAGACTTGTTTGGGAAAAGGCACATGGGAAGAAGGCTTGGATTTTATTTGTAGATCGCCAGCCAGGCGGGTTTGACTGATTAGGTGCCCTGAGGGAGGCGTTATCATTTCATAGTACAGAACGAGTAGCCCTAACTAGTGCATCATATTGAGAGTTTTGGATTCGGGTGTGCTGCATGCTGCCTTGTCTGTAGTGCTGACCCAAAAAATGTGATCCACAAATGACACTTGTATCCAGCTACTAGTACAAAGGGTTGGAGGTAGGGAATAGCTGAAAGTAAGGGGCTGAAACAGTGGTTAAGCCAACATAATTCATTGTAAGGGCAGCAGAGTACTCCCCAACATAGACCTGTAAAGAAGTCAGAAAGGACCCAGGCAGCCTGCTGCTACCACTATTACCCCATGCAAACTCTTCTGGACTCTGGGTTGTCACCACACTTAGTTTATAACAAAAGTTCTAGTGCAGCAGTTTTCAACCAGGTTGCTATAGTACCCTAAGGTGCCTTGAGGTCTTTTCAAGAGTGCTATGGGGTGCCACTGTTAGGTGAGCAAACATGGTTCACAAGATTAAACCGAGATTTCGAACAGAAATCCAGTCTTTGTGGTCTTTCTGAGTTCTTTGCAACAGAAAACACTGCTCTATTCCTTTTCTGTAGTAAACAGAAGTGAAAACTAAGAGCTGGCTTTTTTCCAAGGGATGGCTCAAGTCTGTCCAGAGTGCTGAGAGTACTTTGAGTCTCTCCAATCACTTGAGTCGAAAAAGGTTGAGAGCGACTGTTCTTGTGCAAAGCTACTAGGTTGGTTGTGGACCTGAGCGAGGGCAGCATGACTCAGAAACACAGTGCCAGACACAATTGTGGTGTTTCAGGTGTGTATCATGTGTCTGAAGGATAACATAGCCTCCATTTCTACCAAATCCTATTACAAAGATTTACAACATCTCCCTTGTTCACACACGTGTCAGTTATGCTGTTGAACACCCATTCTAGAGGCAGTGTGACTAATATGAAGTTTAGAGGTAAGTACACATGAACTGACAGTAAAGAGGTATGTTTGTAATAAGGCATATCTAGCCTGGCTCTTTTCCGCATTTTGGGACTTACAACTTTCAAATCTGCATATGATTAAACTTCATTTGAATATCTTAATTTTTCTTCCGCCCCTCCCCTCCTCCTCCTGTGTGGTGAGATGGTGCCGCCACCACCAGCTCCACTACTGCCACTGTCCCTTTCCCAGGATAATAAATCACTAGAGAAAGAGAAGGTGGGCCCACCAGCATGGGTGGGGAAGGAGTGTGGTGTTTTTAGCTGAAGGGAACTCAGAAACCTCTTCTCTCACCCTCATGCATTGTGTGCAGCCAAAATCTCTGAGAGTGCCTGCAGAGTTCCTATGCTCTGTTCTGGCTTAGTTTTCCATTTATCAAAGGGTGCACACAGCTCTTTGAAAAATAGATTTAGTCCTGTAAGGTCTGCTGTGAGCTGTGGTAAGGTTCTTGGATAATTTGGCCCCAAGTGACTTGGCTAAGGTCAAGGCAAGTCAGTGGCAGAGCTAGGAATAGAATCCAGGTCATCTGACTCCCAGTCCTCTTTCTGCTAAACCATATATTCATGAAATCTTTGCCAGTCAGCTGCTGAATCTACACATTTACTTGGTGTTCGGATAAGTCTGAGAAACATTTACCTGTGGCTTACAGCATTCATACATCATCTTTAATACAGAAAAGAAACGAACATGGGAAACCTTATAAATATATGAGCCATGTTTTCCCTTGTACGTGATACCTGCCATCTAAGCAACACTTCTTTTTAAGAATAGTATTATTCTTTCAAGCATTTAATGACTAGTATTGAATTAAGTTATATAGTAGCAGAGATCCTCTTTTTCCCTACTTTCCTACTGTTTACAGTGGACATCTATTTGCTGTGGAAATGTGCTTGAGAACAGTGTTGCAAATCAGTGTTTATGATGATGGTATGCTTGTTTAAAAATGGGAAGTGGAGAAAAGGAAACCACAACATTCTTGTTTAGTTTAGTTTTTTTTGTTTGTTTCCTGTCCCCTATCTTTTCTTTAACTTGGGGATAAAATGACTTTTTCCGTGTACAACCTTTCCATTATTTTATGTGCCAACTTTTCTATGATACAAGTATTAATGAAACTCTGCAATTATTTCTTGGAATCATGTGATTTTCAAAATCAATTTGTAGGTAATGGTTCCTGAATACCAATGTAGTTTTATAGCTATTTTTGTAGTGCAAGTGTAAGAAACTTCAAAATATATTCAAGAGGATCCTGGTCAGGACATTATCTTAGAAAGACAATGTTAAAATTAAAGGCAATATATTTTTAAAAACATTCAAAAAACCTTAGCTTTTTTTCCAATAACTCCTTAGTTTCTACAGAGTCTGAACTAAAGCTCATTAAATACAATAGAAAAATTTATCCACTTCATTTTTTTTTCAATCAGGCCCTAACATAGGAATACTGTTTCACTATTGTCATCTCATTCACTTTGGATAGTGAAATCACATAGGTCAATTGAACTTTTTAAAAACAAATGTGCTTTGTATAAAAACCTTCTCTTTTTCAGGCTGAAGAGACCCAAGTCCCTCAGCCTTTCCTTATATGGCTTGCTTTGCAAATCTCTGATCATACAGGTGGCTCTTCTTTGGAGTCTATCAAGCTTTTCCATGTCCTTGTTTGAAGTGCAGCACCCAGAACTGGACGCCGTACTCCAGCTATGGTCTCACCAGTGCTGAGTAGAGCGGAAGAATCACCTCCTTGGTTTTGCTGGAGATAAATTGTTTGATGCATGCCAGAGTATTGTTTGCCCTGCTGGCTACAGCATTGCACTGATAGCTCATGTTCATACTGTGGTCTGTTATTACCCCTAAGTCCCTTTCAGCCATGGTGCTGGTCAGTTTGGCACCATCAAGCCTGTAAGTATGTTAGAGATTGTTCCATCTGGGGATGAACACTTCTCAATGTTGAACTTCGTCTGGTTCCGATCTACCCAACGTGCAAGCCTGTCTAGGTCCAGTGAGCTCTTCACCCCCTCCCCCAATCATTGATAAAGATGTTGAAAAGCACTGGACCAAGCATGGACCTTAAAATTTCTCATACTCACTGGGAACCCATAGTCCTACAGCCAGATTTGAACTCACAACTTTTGCTGTGACAGCTCAGTAAACAAACCTCTGAGCCAGGAAACAAGGCCAAATCTATAATCAAGCTCAATAAAAACACATTTTTGGTTATATGTATTAGGGGAAAAAGGTCGGGGGGGAAGAAAGGTGTAGCATTAGAAGTTGTTATAACTTAAGAATGGTGCCTAACTAAGGAGACTGAGTTGGTAATTTGGAGGTGGTCCTTCAGTCGAATAGCTAGCTAGTCAGATGTGCACACACATGCACAGTCTGCAGACATTGCATACAGCCCCACAAATTAGAGTGTGTTCTTCTTATTTTACTGAACCCAGTGATCTTCACAAAAGATTCTGTTTTTTATTCATTGACCTAAATCTTAACATTGATGTCAGTGGGAGCTGCTAGGTGCTTAGTACTTTTAATAATTGGGAAGGTAAATAACAATGAAGCTTAATTCTCAGTTCTTTCTTAAAATCTCTGTGTTAGTATACCACAAACCTTGCCTGCCTTCATTTCCTCCTGCCCTTCTCCCACCTTTCTGAGCTATGTAGATTAAACTTAACTTTTCTTTATTTATAAATGCATCACTTGGTTGCATTTCTTTGGACCTTACCTGCATAGCTTGTGTGGATCTTCTTTTTAGAAAACTCCTGACTATGGGATCATCTGTAGGAAGTAAGCAAAAGACTTCTACTTTACCTGGTTGGGAAAGATACCATTAGAATAATGTGCACTAAATGATGTCCCAGTTGAGCCATGCCCTTAGATGTCTGCTTAACTATGAAAATAAAATGCTTTACTGAACTGAGACCTAAATGACTGATTACATTATCTGGCAGACTTTATGGAAGTCTTAAGGACCTGTTGGATCTGTTAAATGGAGACCGGTTACCTTTTGGTTTCAAGGACAGTCTTATTTGTAGGAAAAAAAGATCAAAGATGAAGTCATGGCTCCATTAAAATCAACAGAAGCTTTTTCTATTGACTTAATTGGGGCCAGGATTTCACTGGTACTATTTTTTTCAAAACGAGTGTGTGCTGGCTTACCGTGCAGGTTAACATACCAGTCATATCATTAGTCTCTGAGTTTATTCCAATAATGCACGAGGATGGTAGTTTAATCCAATTTGAAAGGGGGTTGGAAACATTCACAGGGAAAAGACACACCAGTAGACACTGACCGCGGTAGAGAGGGGTGCATCCTTTTAATCAGAATCTGCTAAATGTTTGAATGATGTCAGCTGCAGTAGGAGAGAAACGGGTGAAATTGTGGACATGTGCTCTGTTTACCCTCTTTCTTAACATCCATTCTCTATAACTTGTGAAATGGGATATTGGATTAGATGAACCTATGGCCTGACCTAGCAGTTCTTACCTTCTTAAGCAGTGTGGTTTAGTATGTACTGCTTATGGTTTGTGCTGTTGTCTTTGCTCTCTGCAGTTAATACCAGATAGGGCATGTAGCTCCTTGGACCTCACAGTGCTGATTGCTGGTGTCCCCTCTAGCATTTGCTTACCTTCTCCCCATGACTGACCTTGTGTTTACAAAAAAACAACCCAGAACTCCTCAAGGGAGGCAAGAATGTCAGCAGTGTAGAGTTAGTATTCCCAACAGGAACCAAAAAAAGTGGAAGTATACCTTGTGAACTTTTTAGAGCATGTAAACATATCTTTGAACATTGGAGACTATATTTTGTTCCTGTTGTACATTAGAGGTGAACATGACCTTTTTGTGAATAAGTGAGCTTGAATTCTTGTCCTAAGCATCTGATCACTTCATATCTCTATAGCTGACATTTAATTTAAATGCAACTCCATAGAAATCTGAGTCCTACCATTGATCTAGCATAAGCAGTTTCACACCTGCTTAATTTTAAGAGAGTGTGTATGTGTGTGCTGATGGGCTTTATTGTTTTATTCTGTGAGGAAGTGGCTCTACTTATTCAATTTAAATTCTCCCAGGAACTTTGGTAAGCCTGTGTGAAGAATTGATTTCTTTTGGCATTTTAATTATTTAACATCCATTGTAGCAGGGATAGAGTGCCCTACATATTTGGCTTATTAAATCTGTCTTTTTATCTTGGTGAATATGATTTTTTTTTCTTTCTGGGGGGCAGAATATACCAGATTCAATAGGAGTGACTAAGATTCAGAATACTGTGAGTGGCTCAGTTGTCAATGTCCATTCCTAGGAGGAAGGAAACCAAGCAAGATATCTGTGCTGAATCTGACAGAGGGAGTTTGAACCCAAGTTTCGTACATTCTTGTTGAATGTCCTAAGTGTGGTGCTGTACAGTAGTGGCGGGGGGGTGGCAACCTGCTGCACACATGCTATGTGGGGCACGAGTGGTCTCTGGGTGGTGCACAGACGGGACTGGCAGCACAGCAGCTGATGGGGCAGGGAGCAGAAAGAAGACTAGCACACTAGGTGGGTTGCACAGGGCAGAGCTGGTCAGCAGATTGGGCAGAGAGCATGGGGAAGGAAGCAGAGCAGCAGATTGAACAGGGGCAAGGGATTGGAGTGGCACTTGGGGAGGATGTGAGGCTCATTTGTGACATACCTGCTAAAAAAGTTTGCCCTCACTGTTATAGGGCATGTGGGGAGACACTGCCTTTTCCATCTCTAGTGAACTGTTTTAACCTTCCTGCATTTTCTTCTATTTTTTTTATTGTTTCTTCAATCAAAATTGTTTGGCAAATCCAGCACACATTGCAGTACCTATTGGTTGACCCAATAACTTTTTTTTTTTTGGCAAGCTGTTTATTATTAACTGAAGAAGAAAAATTCTTTCAGATTTAAACTTAAGATGTTAAATAACATCTTCAATGCAGACTAAAAAGCTGCAGTAGAGGGAGAGATTGTCAGGGAAAACACAAGGGAAATAAATCGAAGTAACAGGAACCCTTATCTTTAGCTTTTGATGTAGACGGTTGAGGCTTTTCTTTTTCTTCATGAGAGATGGTGGAAGGTAATCTAGACAAGCAAGGGAACTGACAGATGTGCTCAAAGGTGTGAAAGATAATACCTATGTAAACACACACATATATCATACTTATTCTAATACAAGTATAACAATAATAAAGTGAAGAAAAAGTGTCTTTGCTCTGGAAGCAGAGTTACTTTTCCCTAAAAAGTGAAGATACTTGTAACTTTTTGACAGAATGACCCCATCTGGATGGGTGGCTGTGTGTGTAGTGGGGAAGAAGGGTGTTGTCAAACTGGAGTTTTAAAATTCAGGAATAAAGCTATTTTATTTCTGCTTTTGGAATATGTGACAATTTACAGATTTAGCAAGCTGCCCTGACCTGTATTGAAGGGTCTGGAGTAATGCTTGAGTAAGATAAATTGAGCTTGTCCAAATGTCTAAGAAAGCATTTCTCTGCACTGCTTTCTTTTCTTTTTTCTTTACTCTCAAAGAAGAACATTGGCATCTGTGGTAGGGAGCTGGCAAACCTCTCCCTGTGAACAACTTCCCATGGATCTTTGCTTCTAGAGAAGGCATCAATTCTGATGTTCTCTCTCATGAATGAAATGGGCAGCAAGGGTGTGTTTCCTTTCTATCTGGCTGGCTATCCACTATGTTTCTTCTAATTGGTCGAGGCAAGACAATATTGTGCTATTGCTTGACATGTGTACCTGGTAGATATGAAAATTGTTCAGTGTTTTCCAAATTCCACATCAGTTTTCTTAAAGTGACAAGAAATCAATAAGTCCTAACTGGTGAGAGTCTTGCTATTGCTTCTTAGAGAACAAACACTACTTCCCACTGTTACAGGAGAGGCTAGCTGTAGTGTTTGGGATGAAATACAGCTCAGTCAGCCAGGGTAGACTTCTGACCGACTTCCTCAGCAGGATGGTGATAGATGGAACTGGCAGGGGGAAGCAGCAACAGTGCAATGAGATTTTTCTTTTGACTGATTTTAGTTGCTGATGAAGAAACACACCATGAACAGCCAACCCCTTTTCAGAGCAGATCAAGAACTTTTCTAGGTCAAAGACCCACAGTGTGCATCTTGGCAATATAAAGAGCAAGATGAGCAATTCAAAGCTAGAGAAATAGGGTCAAAATATCGGGTGGTATAAACTGACGCAGCCCTCTGGAAACCTATGGAAATTACAATACTTTAACCAAGGATCTGCCCTGTATTTTGGATTTAATGAAAAAAGGACCCTAACCTCTAGGTACTGTTTCTCTTTTTTCATCTTTTCCTCTTTACAAATCCAAGATTAAATTTAATGGCAGTGATTACCTAGGTCAGTCAGCTTTTTGGCACTATAGTAGTTGCATCTGTTGCTAATGAAATCTGGAGCAAAAAACATATTTTTAATTTTTATTTTTTAAAGGAGCCTTTTTTCAACAGCACCCACTGCTGCTATAACATTAATTTAAGCTCTCTAAGCCTTTGTGCAGAACATAGGCTGGTAGGTTTCTTGTCAATGCTTATTAGATGAGAACAGCTGGGTATCTGAGAACACAATTTGTTACCAGGGCTTCTCTAAGTGGTGAAAGGCTATGACTATGCCCCTTGGCTCCAGTGAAGTTCATTACAAAACCAGGCATTGTTATATAATATGCACAAGAACAATCTTAAAGAGGAAGAGATCATTTCCAGATCATTAACCATCTTCCCCATTGCTACTCTTCAGGGTGACAAAAAATTTTCAGGAGACTGGAAGCCAAGCATACTGGGCTCTGATCCAGGCTGATAGAGCTCTGGCCTTACAGCACATTATTGGTGCCTATATTAACCCAGCTGGAAAAGAAACAGCAAGGCCAGTGCTGTAAGACATTTTCTTCACTGGAGTTGAGCTCTGTCAATAGATTCATTTATCAGAATAACTCCTAAACACTTTAAACTAGGGGCGGGCAATTATTTTGGACAGAAGGCTGCTTACTGAGTTTTAGCAAGCCATTGAGTGCTGCATGATAGGCAGTCAGGGGCAGATAGATATTAATTTTCTAAATTTTTTAGGGGCCTCATGGGCCGAATAGAATGGCCTGGCGGGCTGCATCTGGCCCCCAGGTTGCATTTTGCCCTCTTCTGCTTTAAACCATGCTTTCTGCCAGAGGTTCTCTGTGGTATGATTGGTATGAGCTGAAAGAGGTCGTTAGTTGTGTTAACTTAAGTTAGTCAGAAGGCAGGGTAGATATACACCTTTGTAGACTAACTATCAATAATAAACTGAATAAGGTATATATATATAAATATAAATAATATATCTTAGTTTATAAAGGTGCATTTTTATACACACACACATATATATATATATAAATATAAGAGAGAGAGAGCGAGCGCATTTATCAGAGCACGCGCACAAGTTTTCATGAGCTCTGAAGCTCATTTCATGAAATGCTGTGAAAGGATTTACAGAAAGCAGTGTATAAGGAGAGAGAAATTAGAATACAAAAGGCAAGGGATGGGGGGAATAGAAAGATGGACAGAAGCCCCCACACTTTACCTGCCCTGCATGCAAATATAAGGGGGCATGTGCCTTCTGTGTGCCCCCACCCCCCAGGAGGGTGTGTGCAGTGGGGAGCCACTCCCCTTTCCCCCAAACCCCCACTCCACCCCCCCCCCCCCGAATGAGCCACCTGTGGCTCCATCCCGCTCCACACCCTGGGCCCTGGTTGTATGTGCTGCCCAAGTTGGGTAGCACCTCCACTCCCTCCCTCACCATGGGTGTCTCAAACTGCCCCCCACCCCATACCCTCTCTCCTCTCCCAGGGAGCTGCTCTTCACATTGCCTGGCTGTATTCCTGGCCATGTGCATGTGTGCAGGCACGCACATACAGGTGGCACTCCCTGTGTGTCCTGCTTTTGGCAGCCCCATGAAGCCCCTTGCAGGCTAGAATGCTGCCAGTCTGCAAGTGGAAACTTGCTGTTTCCTGATTCCTGCACTACACTATGAATCCGGGACAAATGTTGTCCTGGAGTCATGCAGCCTGTGACTGGGACTTGTGGTTCCCATTCTGGGACTTTACATGTCCCCCTCCGTAAGGATGGGTGTTGTGAAGAAATCCCCCAGGCTTGAGGGTGTTCTCCAGGAAGCGGGACAGCTGGCTATAGGCTCTCCCAGGGGAAACTCCTGAAGTGTGGTTTTGGATTTGGCACAGTGAAGCACGTGGCTCTGCATAGTATAGGGGTGGGCAAAATACAGCTGACGGGCCAGATGCAGCCTGCCAGGACATCCCATCTGGCCTGCAGGGCCCCTAAATTTTGGGAAAATTAATATTAATTTGCCCCTGGCTGCCTGTTATGCGGCCCTTGATGGCTTGCTAAAACTCAGTAAGTGGCCCTTGGCCCAAAATAATTGCCTGCCCCAGCGTAGTAGCACTTTCTACTGTGCTGCCATGTGGTCAGCCTACTTTCCTGCTTGCTCCCCCTCAGGTGCTGTCTTGAGCAGTTGCAAGGATGGGGAGCGTGACCCCTGGCCACTGCTAGTGCTGCAGTTCCTAGTGAATGCAGCCCCCAAGCTCCTGTCTACTCTGGCTGGGCTGCTTGGGAGCTGTACTCACTAGGAAATGTAGCGACAGCAGAGGCCAGTGGTGATGGTCTGGTTACATACCCTTCCTGCACCTGC
>JAGPOW010000304.1:114203045-114221163 GCA_030014935.1 Caiman crocodilus | reverse complement strand
GTCATCTGACCCCGGTGCTCTTTCCTGCCAAGGCAGGGGGTCGGACTAGATGATCTGCCCAGGTCCCTTCCGACTCTAGATACTATGATACTATGAAGTCCATGAGAAAACATGGAAAAGAGAGTACTGCAGGGGAAGTAAAACATACTGAAGTTTGGTCTGTTAGCTGGTAAACTGGTCTTTTACATTATGAAGCAATAAGGAAGACACATCTCATCGTAGAAGCAGCACCATAGCTAAGTTGCCTCCCTTAATACAAAATTATTTTCTTTCTCCTTCAATAAATTAATGAGGATGAGGTCATCCTACTAGGGGCACTGAGAGAATTTAAACATATACATTTGTTTAGAGCATGTTTGAGGGGGCGTCCAGCTGTGAACTGCAGTGATTTCATTTATTTATTTATTTTAAATGGTAACATTAAAGTCTGAGATGTCAAACAGCAGTTTTTGTGTACATAAATCTACTTTAGAAAGATAATCCACCGATTCAATTTTGCTTCAAGAACTGGTTATGTTGTGTTCTTGTTTTTGCATTTCACAGGGGTTTATATATGCAGTGAAGAAAATGGCTATCAAAGCCATGCAATAAAACCCTGCAAATGATAAAATGATTGCTGCGAAATAATTGCCAATGAAATTTTTACCATTAGTTAGTTGTATTGTTTGTGACATTTGCTCCATCATGGCTTGGGAGCATTTTTTGCTGGAATAAAATTTAAACCAAGTCTCTTACACTAAAAAGTAATGTCATCTCTTGTCTAGAATGAGTGTAATTACCAGAGGAGGAGCCTTTTCATGGAGATTGAGTTGAGTGACACTTGAACCTTTTATTATTACCAAAATATGAACCCTTCATTCTTGAAGGGGTGCACCACTATCTCTCTCTCAATTTTGCCAGTATGTCCTAACCCAGGGTTGTCCAACCTTTTTGAATGTGGGGCCAGATTGTGAACTTTTTATCACCCAGTGGGCTGGTGAGCGTATTCAAAGACCTCACAGGAAGTGGTATCATGTCTGGAAGTGCTGTCACGTGACCTTTGACACCAGTGAAGTAAGTGACAATGAAATGGGTCTGGAAAGGTGGTTTAAAGTCCAAAATAAAAACAATATAAAAGCAACAATGAAATAATACCAAACAGTTGACTAAAATAAATATTTTGCTTCTACTTATTTCTCAATGAATGAAAGAAGCATAATGCAGGCTTGCCCTGGGACACCTGGGTGTACAGCACCAGGTGGAGGAGCAGCCGGCTGTTGGCCTCCAGCAGCAGCAGTGAGGAGGAGGAGGAGGAGAAGCAGTGCCTCAGGATGCTACCCAGCTCCACTGGGGACAAGGAGTCTGGTCTTCACACATGGCCATATGCGCGCAGCCCGCCTCCTTCCTCACCCCTGGCTCCCATGGAGGAGGAGGAGCAGAAAGGTGTGAGTGTGACCTTGTGCTTCCTCCTCACGAGCACATGCACGTGTGTGGCACCCCCAAGTGGGCAGAAAGGATTTGCTGGGGGATGGAGACTAAAGCCCTGAGGTAAATGGGGAATTGGGTGACCTGGAGGAAGCAGAAGCAGGAGAGGATAACAAGGGAGGCTTCGTTGTTCCTGAGACGGTGGGGCAATTGCTAGTCATCTGAGGTGTTTGTACATGAATGCATGGAACATGGGAAATGAGAAGGAAGTATTAAAAGTCTTTGCACAGTTAAGAAACTATGACATGCTTGGAATAACAGATTTGGTAGGATAGCTTGCATGACTCGAGCACTATCATGGATGGGTAGAAACTGTTTAGGAAGGACTGACAGGGGAGAAGAGGAGGAAGATCTATGCCGTATGTAAAAGAGCCGTATGATTGCTCAGAGCTCCAGTATGAAACTGGAGATAGGCCTGATGAAAGTCTCTGGGCTAGGGTCAGAGGGGAGAGCACCAAGGATGATGATGATGTGGTGGGTGTCTTCTACAGACAACCAGATCTGGAAGAAGAGGTGGATGGGGATTTCTTCAAACAGCTAGTACAAGTTTCCTGATCACAGGCCCTGGTTCTCATGGGGCACTGCAAGCACCCTGACATCTGGTAGGAGAGCAATACAGCCGTGCATAAGTAATCCAGGAAGTTTTTAGAGAGTGTTGAGGGCAGCTTCCTGATGCAAGTGTTGGAGAGGCCAACTAGAGACCATGTTTTTTTTTACTTGCTGCTCACAAACAGGGAAGAATTGGTGGGGAATGTAGTAGTGGATGGCAATGTGGGTAGCAGTGACCAAGATATGATTGAGTTCAGTAATCTGAGGAAAGGAAGGAAAGCAGCAGAGTAAGGATCCTGGATTTCAGAAAAGCAGACTTGGATTCACTCAGGTAACTAATGGGCAGGATCCCCTGGGAAGCCAGCCTGAGGAGGAAAGGAGTCCAAGAGAGCTGGCCATACTTTAAAGCAACCTTATTGAGGGTACAAGAACAAATCATCCCTATGTGCAGGAAGACTAGCAATTACGGCAGAAGACCAGCTTGCCTTAGCAGGGAACTCTTCAATGAGTTAAAACACAAAAAAGGAAGCTTACAAGAAGTGGAAACTTTGACAAACGACTAGGGAGGAATATATGAGTATTGCTCGGGCATGCAGGAATGAAATCAGGAAGGCCAAAGCGCACTTGGAGTTGCGGCTAGTAAGGGATGTTTAGAGTAGCAAGAATTGGTTTCTACAAGCATGTCAGCAACAAGATGAGGTTCAAGGAAAGTGTCAGTGCCTTATTAAATGGAGGAGGCAACCTAGTGACAGAGGATACAGGAATGGCTGTAGTACTTGATGCCTCTTTCACCTCACTCTTCACAGGCAAGGTCAGCTCCCAGACTACTGCACCTGGCAGCTCAGTTTGGGGAGGAGGTGAGCAGCCAACAGTGGTGAAAGAACAGATTAGGGACCATTTAGAAAAGCTGGATGTGCACAGTTCCAAGGGGCCTGAGAGAGTTGGCTGATGAGATTGCACAGCCACTGGCCATCCTCTTTGAAAAACTCCTGGCAATTGGGAGAGTTCCAGATGATTGGAAAAAGGCAAATATAGTGCCTATCTTTAAGAAAGGGAAGAAGAATGATCCAGAGAACTATACATTAGTCAGCCTTACCTCAGTCCCTTGAAAAATCATGGAGGAGGTCCTCAAGGAATCTGTTTCTAAGTACGTAAGAGGAAGAAGGTGATGAAGAACAGTCAGCATGGATTCACCAAAGGCAAGACATGCCTGATCAATTTGATTGCCTTCTATGATGAGTTAACTGTCTCTGTGAATGTGGGGAAAGCAGTGAGTGTAATATACTTTGACTTTAGCAAGGCTTTTGATGCCATCTCCCACAGCTTTCTTGCAAGCAAGCTGAGGAAGTATGAGCTGGATGAATAGAGTGTAAGGTGGATAGGAGCTGGCTGGATTGTCAGACTCAATTGGTAGTAATCAATGGCTCAATGTCTAGCTGGCAGCCAGTATCAAGTGGAGTGTTTCAGGGGTTGGTCCTGGGGTTGGCTTTGTTAAATATCTTCATTAATGATCTGGAAGATAGGATGGATTGCATCCTTAAGAAGTTCACAGATGACACTAAGCTGAAGGGTGTATTAGATACTGGAGAATAGATCTAGGATATAGAGCAACCTAGATAAATTGGAGGATTGGGTCGAAAGAAATCTTATGAGGTTCAACAAGGACATGTGCAAAGTCCTGCACTTAGGGTGGAAGAATCCCATGCACTGATACAGCTTGGGGACTGACTGGGTGTCACAGAGCACGCCGGTTGCCCTGTGCCTGAAGAGGTGAAAACTGCTAGAGAAGGAGCCCTGGCAGTGACTAGGCAGCACAGCTGTGGGTTGCCCTGGCAACCAATGAAGGTCAGCTGACCCAAAGGGGCCAGGCCGGGCTGGGCTCTTACAAAACCCAGAGTTGAGGCCAGGCTGGCAGTTCCCTGCCAGCTGGGAGAGGGGGAGGGGGAGGGGGAGAGAGGGCTTGTATTTTGCCTTGTGGTTGCAGCCAGGTGGCTTAAGTTTTCAGTTATAGCTAGAGGCTTGTGTTGAGTAGTGTGGGGAGCCTGGCGTCCATGGGGGTGCAGAGAGGGTGCGGTATCCTCATAGGGGCCCACATGGTGTGGGGGCCCTAGTGCTAGGGAAGCGCAGCCAAGCGCCAGTGAGGACGCAGCAGTACGGGGGTGTGTAGACCCCAGCCCCAGAGAGGGGGCATTTGGTAGGAGGCCCAAGTTGGGCACAGCAGGCCTCAAGAAGGGGGCAGCACTGAGAGGCCCAGGTGTGGGCACAGAGAGCCCCAGGAGGGGGGCCGTATTTATTTGGAAGCCCAGGTTGGGCTCAGCAAGCCCCAGGAAGGGGGCAGCATTGAGGAGCCCAAGTTTGGGCATGGGGAGCCCCTGATAGGGGGCTGCATTTATTAAGGAGCCCAAGTTGGGCACAGTCAGCCCCAAGGAGTGGGCAGTATTGAGGCCCTAGATAGGGGGCAGCATACTGAGAAGCCCAGTGTGGGCGAGGCGAGCCCAGAAAGGGGAGCGCCATATTTAGGAGCCCATTGTGGGCGTGGCAAGCCCAGAGTGGGAAGCGCCGTATTGAGAAACCCCAGTGTGGACACACAGGGTCCCAGAAGGGGACGAAATGTGAGACAGCCCAGAAAGGACAGAGAGGGGCTGCGATAGACAAGACTGAGGTGACATCCACGAGGCTTGGGCTGCGGTATTGGGGAGGAAGGAGCCGCAGACAGCGCCCCCTAGTGGAGGGGGCAGTAGAAAGGCAGCCTCCCTCTAATTAACCAATTAACATCAAAGACGTGGCAAGCGAGAAGGCAGGCCGTTGCCCAGAGACAGGTGCGGGGGCCATATTAAGGGCCGCCCCGAGTGACGACCCTGTCATACTGGGTAACCAGGAGCTCTGCTGAAAAAGACCTGGGGGTTACAGTGGACAATAAGATAGGTATGAGTGAGCTGTATGCTCTTGTTGCCAAGAAGGCTAAGAGCATACTGAGCTGCATTAGTAGACGTGTTGTCAGCAGATCAATTGTTAATTATTATTCCACTCTATTCTGCACTGGTGAGGTTGCATCCGGAATACTGTGTCCAGTTTTCCCCCCCTTCCCGCTCAATAGAAAGGATGTGGACAAGTTAGGGAGAGTCTAGTGGTGAGCATTGAAAATGGCTAAGTGGCTGGGGCACATGACTTCTTAGAGGCTGAGGGAACTGGGTTTATTTAGTCTGCAGAAGAGAAGACTGAGGGGGGATTTAATAGCAACCTTCGACTACCTGAAGAGTGGTTCCAAAGAGGGTGGAGCTAGACTGTTTTCAATGGTGACAACGACAGTGAGGAGCAATGGTCTCAGATTGCAGCGGGGGGGTTAGGTTGGATATTAGGAAAAACTTTCTCACTAGGAGGGTGCTGAAGCACTGGAACAAGTTACCTAGAGAGGTGGTGTAATTTCCATCCCTGGACGTTTTCAAGGCCTGGCTTGACAAAGCCCTGGCTGGAATGATCTAGTTGGGCATGGTCCTGCTTTGAACAAGGGGTTGGACTAGATGACCACCTGAGATACCTTCCAACCATAATTTTCTATGATTGTCCCTCACCTTCTGGTACCTTGCATCATTGGAGATGGAAGTCTGCTACTTGTGCCATTGCCTGAAAGCCAGTGCTTATTGCACTATCATTTCATCAATTTCAGTGAGCTCTGGCATAAGACCTAGGGTAAAGTACAGTTAGTCAAAAAGCCTGAGGTTGCATTGATTCGATCTTTGTAGGTTAGTTTAAGCTGTGTAGATTGAAGCAATTAGCAATTGAACAGGCATTCATTTTTGATTCCAGAAATGCAGCCACATGCCTGCATGAGGGCAGGCTAGAAGTTGGGGTTGTAGGGGCATGCATCTCTGGTCAGCTAGAACAGACAGCATGGGCTAAAGTTAGTGATGAGGGTTTTGTGAGGGAGGTGCAAAGCATCTTGGGATGCTGAGCGACTGTGAGTTGATTTGGATCTGGAGGGGATTGCAACAGAAATTTAGTAATCAGATTTAACCTAAATCAGTTATGTCTAATACTATATCCATCCAGGCTTATCTTAAACTGGTTTTAGCCACTTTAAAAGCAGTTTATGTGCATTAAACTTCTGTTGTGTTACAGATTTGAACCAGTTTCTGATCACTTTATACCAGTTTATATGCAACTTCTGTCCCTAGCCTTCAAATGGAAACTAGAATGAGGCTATCATACTCATTTTAGACTTGTTATGGGATGTATAACTTGAACCTCTTCCTCAGTGATTCTCAACCAGGGTGCTTTGAGGTATGGGGAGATAAGTGCAAGCTCAGGTTCTCTCTGTGTGGCTGCTGCCCTGCCCTCACTGAGCATCTCCTCTGCAAGGAGGTAAGCACTGTAATAAATTTCATTTTTGAAATTTGAATGTTGTCCAATCTACATGTTATGAAGTCAGTGAAGGATGGCTCAAGTCTAAAAAAGTTGAGATCCATTGGTCTAGCTCCTGATGTGAACGTGTTCTCTGTCACCCTCTGCTGCTACTGAATGTGTTCTCTGCCACTCAGCCCTCGCTACTGAATTATAAGCTAAATAAAACAAACCAATTTAGCCTTGTATGTATGTTAAAACATGTGACTGTTCCTTGAGATGACAGGGATTAAATGTAGGAAGCTATGGTTTTTAATCGGGTGGGAAGGAGAGAGAGAGAGAGAGAGAGAGAGAGAGAGAGAGAGAGAGAGAGAGGGAGCTATGGGTTTTAATCTGGTGGGAAGGAAGGGCCTTAATATATCCCAGCATTCTCTCTGGGCTGGGAGGAGCTCTGTTCCACAGCAGAGCTGATCCCTCCCCTCTGCTCCCTGTCTGCAGCTCTGGGAGAGACTGCAGGCATGCTTCCCCCTGCTCATCCACCTCCCCTCCACCACTCCCCGCTTAGACCACATGCTGGCTATGGCCCGGGGTGTGGGAGACTGGACTGTCGGCTTAGGGCTTTTTGGAACTAATCAGCAGGTAGCTGGTAACCATCCCTCTATTCCTTGCTTGGAAAAAGTTGTTTAAGAGCTTGAACTAACAGAGAAGAACATTTGTTTTCTTTGTTTTCTTAATGGGCTGATAAACACTGAGTTAGGGGTGATATAAACACTGTGTTATCAACTGCCTGCAGGGCTGGTTGGGGGTGGGGGGGCTGGTGGGGAGACCTCTCCCTAATCAAAAAGTCCTGCTGGGGCCTGGCCATGCCCCCACCCACAGCCTCAGCCACTATGGGTTGTGTATGCCTGCATTTCTGGGGTGTCTGTATGGCTACAAACCAGTCTGGCCTAGCTAGGTTAGACTAACCTGCAAAGATTCAATCAATTCAGGCTCAGACTTTTTGAATGTCTGTCCATAGCCCAAGACCAAGTACCCTGTAGTCTGTGTCTGTTTTCTACTGTTGACTCTTTTCCATTCCAGCTCTGCCACTGACCTACTGGGTGAGTTTGAACAGGTTGTTTTGCTTCTCTCTGTCTTTGTTCCTTCACTCACCGTCTTCTCTACAGCCAGTTAGAGGAGCCCCCTTTCTTGTATTTTAAATTCCAACTTTACATCCATTTCACACAAGATTTGTGTTGATTCTGTGATTTCTTCAGTAATAGGCATTTTGCATCTTTTTATTCTCATGCTCCCTGCTGTGTTGTTTTTGTTGTAAGATACAATTGAAAGCCAAACCCCTAAATTCTCATGCGTTAGGCTAGTTGCACAGTTGTCTTGTTTCCTTTTATGATGGGCTGTGTCTTAAAGCAATAAAGAAGCATGTGGTGCTTATTAAATATTTCTCAATAGGTCAACAACAGTCCAGATTCTCTTGAGAACTGTGGTAACAAATGGACCTTGTCAAATTATTGGTGGCTGACAAAGCTTGAACTGTTTGTAGAGTGAGAAGGAGCTAGCTTCTCCTGTGCAATGAAAAATTCAGTCTGCTTTAGTGCCTGATTTAAAAAAGTACCGGTGATTGAACCTCATTAGAGCCCTGTCTATCCTTCCCTTCAGCAAAAAGTTGTTGGCTGCAGTGCAGAGCAGAGGTCAGTATTTCAAATCAAAGTATTTGTAAAATGGCAAGTTTAATTGTAATCCAAATCAGCAAGCAGGAAACTGGCTTTCAGTAATCCAATTTCATGTTGATCTGGATATATACTTCATAGTTTTGTTTTTTCCTAAAGAGGTTCATTCTCACAGGTTGATATAACAGTTAAAAATGTATTATCTGCAACCAAAGAAAGCCTTTGGTACTGCTTCCTGTCAACATATTTGTGCAGATTTATTTTAGTAGTTAGATAGTTTAATAGGTGTTCACTGAGATTCTTAACTTTTTAGTTCTATTCAAAATGTAGAATTACTCATTTATTAGCTGATATTGTTGGGATTTGTTTACTTGTAATTTAAGACCAGATGCATTTGGATGAAAATTGGAATTCAATTAAAATGCCCCAAACCATTAAAATTGTTGTTTATTACATTTAAAAACCAGCAACTTTAAATATGCTGAATACATAAAACTCTTTTGTATTTAAATATAACAGATTTAATACCTGATATGTTTAATTAGTGCGGCTAGTAAACAGACCTCACTGTTCCAGAACACCCTAGGACAGAAATTGAAAGGAGGCAAGTGTCAAGAGTACCTGAAGACACAGTTAGGTATGTATTTAAAAATGTAGTCCCATGTCCTTCAGTCTTTTAGAATTAGTAGATCATGGCCTGTCCTACCTTTTTATTTGCAGACTGTAAAAGGAAAACAATCTTATCTCCATTTTTAGTTCTGAATTTGTCATCTGATGCACTGATGCTTGAAAAACTGTAAATATAAGCATGTGGTCCACCGTAAAGGTTGGAAATTTTAACGGGATTAAATGTAGTACTTGATATTACGCCGTGTTGATGCAACTTGACTTTACCTGGAAACCTAAGATAATTTCACCCCCCTCCTCACCCCTACAACTACCCTTTTGCAACATCCTTAAATATTTAAACTTAATGAAGTTAAGTATATTAATGAATATACCTTTTACTTTTATTTAAATAAATGTAACAAATTATAGTAAAATTAGGGTGTAACATTAGGTTGACTTGACTTGATGCCAGTTTAATAGTAAAAAAGCTTAGTTTTTAAAAAGTATATATATATTATATCTAAATTTTATCCAGTTTGGTTTGAATTAATGGTAGGGATGGTGATGGGAACCAATGCATTAATGAGCTGCTGATGAATGCCTTATATTTAAAAGCTTGTCTAGCTGTATCCCAACCATGTGGCTGGTCCAAAAAAAGATATATGCCACAAAAATCCTGGCCTTTCAAAACATGTTAGATGTGGAACTTCAGAATCTTCTACTGCTGCAAAGCCAGTAGAGGGAATGCAAGTTAACTAATGAAATACAGAAGTTGCTGCTGATTTTTCTGCAAACAAGGAAGTAAAGGGAATATGACAGCATTCAGCTTGCTTACTGAAGACTTGGAGGTAACTAGGATATGAAAGAAATGGTACATTAGTAAATTCAGGAGAAGGCCCCATGCATTTTCAGATTCTGTTATGCAGCATGGGGAAAATCCAAAACCGCAGTGTGTGCATTAGTGGTAAAAGGGTATCGGTTGTAGCCATGTTGGTCTAAAGACATAGGCAGACAATGTTCTTTGGGTAAATCTGTAGATGATTCCTCAGCTTGACCAAGTGTATTTGTACCCTAAAGCTTGCAAAGAAGAATTTTTCCAACTATTTCAATGGTACAAGGCAGGAAGGAGTTTCTCCTCCAGGCTTCTGAAAGCACATTAGAAACCATCGCTTTGGCTGCAAGTGGCATGAGCATGTGGTTTGTACTGTTCCTTTAATGGAACACCTGTTAAAGGAATGCCACTAGGGTTTGTTAACAGGTGTATGCTTTAGTCTAAACCTCTGTTCCTTGAGTTCTTCCAGCTATTGCTTAAGTCCAAGAGAGCAAAAGCTTAGCTTCTTTTGAAGGGTTTGTTTTGTGATGACCATGTAAAACCTCTAGTTCCCTAAGATGGTGGAGCAGCTGGAAACCTGGTAGTAGTGTGAAGTAAAGGTGTACTAATACATCAGTCTGATATTGGTTTGGTGCTGATACAAAGCAAATTGACTGTATCAGAAATTGGCCTAATGTGGTTGATAAATGGCCTGTGCATGTGTGTAGCCACAGCGCAGCATGTATGAGGCCAGGAGCAGAGCCTGGCAGTTTGGAGAGCTGTATGCAGCTGGTAAGTCTGTTGTGGGGGAAGGGGAAGGGGAAGAGGAAGGGAAGGGGCATGAGGGGCAGATCAATCCCCCCATGGTGAGGGAAGGAGTGGGTCTGGGACAGGGTGTGGGATGGAGACGTAGCTCATCCCAGGGGAGTAGAGAGAAGGGGCAGCTCCCACCACTGCACACACCCCAGGAGGGCACATGGGGGGGGGGGCTACGTGCAGGGCCCCCCAGGTCTATGTGCAGGGCTGGCTATGGGCTGGGGCCAAGGCTGCACTGGGCTCTTCCTGGCAGGGGCTGGGCTGCCCCTGCCCCCCGCACTCCCTCCAGACAAGCTGTGGCTTTGTCCTGTGTCCCAACCTAGCACCTGCCTCAGCCCCTCACTGCAGAGCCCTTGATTGCCCCTTCCCTCCCTCCCCCACCACAGACCTACCAGCTGCGTGCAACTTTCCATGCTGCCAGGTTGCGCATCGGAAATCAGATTGATATTGGCCAATATGCCTCCTTAAAAATAGGCTATCAGTATTGACCCCAAAAATCTCTATCAGTGCAACTGTAGCATGAAGTGAAAGAATTTCAGTTAAAAGTCATATTCTGCATTCACCTGTGTGGTTGCTATCCATTTTATTGGAGCTACCCAATTATATGGAAAGAAGTACTGTAGACTCTTGACCTTATGGATCAGGGCATTTGCTTCAGCAATGCTTTCTGTACAAAGTATGAAAAGGATAGTCGAGAGGCTTTAGAAAATAGAGAGATGGGGTCCGTTCTGTTATACTAGGCATACCTGGCAGCATAGTCTGTGCTTAATTGGGCTGAGGTTTCCTCCACTGAATCAGACCTGGAAATTATCAATCTTACCAGATGTGTGAAAATGCAGCAAAACATTGTTGAAAAGGTGCTGGCTTCAATCATCAACACTTTCTTTGATCCCAAGTGTCATAGCACTAACTTCATCCCACCTGGCACCAGAAATAACTGTGTTATGTGGAAGTAAGATTAAGCAGAGATGGGCATAGACATCTCCAGAATGAGTCTAAAACATGACTGGAAGAACAGTAGTAGCAGAGGAGCAATGGGTTAAAAGCCTGATGCAAACGTAACCTCTGCTGTTGGCTCAGCTACCTCCAGCAGCGCAGCCATTGATGGTGTCCTGCGTGTTGCCACTGCCCAGGGTACAGACATATACCTCTGGGGTTGTTATCCCATTTGCTGCCTGTTGATCGGTGGGGAATTTGCTTTTGATGATGACTTGGGGGAGTTTAGAAGGCTGCCTGAAAACCAGGGGCAAATGTGCTAGGGATATTTTTTCTCAAGGTCTGATCATTTTCAACTATAGGCTGTAAATGTGTTATGATCCTTCTTATTGTTTGAAGTGTGGGGTGGTTGATGACAACCGAGGGTCTGTAGTCAGCAAAGGTTTTCTGTTTGTGTTGTAGTAGGTTGCTGTGGGATATTTGAGTGGCTATTTCAAAGTTATGATCTATTCTCTCCTGCTTTGTCCTTCCTGGATAAAGACAAATTCACCTTGGTGAGGTATTTTGGGGGAGGGGGGGTAGTGGAGGGCTGTGGTCATGGCAGCTAACTACTTTGGGGCTCAGAGCACCATTTATAACAGTGGAAAAGTTGAGTTTGTACCAGAAGTGAGATTGTAAGCCAGTCAGGAGCAGAAAGTTTGGGAACTGCTACTTTAGAGGCTTCAACCCAGATTCAGTTTCCCATTATGCCCAGCACTGGGCATATACATAGAGGCAGTCCCTGCTTGGCCTAGAAGAGCAGAGATGCAAAAGGTGTGAGAAAGGGGTTATGATCTGTACTGTGGGGATGAGGAATGGAAGGATAGGGAGATGGAGGCCTGGTACACGGTAGGCGCGCAGAAAGTGCTCTACAGCAGTAACTGAACAGATGGTCAGGGCAATAGACCACTGTAAAAATGGTGGTTCCCACTCCAAGATAACCTTGTATGGATGTGGTACCAGACATCAGTGCTGTAATGAACATCTGTACCACATCCTGTCCTGACTTGCAGTTGGTTGCATTCTGCTAACATCTCTTGGAGCATTGTGGCAATCCACTCATCCCTCCCTCTGCTCCCTTTTGTCTCAGGGCAGTGGTCTAGCCTAGGCCAGAGCTAGCCTCCTTTGCCTAAGCGCCGGGCCAGCCCCGCTCCTAGGCTGTCACTGATAAGCATCAGAGAAGCCTCTGCCCCAGGCCTATCTGCATCCTCCCTCAAGGTGGCATAGATCCATCTGCACAAAGAAAACTGCTTATTGCTGAGTTTCTCTTATTACATATTGTCATAGGTGCAGGTGAGCAAGTGCTGAATGTCAGTCTGCCGCTATTTTCTTTCTCCTCAAGAACTGATTGATCTGCACTGATTTCTGGCAATGGGCAAGTTCCCTAATATAAGTAAAAAATGTACTTGCATATGCCCAAAATCTACATCAGCACACCTACACATAATAATATGCAGCATTACTGCTTTCTGACTTGCCTGGGAAAATCAAACGCATGTGTAAAATGTATATTGTGCACTTACACTACCTATACTAAGTACAGAATGCAGGACCAAAAACCCATGAATCCAGCTCACAGACACAAAGTCCCAGAAACTTTGAATGCATTTAGTGGCCCATAAAGAACAAGACAGTATTTCTTTGTTCTCATGTCTTAAAGCCAATTTCTAATAATCCCGATCACTTGAGTAATGGTTTAGGCCCATGTGCCCTTGATAAAGCTGGTTCACACAAACTATTACAGAGTTTGAGGTATGCTGCTGGGAGTCCCATAGATATGTACATAGGGAAGCTAGCTTTATTTTTGTCTAGCTCCCAACAGTTACTGTTGTTCAGTTGTCATTTTTTCCTGGCTACATGGATAATAATATACAATGGTCTTGCAAGCTTTGATATAGTGTTCCTTCCTAGAGCAATACTCCTGACCTTCCCCCTCCTCCCCTCTCCTCCCCCCTACCCCCCCAAAAAAAAAAAAAAAAAAGCTGCCTCTGGAGCACAGCGTCTATGATGTTCCCTTTGAGGAAAAAAACTAATGTTCTTCATTCAATGGGAGGAGAGGAAACTCTTTCCCCACCTTTCCAGTCTGCTGCCTGAAAAAGAAGCAGTGATTTAATCCCCACCCCCGCAACCCAGGAGACTTCCTAAAATGTGTATAGAATTTTGCAAGCCACCAGACAAACAGGGTCACTCTTCTGAAAGCCCTAGTGAGTAGAGGTAGTTGCATCCCATTTACTGTCTCGTGCCGCAGAAAGGATGACTTAAGAGCAGCAGGTACTTGGTACTGTCAGGTTTCCATCAGTTCTTTTTTTAATTGTCCAGTTAGCTGCAGCCCTAACATTACCAGCCACTCAAAGGCATTGTGTATTTGCAGGCAAGGCAGTGGAGCCTTGATCTCAGGGCCCAGGATGATGCATTGTTTACTAAGAAATTGTTCAAAGGTTTTAAAAAAGCATTGAATGTTTGCACTCAGGGCAATTACACTTCCAGGTGTGTTTTCTAAGTGGTCTAATGGATAATGCAGTGAACTTGGGGGAGGGAGATTTTTTTTTCGGTTTTTAAAGTTTATTACACAGTCCTTCAGTCACATGCGTGCTTTTGAAATATAGTAACACTTAAATCTGAAATTGGGGTAACTTTCCCTGGATTTCAATTGGAGCAGGATTTGCATCTTTGTTACTGTACTGTTTTACTCTGTAGCCCGCCCCTGTTTTATCTCCTTACAGTGTATTAGAGAAATTGCACGAAGTGGGCAATTGTGAAGAGCAGTTACAAGTATGCAACAATTTTATAGTTTGAGAGAAGGGGGAAAAGGGAAGACGGCACATGTAGGAATGAACGAAGCTAACTAAGGCTCATCAGGTGAAGGTGCTGAGTTCTATACAGCTGTAAAGAAAATAAGAAAAAGAGCCAGTTGTGTGCGTGGGGTGTAGGAAGCGAAATCTTGCTTGAAATATGTGAATAACACTCCACTTCTTCTTCCTTCTGAAGGCTTTTGTGGGGAAAAAAATAACCAAAAAAATTGTATTTCTTGTTTTTGATACCTACAATCCATTAGATCTACTTTTACCATTTTGCATTCTCCAAAGTGATTTCAGATGCATCTGATGCAGTAAGTGTCTGCTTACACTCTGGAGTATTTTGTAATGTCCTGGTGCCAACAGTGTCTTGTCAAACCTAGTTTGTTTGCCTGATACTTTGGTTGGTTCTCAACTCTGAACCAAGAACTCCCTGGACTTGCCTAGTTCATTCAAAAATTACTTCCACATAAAGAAGGGTGTCTCAGGGGGACACAAATGGAGGTCCTGCAGCATCATCTCACGGCAGGACCCGAGGCAGGACTGAGCTGCCTGAAGAAAAGGAAAAGCCACTGGCAGGGAAACGGGGATGGGGGCAGCCACACTGGAGCCAGAAGGTGAAGCTGCTCCCCGGGCTGCACAGTAGCAGGGTTTCAGCGCGGCAGGGGGCCAGACGAGGACCCACAGGAAGGGTCCTGGCTTCCCTAAAAGGAATACCCATCCAGCTTGGCAGGGCAGCCGGGTCAAGGAGGACGGCATTGAGAAATCCTGATGACTGTGCACGCTGCATCTGCGTGTGGCGCAGGCTGAGGCCCATACCCCAACTGTTTTTTTTTCTTTTCTCTTCTTCTCTTTTATCATTTTTGGAGGGCACACAGAGCCCAAACCGGGGAAAGCATTCCCAAGTGCCCTTCCAGGTCAAGAGGAGGAGCAGAGTCAACACCGTGGACAGTGACGCCTCAAAAGGGGAGAGAGCAGGCACTGAGGCGAGCACAGCCCCATTATCACCTGGAGTAAAAAGACTTTGAGGGACGGGCAAGAAGGGATGAGAGCAGGAGGGAACACCAGGGAGACAGGCCAACAGTCCATCATCTGGTTTTCCTGAGGGCTGACATGGATGACTTGTAGGGGAGGAGGAGGAGCCCCAAGAATGTCCACAAAGGGCATCACCCAATCTGTGAGATTCTGCGAGGGGGAGCCCCACCACTGAAGAAAGGAAGATCAAGTTGTGGCAGGGGTATGTCTGAGCCTCCCTCAGGGTGAACGCAGCTTAAACTACACCCTACAACCAGAACTGGGCATGCACTCTAAGGTAGCTAAAGAGCACCTATATGAGACCAGATGGGTGCAAAGGGATAAAATCTTAAATATGGAATTTCAGTTTCGGTGCATGGAGGAGTGTTTGCATTAGAGTCTTGGATCTGAGCCTGGCATATGATTTTGGTTCCAGCACTGGAATAGTTCTGCTTATGCCTCTTCTTGAAGGCTTACAGGTCTGGATGATGGAAAGTAATGAGAGGAGATTATTTCTCCTTTTCTGTGTCCTTTTCTGTGTCATAGACCTCCTCTTCTTCCTTTTAAAATCACATGGCTTTCCATATGCATCTGCCACCACAAGTCATCCCAACTTTCTACATTGCTCTGGTTTATGAACTATATATTTAGAAGTATCTATTTCTTTTTTAAAATATAGAAATACATTTGTAATAATGTAAAACAACCACTGGACAGTATGGTTGTGGCCTTGTTCCTTCTCACTTGTGACATCTATGTTTATATTGAAATTTCTTCAAAACAGGGACTTTATACAGTACCAGTTATGGGTTTATACAGTACCAGTTATGGGATGGGAAAATAAAGGTGAAAATGAAAAACTGAAATCTAATAAAATTTGGCAACTACTATTTGGGGTTGCAATTCATAACATGCCAGTAATTGAATCCACTACACTAAAGTCCTCCATATTATAAGGTTATAGTAAGGGTGGTTGAGTTGGGCCCTAAATGTTTGCCACCTCCCTCCCCCTTTTTATTTCCTCTTGGAAGGAAGGCTCCTGCTGTGTCTTTCATTCTCATTCAATGCAGATTGACTCTCCCTCTTCTTGATCACTGATCAGATAGCTAGTAGATTATCAACTAGCTTGAGTGCATGCGGGGATGTCATGGGGAGGCACTGAATCTCCAAGCCAGGGTAAGCAGACAAGCACCCCTGGAACTTTCAGGAGTATGTGGGACGTGGCCAGCCATTCCCTTGCTTGGGAGATGAGGGCCTTTGAATTTTATAGCTTTGGTGGGGTGTATGGCATTGCAGAATCTTGGGACACATGCTTGAAAGCCCCTGGGAATTTTAAAATTGTGGAGGTGGCCTCTAGCAGCTAACACACGTGAAGCAGGAGCAGAGGTCACAAGCCTCTGAAGTGAGAGTGAAAGTCATGCACTCTGAACCACACCTTCGCATCTGCCACTGCTTCCACCCATCCACTTATCCATCCAGCCTTCCAACCTTTTACCAACCCACTTTCAGCCAGACCATGACCTACCCACAGAAACCAAGACCTCAACAGAAATTGCCATGGATCATTCACTGCCACCAGCCAAACCCAGACATAGAACTGGCCCTATGGAGAAATAAAAGGTCTCATTGCCATGTGAAGTGAGGAGGACATCCAATGCCAACTCCAGATGAAGACATCTCTGTTTCGATGCACTAAGTGCATCACTTGGAAGGTGCAGGCAGGGGGTCACAACAGATACTAGGAGCAGTGCCTCGCCAAGACCACATCAATGTGAAGGTGTTGTGACCACATTCTTGATGCGTGGTCTGAGGGCTGAGGGCAGACCATGCTGTTCTACAAGGGCCTGTCCCATACCCTTGTCAAGAACAGGATAGGCTGCACCCCCCTTCCTTCTGCCTTCCCCTCTACCTCCTGCCTGCAGGACCAGGGGTCTTCTGGAGGAGTTGCTCACAAGGAACCCACATGAGGAGGTAAAGGCAGGTCCTATGGCACTGTTCCCCACATAGGGGCAGCTGCTGTGGACCAAGTCCTCTCACAAATCTCAGCCTCCCTGGTACCAGTGCAGTGACCACTGCACTGGCATGACCTGTAGGACCCATGACTACTGATGAGTCAGGTCACATGTACAGATGCAATGCAATCTGTGATGGCAAGGTTCACCCCAGGTCCACACAACCATGAGGGGGACACAGGCCCCAGGGGAAATGCAGAGTCCCCAGGGGGAAAATGAAGGGGGAGAAGAAAGGGACAGCAGGGGCAGCAAAGGCCACCATGGGCCACCCACTCTGGCTATAGCCCTCTCAGGCCATTATGGCCAAGAAGCTGAGAGTTGGCGGTTAGGCTAGAAAGCTGGAGCATAAGGGGAGAGCAAATCTCCTGCTTTTCCCCCACTGCCACCCGCCTTCCCTAAGCCTGGAGCCCAGTTAAAGCACCAGTTTTGTGACAACTCATTCCACCCCATTTGATTCACAGAAGTTTAGGGCTGGAAGGGACCTTGTGAAATCATTGGGCCCAGCCCCTCTGCCCTGGGCAGGAAAGACTGCTGGGCTTAAATAACCCCAGCAAGGTGTGCGTCCAGTCTCCTTTTGAAGATTTCCAGGGTAGGTGCTTGCACCACCCCCACTGGGAGTCTATTCCAGAATATGGTCACACAAACCATGAAGAAGTTTTTCTTATATTCAGTCTGAAACCTTCTAGGAGATTATGACCATTGCTTCGGGTTTTCCCCAGAGCTGTTTGGTGAATAGTTGTTTACCTAGACCCTGATGCTCACCCTGATATATTTGTAAGCTTCCACAAAATCCCTGCCCCTCGCGAATCTTCTCTTTTCTAGGATGACCAGTCCCATATCTGTCAGCCTTTCCTCGTATTCCTTGCTCTTCAGGCCTCTAATCATACGGGTGGCTCTTTGGACTCTCTCAAGTTTCTCCACATCCTTCTTGAAGTGTGGCACCTAGAACTGGACACAGTACTTTTGGATTAGATATTAGGAGGCGCTACTTCACAGTCAGGGCGGCTAGGGCCTGGAATCAGCTTCCAGGTGAAGTGGTACAGGCTCCTAGCCTGGGGATTTTTA
>JAGPOW010000304.1:114183559-114202945 GCA_030014935.1 Caiman crocodilus | reverse complement strand
CTCTTTCCTGCCAAGGCAGGGGGTCGGACTAGATGATCTGCCCAGGTCCCTTCCGACTCTAGACACTATGATACTATGATACTATGATACTATGATACTCCAGCCTTACCAATGATGAGTAGAGTGGGAGAAATAGCTTCTTTAGTTTTGCTTGTGATGTGTTGGTTGATGCATGTGAGTATATTGTTTGCTCTGCTAACTGTAGCATCACATTGGTGTCTCATATTCATTTTATGGTCAGTTATGACCCCCCAGGTCCCTTTCAGATATGGTGCTAGCTAGCAAAGTGCTACTGAGCCTGTAAATTTGTTGAGGATTTTTCCTCCCCACATGGAGCACTTTATACTTCTCACTGTTGAACAGCATCTGGTTCTGGTCCACCCAGCTAACTAATGTGTCTAGGTCTGCCTGGATCATCGGGCAGTGTCATCAGTGACCTTTGCCAGTGCTTTTCATCCCCACATCCAGATCATTGATGAAGATGTTGTGCCCATGACACCCCATAGGGGGAGTGGGGTGGAAGGTGCCCTTGTGTTTGTGCTCAAGCAGGACACAGAGTGGCCATGTGGGTGACTCATGGTCATGAGGGTGCGTTCCATGAAGTGCTGCTGCTTTATCGGATTCAGGTGGGTGACTGTCATGTTGCTGCCAGCCAGTCAGGGACAGTTTGGTTGTTCAGCTCTGTTCAGGAGTCTTTGATAGCCCAGAGAGTCTGCAGGGCACCAGGTCACACTGGTGACCCCTCCAACCTGCTGGGCTTGGGCCGTGCTTGTAGGCCAGTTCCAAGGGACCCCTCCCTTCCATCCCTGCCCCCAGGGGCTTCCATCTCTGCTCCCATCCACAAGGGCTTCCTCCTGACTTAACCTCGGGTGCTTAGAGTAAAACTTGAAAGTTAGAGCACTTCCACTGTGGGCTTTTTGTATGCTTGTACAGACAGTCCTCAATTTAAGATGTTTTGAGTTGCAACGAACGGCATTTAGGACATTTATAAATTAACACTCTGTTTTGACTTTCTGATGTCAGTTTCAACTTTATGACGCTTGATCTGATGCAATGCCACACCAGCGAACAAGTTCACTGTGTCACCCATGTCCCTGGAAAACATCTGTCCAAATTTCCTTGGATAAGTTCTTTAAGAAAGCAACGAAGACTCCAGAAGAACCTGCAGTTAAGACTCCTATGATTCCAGTCAAGTACCCTTCAAAAAGTCCAGGCAAGAGTCCTTCAAAAAGTCCAGCAAAGTCACCTCAAAGAAGTCCTTCCAAATCAATACAATTACTGTTTACAATATAAATACTTTAATGCAGCTATATTCCTCATCTATAATTGATTGAGTACAAAATTCTGGGTTATTTCTGGTGAAAATATGGTATTGGGCCTTGGTTCAGGAACCAATCCCTGACTCATTTATAACATTGTTCCTATGGGAAAATTGGTTCTGACATTTTGACTTAAGGCACGGTTTTCAGGAACTAACTGTGTTGTAAGTCCGAGGACTGCCTGTACTTAGCCTAAGTGAACCAGGATTTGCTGAATCTGAGTTTGGAACCTTTTCAGAGCTGCTTCCCTTTTTGAGCCTGTGGGCTGGAGAAGGGTGGATCTAGCTTCTTCCTTGCTTAACTTGTCTTTTTTTGGTCCCTGCTCAAACAAGAGGCTTTTTGGGTGTATTTTTTAAGGTCATAGGTAGAGCAAACCTTTCTTGCCCTTTGCCTTTCATGGGATAAAAAGTCTTGCTTTTGGTGTAAAATTAGTGCTGGAGAAGTCTGTGATACTTCCAAAACTAATACAGTTTTAAAATGGTATGTAAATGCTGAGCTCCATAGGGAAATCTCATGATGACCAATAACACTATTAATACTATGCGAGTCCATCAGGATTCATGTTATTACCATAAATACTAGAGGAATTAATCATGATTAGGTAATTTATTTTAGAGTTGCTGCTGCGCCTAATAGGTTATTGATGTGAATAGAAGGGAGACTGTTAAAGTTAGTGGATAAAAAGTATGCCTGATTTCTGAAAGTTTCACAAACCTGTTCAGAATGTCTAACCAATCCCTTGAACAGCACGTGTGCGAGTCCTTTTTTTTTTTTTTTTTTTTTCAAGTGTCAAGCTGCAACCGTGACTTCCAAAACAGAACATTGTATAGCACTGACAAATCAGCACACAGTGTAGATCTTTGTTTGTCATTGCTACCAGATGGTTCTTACTGTACACCTGGATTTTGAGGCAGGGACTGTGCTTGTTTTTCAGGAATATGTAGAGAAAGGATGATCAAGTAGAAAGCGTTTTAATCTGGGATTCTGAAGCAGTGCTAGCTTTAAGGATAATTATCCAAAGAAGTATCCTGGAGGCCCCACTAAGCTGTGGTAGATTACAGATACACAGTGGCAGCACAGGTGAGGAAAAAGATTTTAGCCATGCCTTAGCTTCTGCCCAGACCGCTTGTGAGTCAGGCATCAGCTCCTCTTAGCTCTGTTCAAGTTACTGCTGCAATACAGACTCCCCATGTGACTTTGGACAAGTCAGTCAGTGCCAGATCCTATCCTGTCTATTGGGCTCCTAAATGGACAGTAGACATCTACATGTAATCCAGTTCCATCCTGCTGCAGTCTCTGAAAAATTGTTCAAGTGAAAACTGGGTGGATCCTCCTCTTGCTTCCTGTTTTAAAGCTCAGATGATAGTATGGTACAACAACCCCCTCCCCCCCCCCAAAAAAAAAAAACCCCAAACAGATGCAACGATGGGTATTCAGGGGTACTAGCAGGGTGGAAAAGGGCTGCATTTAGGTGGAGTGGGATATAATTTAATCTGGGATTAAATTATCATCTAAATAGGTGGAGTGGGATATAGCCCTCAGTTCCCCAGCTTTAAAGTGAAGATAATAGATCTGTCCTACCTCACAGGGCTGTTGTGAAGAAAAAGTAGAATAAGGTTCTGAGTCACCGTAGTACCATGGTCATGGGGCATGAGGTTTTATGAATGCCACTGGTAAGCATCATGCTTACCATGAGGAGACCCTGACTGGGACTTCTAAGCAGTACTGCAGTACAGACCATCATTGTTAGTTAGATTGTATATAACAGCACCCCACTTCCTCATTCCCATCTCGTTGTACTGATCTTCTTTACTCTTGTGACAGAGATAAAATGATAGAGATTGAATATTAAGAATTAAAAACTGGGCTCCCCATCGTACATCACACTTTGTGTGCATTTAATTTATCAGTGGTATCTAGCAGCCCCAGGACCTTGTTATTTTTGCTAAATGTTGTATAGACAGAAGAGATGACAATAGCTCTCCTCACTGGATCTGTTCTGAGTTGATTTTTTTTTTTTACACAAGTGGGTATATCATACATGCAAGGTCCATATGAGAACCTCTAATTGTATGATACAGATTGATTTTAAAGTATCCCTTGTTCAGTTAGGGAGTAAGTGAATAATCCCACAAATAGGTTTTCCCATTATTCCTCATTTCTACAGCTATCCATTCAAAAAAAAAAGTTATCTGGGAACCATGCTATAATATGTATATAGGTACTGTCTAGATGCCCATCATATATATTGTAATACAATGGAAATAAAAACAAAATCCCTATCTGCACAACAAAAAGTGTTTCATGAGAGAGAAGTTATTAAACCACTTGAAAAGACCATTTGGGTTTCCAGAAGGGAGGAAAGTCAATTTTGACTTCACCACGACTTCACTTATTGATCTTACAAGGGAAGTGTTAACAGAAAAGAGAAATTAATCTATAATGGAATTAGGCTTTCTGTCTAGTGGAATGTACCCCTACAACAGTGGTTTTCAACCTGTGGTTTGCAGACCCCTGGGGGTCCACAGACTATGCCTAAGGGGCTTACAAAAGATGACTATGATCAATTGAAAGTATGTGAGTACACGCACTTACAATTCAAAGGGGTTCGCATCTCCATTCAAAATATTTTAAGGGTCCGCAAATGAAAAAAGGTTGAAAACTACTGCCCTACAATAATTCAGTGAGGGATGCATGGTTTATTTGTTTGTTTGGTTTGATTCCTTGTTTGTTTTTAAGGGGAACTAAGCCTGTAGGCAGAAAACAGGTTACCATGTTGTAATCTAGGGTAGCGTTTCTCAACCCGTGGGTTGTGACCCAAAAGTGGATCACAAGAATATATGAAAGGGTGGTGAACAAACTTTAAAAATCAACAAACTTTAAAAATGGATTCTCCTTTAAAGGAGAAAAATGTGGGAAACCGCAGCTTTTCCCTTGCAGGCTGGCAGAGTGCAAGGGGCTGCTTGGGGCCTTCTCTGCCCCACACACTGGGGAGCTGGGACTTGTGGGTGAGGGGCACTGGATCAGGACAGGCTATTGATGCTTACAAATAGGTCCTGGTACAAAAAAGGTTGAGAACCACTGATCTACGGTGTGAATTTAGATTGTCATCTAGTCATCGTAACTGTCTGTAGGCATGCTCTCACCCTGCTGTAAATGTGATGTGGGTTCTCTCTCCAACCAAGTGGAGTAAGCCATTGCTTATTTACTGCAGAGTAAGGGTATGTGTGGGCAGTTGCCATGGGTGGATGTGCTGTAAATTCACACCTTAGTTTACCTCATAGTGACTTATTCATATGTCCACTTCCTGAGGTATACCACTCTTACTTTCCTGTTTGGGGAGTGTAGCTGTTCAGCATTCATTTGGCTTACCCTGAACACTTCAGAACATGGTGCTGGTGCTTATATCCGTGATGTATCACTGTGTTTTTATTCTTTATGAAATGGGTGCTGCAGAGCCTCACTTGGGCTCTGCAGCACCTATTTCACAAAAGCTGTGCAGCTCTTGCCAAGGTCAGTGCACACATGTACCCATGTATCTTAGTCACTAGGGAAAGATTAAGCTTATACTGGCATAAAGCATTTTTATTTTTGTATAACGGTGCCTATACAAAGGGTTGTAACTATAACCTTTTTTTTTCCTATTAAAAAAAAAACTACTCACCCTAACTTGCATAGTTGGACTCATACAAAAATGTGTGTGTAGAGGATGTCTTGCCAATTGTGTATGTAATTGGAGGTATTGCAGTTTTGTTGTCCTGGTTAAGCTCACTAGGGAATACTTTAATGGAAAAGCCAGCAGTTAGGTGGAGGGAAGGGGAAGTTTTTCCTATTTGTTAAATGTCACCCCCTTGAGCCCTTCCATTTTATTCCTCTTTCTCTAGTTTTGAGCAGATGCTTTTTATACAATCTATCATGTGTCTCCTTCCACATGGAGTTAATTGCTGTAACCAACAAGGTTAGGAAAATGTTCTCCCTTGTTCCTCAGCAAATCTGGCCAAGACCAGCTCACTTTTGTGTTAATTCCCTGCCAGGCACTGGTGAGCAAACTAAAAAAAAAATTCTGTTTTGTTTTATAATTGAAAAGTGGAGGAAGCCAGTAAACTGGTCTCTTTATTATTCTTTGTCCTCAGATTGGTTTGTAAATAGGAGTCTGTGTGCTTTGGGCCATGGGCGAACCTTTTTCCCAGCATGAAAAACTAGTGTACAGGGGCTCAAGGGCTTTTTCACAGAAGAAAACCAGCTCTTCCATGAAAAAATGATAGCACTTAGTACCAGCAACCTTTTTTTTGAAAAAGTTTTCTAGTGTCACCCTGAAGGGCTGTACACTTCTCTTAAGGGCCTCAGTATCCCACAGTCCTCTGCTCTGCCTCCTCCTTCCAAGGAAGATGGAAGGAGGGAGGGAGAGCATTGGCTCTCTGATGGCTCGCCTGGTGGTAGGACTCTGTGGCTGTGCTTGAACAATGCATGCACAGGCTGTTCAAGCTGCAGGAGTGATTCCTGCCATCACTTGAGCACTCCTGGAGAATCCTAGGACTGTTCACGTGCTGGCACTGATGCTCCCTGCCACTGAACAAACCTTGGTTCCTGTAATGGGGGCCTTCTCGGGGCTGATCTACCAATGTCCCACCCACCTGTTCTCAGCCAACCACCTGCCTTCTCATCTGCCACACCTTGACAATATTTAAGTAAGTTGTTGATTAGGCAAGAGGTTGCCCATTTCTTGCCCTGATGCCAGGGGGTGCTATTTGCAGCTCTGTTCCTCCCCTACACTGCAGCCCAAGCCTCGCAGATGGCATCTACAGAAGTTAACCTCACCGGCTCCACATTGGGCCTCAGAATCCTGCTGTCTGGACCCCAACCAGATCCTTCCACTCAGGCAGCCTACTCTGCCTTCATTCGGGGCTGCCTTGCTCCCTGAACCATTTCCCCTCTCGGGCGTGGTCCCTCCAGGACCTTTGGCCACACAGGGCCTGACCCCACCTCCAAGGCCAGTTGGGAACCTCAGGCCTTCAGCTCTGGGTGTCCCTCACGGTGGGCCCCCAGCCCTTTTGACTGTTCTGGTCCTGGCCCCAGCATTGACCAGTAGAGGGTACTCTAAGTCAGGCCTCTAACCCACTCTCTCTCTTGGTCTGCCTTCCTGGCCCTACTAGGTGTAACCCACCTGGTTGTGAGAGCTGGGATTATTAAGGTGCCCTGATCCACCTTTCACCAGGGTGGTAATTGGCCTGGTATTTCCTGGAGGCTCCTGTGCCACTGAGAGCCCCACCAGACCACCCACTCCCAGCAGGGTGCAGTTTTAGGTCATGCTGAGGACCAGAAGCCTCCAAACCATCCCCTACAGCTCCTGCCCTTACCGCTGGATGTTGCATGCTACAGAGCCTTGCAGCCAGGCGATATTACTGCCTGGCCTGCTGGCAGCAAATTGCTCTGTTTATATAGTACTGTCTTATAGAGGAGTTAGTTAATTAACAGTGGCCTAATATAGACGTGTAGACGGTAACACTTTGCTGTAGAGTGAAATGGTCAACTCTTCAGTGAAGCACACACGGTCTGTTTAAGTATGAAAGGCATTCTCCTGCCCCCGGGAGATGCAAGACACTCTTTCATATGGCGGCACTAGTGTCCCCACCACTTCCTGCACATATCTTTTCCCCTTGCTTATGCTCTGTCAGTCAGTAGAGCAAGCAGGCATAGGGTAGGTGCATTTAAGGTTGAGGAATAACCCCTGCCACTTCGCAAGCCCTAGCAAGAGCTGGGACTCTGGTAGGGGTACTACTGGAGATGGAAGGGGTAGGAAGAGCGGTTCTCCTTGCCCCTGCTATCTCTACAGAGTAAGGAGCTGGCCTTGTCAGCTGTTTTTCTGCAGCTTTCAGCTGCTTATTGACAGCCTGCCCCTTTTCCCCAGCAGGGGAGAGGGAGGCTGTCAATCATCCAGCTCACCTAGGGGTTGGAAATCCAAGGAGCAACTCTCTAGGCTCCTGGCTGGAGAGGTTTTCTTTGAGGCATCTGTGTAGCTCTCCAGCCAGAGGCCTGGACTGCCTGTACACTGCCAACACCAGCCTATTTTTACAATGCTAACAATTTCCTTGAAATTCTTAGTGTTAGAGCTCAATGACTCTCCATAGCTTGGCTGTGAGGGTCAGGACAAGAAAAATCTGAATCTAGTTGAGACCCCTGGATGAAACAAAGGAGAAATTGTGTAGCAGCATGTGATGTGTACACATTCTGCTTTATTCCTTGTTTTCCTGAAAGGGAAAGATGTTGAATGAGAACCTGATATAGCTAACCCCTTGCCATAAGCACCTATTGAGAGGCTAGCAAGGAGACCAGAGTTGTCCCATCCATCCACTTTTTGCAACCTGATCCATATACTCTTTTCTTTAAAAAATGTCTCTGTCTTTCTCATCTGTATGCAGGTACAGAGAGATCAATACTCAAATACTAAAGCGAGGAGCACATTACAATGTCTCTCAGTAGTTTAGAGGTAGAAAGGTGGCAGTGTCCAGGGTGTTTTGAAGAGAAGTGCCTACTTCAAGGGTAGGCAATTATTTGGGACCAAGCCACATAAGCTGTTTTGGTGAACTGTCATGGGCCAGGTCAGCACTCATTAGCCATCCTGCGCCCCTCCCTTCACAACAACTCACCAAAACTCTGTATGTGGGATGGGGCCCCAGATAGCAGCATTCAGAAGCAGGATGGGCAGCCATGGTTTCTGTAGGCAGGGGCATGTAGGGAACAGATAGCATCTCTGCCCAGCCCTGGCCCCGTGCTATCACTGCCCCACGATCCTGGCCCCTGCACACCCGTGCATCCCACCTGTGCAGCTCCTTGGTGATGGAGCCAGGGCCTGGATCTTGGGGCAGTGACAGGGCAGAGCTGGAAGCCTTTGCTGGGCCTTGCTAGGGTGCTGCAGCACCCACGAGGGGGAAAGGAGGGCTGCAAGTCCCATGCAGGGCACTTAGAAGGCCAAGTGGGAGAGGCAGGGGCAGAGGATGACCACATGTCACTGCTGAGCACACCAAACTGGGGGAAAATTACCTTCTCTCCCTCCACCCCTTGTCTGTCCCCTCCCCCAGCCCGGGGTGCACAGCCTGCAGGTAGGGCAGGAGGGAGGTTGGTGGACCTGGTGGACCATGCACAGCTGGGCAGGGAGCAATGCCTGAATGGAGACTGGGCTCTGGCTGCAGACAGTGTCCTCTCTGTAGCTCTTGCTGCAGCTCCCACACCACTCCAGGCTGAGCTGGCAGGGCTGGGGCTGCCACCGCTGCCGTGCAAGTAACCTGAAGTGTGCTGTGGGCTGACATAGGATGGGGTGCCCCAGTGCTGCCTGCCTCCTGGCTGCTGTTTCTGTAGCTCCCTGCATGGTCTCCATGAAGACTGGCCCATTTCCCTGGTCCTGGCCCCAGCCCCAGACTCAGTACCCTCACTGGAGCTCTCACTGCTGCTGCTGCTGCCATTCCTCTGTTTCACCCCATGCTGAGCTGTTGGGGCTCAGTGTCCCAGTGCTACCCAGCAGGGCTGAGCAAAATCACTCCATGGGCTGGATGCAGCCCATGGGTCATATTTTGACTACCCTGGCCTACTCCATTGAAGCAGGCTGCTCTGCTTACATGATGCCCCTGTTAAAAACATTGTTGGCACAGCAATGAGGAACCAGAGCTTCAGTTGAAACACCTTGTCCCTCTCACAGCATTTAACCTTGCACAGGTATTTTGGTAATGGAAGCCTTTTCTCTTCCTCTTAAGCAACTGACATTTGGCACAATCTAAAATGGAGCAATTGCTTACTCAACTTTATATTCTATACCAGAAAAGTAGTTTTGGTCTCATAAGGATCATGCAGTTTCCTGTTACATCTGTACTAGCAGCCTAATCTAACAGATGCTCAGGTTTATTTTCTTGCTTTCTGTATTCTCCATCCAAGATGTTACAATGCCTGCATATTGTTTTGGCTTCTGCATAAATACAATACTTGCTTTCCGATATTAGCTCCATCTCTACCTCTGTCTGTCTGGGCACGGGGTGGGCAGGGGTTGTCTTTTGACTATGGGGTTATTGTATTTTGTAAAAACACAGTAGAAGCAGAATTTCCTTGGGTGGGGGGAAAGGGGTTATCAGTCAGGGACCATTCCCTCCTTCCATCTCCCATCCACTTTCTTTGGTATATTTAGAGCAGTGGTTCTCAACCTTTTTAGATTCAAGGCACCCCTCAGGAAATGTCAGCTCTTGCCTTTCACTCATTTTTTGCCTATGGAAAAATACTAGAGCAGTCAGTCTGTTGGAAAGAACTCAGAATGACCACAACGGGTCTGAAAGACTCAATAGATTCCTACTGGAAAGCTCAGGGGTTATCTTTTGAATCATGTGGAGGTGTTGGTATGCCATGCATGGCACAGTGTGGCACCCTAGTTTGAGACTCACTGGTCTAAAGGAATGTAGATCAATGTGCAACGCTAGTCCATTAACTCATACCACAGAGAAACAGTGAAAATTGGAAAGTCTGTGGCTTCTTTTTGGAGGTGGGAAGTTTCTTGCACTAAACTAATCCTCTGGAGGCCTTTTTACTGTCAGTCTGTCTTCAATACAAGTGAATAAACTACTTAGTTTATTGCTGTGGTGTGCATTTGTCCTGCATTGTCATTGTAGGAGGGTGTAATATGGGGACCCAGACCCTGTTCCTTGGGTGTAAGAGAAGGGGAGGAGAACTGTAGCAGGGAGCCAGGAGGCTCCTGCCAGTCTTAAGAGGATGTGGCAGGCTCAGCCGGCTATGTGGGTATACAGCTGTGGAGGGTCAGGCTGGCCCTTGACTGACAAGGGGAAACCTTGTGCAGACCTTGGGGTGACCAAAAACGGGCATGGTTCCAGGTTTATAAGCCCAGGACCTGAGTCAAAGCAGGCAGTCTACTCCTGCATGCTGAAGGGAGAGGAGATCCTAAGCTCCTGTAGCAGGTGGACTAAGTTGTTCCCTGGAGCTGCCCAGAGGGAAATTAGGGGGAACTGCTGGCCTGAATGAGGGGACAACCGAGAGCTGGGTCGGCTTTTAGTTGGGGAAACAGTGCCTTGCATTTATGTTGTAATTTAAATTTGAAATGAGTGGAATGGGCATGACTATAATGGATGAAGCGGAGCCCACACAGGAGTTACAGGGGCAGCCCATGGAAAGCCTGGCCTGGTGTCAAGGATGCCATGGGCAACTGAAGTGAACAAGAAATAGTCTTGCATTGGGTCAGGGCCACCAGGGTGGCTGGGCAGCACAGAGAGCAGCCTGGCCCTGGGTCACGAATGCCAGGGGGGCTGGCAGAAGATAGCAGCCTTGCTCTGGATCAGGGATGCTAGGGAGGTGGTGCCAAACCAAACGAAGTTTTACCTTGGTCCAGGGATGTTTGGGTGGTGGTGGGGGTGCTGCGGCAAGCCACAAGATGGAGACAAGGGGCCCCAGAGGTACAGAGAACAGTCAGAGTTGGGGCCAAGAGCTCTGGGCCTGAATCAGGGCCAGGCCTGGAGGTCTGCAGCCAGAGGGAAGGGAGGCTAAAGCCAAGAGGGCTGATACCTCTTGAAGAGACAGTGGTTTACAGAGTAACATCTCCAAGACATGGGTGCGGTTGTAGAGGTGGAAGGAGGCCATGAAGGCATGTGGGGCTGGAGAGACCCCGCACATGCCAGGGAGGTGTGGGGCTGGAGAGAGCAAATACAAAGGTGGGGTAGAGGGGGACAGAGTGAGAGTGTACACCTAGGTTCACCAGCCTCCGTGGGCAGCCTCTCCTCATTACTCCACTCCTCATTAGTCCTTATTGCCTTTTACAACAAAGCATGGCAGGAAAGGAAGCAGGCAAGACCCCAGGGGGCTGGAGTGAGAGCTTGATGGGACTGAGGTGGCCACAGCAGCCCTCAGGCACCTCACCTGTTATAGAGGGGTATGAAGAGTTTTATATTTTCCGGATACTTTAGGGAGGAGAAATTGTCCTGACTTATATGCGTTTATGTAGTGTACCTAGAGACAATAGCATAATAGCTCAAAATATAGTCTTACTCTTGTATATTGTGTGGAGGGAAAGGGTAAGAGGGTGTATGTGATGGGGTGGTTGGGGAGTGTGTGTGTTTGTGGGAGGGGTGGAAGGATGTGTGGGGGCTGTGGGAGGGTGTGGGGGTGTGTAGGGTTATGAAAGGGGGTGCGGTATGTGGGATGGTGCAGGGGTGTTCTTGTGTGAGGAGGTGGGACTTGCACCCTGGAGTGTGCGAGTTCCTGGATCTGCATGTGGTGGGAGCTATTGGGGGCCAGCTCCACCCAACCCCATAGCGTGCAGCTTCCCGAGCGTCCATCCAAGTCCCCGGCTTCAGGTGGTGGCAGGGTGCAGGGCCAGCCCTACCCATCCCTATAGTGTGCAGTTCCCACGCTCCTGCAACATGTAGGGTGAGCCCAATCTGGTCCTATAATACGTTGGCTTCCCACGTTCCTGGCCACTTTTCCCTCAGTGGGAGTCCCTGGCCCCAGTCCAGTGGGATCTATACCTGAATTCCTAGGCTTACATGCAGCAGGGCTGGGAACAGCCACGGGCTGACCAGGTGCAAGCTCTGCCTAGCAGAGGCTTCTTATCTCCACTGCCCCCTGGCTCAGGCTGGGGCAGGTCAGGCCAGGCTGGGGTTGGGGTGTGGTTTATGAGCCACTAGAGCTGTACCTCCTGCATGGAGGTGCTGGCTTGCAGAGGGGCAGTGAGGGCCAGGGCTTAGAGAGCTTATGGAAGGAGATGCAGATCCAGACTGCAGACTGGATGGAATTGCTCAGTGGGCTGGATGCAGCCCATGGACTGTATTTGCTCACCAATTCCTTAACTGGTAAAGGATTTGGAAGCATCTGAAGCCCCAGGTTGGGATAGAGGATGTTTGCTGGTAGTAGGGCCACATTTGGTTCATGAATGACTCACGGATTTGGAATGAATTTGGCTATGCACAAAATTTTCCTTAAAAGAAACAAAAACACCCCCTCCCCCAAAAGACAAATGGTACAGCTCAACTATAGTACATTGTCATGTAGACTTATGATCCTGTTTTTCCTCTGTAGTTCGGACTAAACTCAAGGAAGTCATGCTAGTCTCATAATTCATCTCTGAGATATGAAAAGCCCATTATTTTCACCTTTGAGTTAATAAAAAGACTGTTTTGTTATGCATTAAGCTACATCAGGGGACCACAGTCTTAAGTTTTGTTTTGGACAGGGGGTCTTTTTTGGTTCTGGCATTGTAGCCTCAGTCACAGCATTGACCTGTTTGCTTTTTCTGTGGTCTAAGGTTCAGTGGAAATCAGGGCCTGTTGAATAGCCTGTCTTCATATGTTCTCATTACAGCAGTTTGCCCAAGCATTGTAAAACACTGAGAGGCATTTTGTTTTCATTAGGACTTTGTGTGTGTGCAAGTTTTAATGAACAGGCATTAACCAAGCATTCTGTTTGCAAGACAGCAGGGCACTCACTATACCCAGTTAATCTCAACAATCAGCCCAAGGAGATTCAAACAGAGAAGCTTTTTTGGAACAGAGTAAGGGTGAGCCAGTCTGGAGATAAAACAGGGAGGAAAAGGCAAATGACAGAAACTGCTTGGGGGCCAGCTCTGTTGCAAGAACTGTAGAGATGGCCAGGAGTTAACAAGAAACACACTATCTCACAATACTGCTATTAAAATACCAGATGAACAGTGAGTGGCCCTTATCCTTTTATCTTAATCTCTACTCACATTGTCTCATGTCCGTGGCTTGCACTTCAGTGCTCAAAGCAAGCCCTCAAGATGAAAGACAAATAGAGAGGTGCAATGCTTTATTTATCTATTTAACTTGGATTGTTTTGAGAGAGCAACCACTTTTCCTTGCTTCTTGGCATTGTGTTGATAGCTCTCCCTTTAGTTTCTGGAGCCCTCAAAGGGATTTTTCCTTTTTTGTCACATATAGATGGAGTGGATTCCTATTTGCTCTTTTTCTTTCCCTCCATTTATTATAACCATTTACTTTCATTTTTGAATTTGATTTATAGTAGTATCTAGAACCCTGCAACTGACATCAGAGGCTTATTTTGCTAGGCAGCATTCATACATGTAAGGAGAAATGGCCCCTACCCCAAAGAATTCACAACCTTGGTCTCACTCCAGACACAGGAGTTATCCCTGTTTTATAAGTGGGAAAGTGAAGCACAAAAAGATTAAGGCTGTGGTTCTTATTTGGGCTGCTCTGGCAATAGAAGGTCTTATAGGAGGAGTGTGTTTACACATAATTTTTGGGTGTTCTAGGTGACTAGTGCAGTGGCCTTTATATAAATGGGATTTAGAGTCAAGCTTTATGAAGAAGAATCCAAGTGTGTTAAGGATTCAGGATCCTAAGCCCTTTTTAGATACCTTTTGTAAGTGTTATGTTCAGCCCCCAAGTGACTTGTCTGGATGTCCATGATCTCATGGCTTTGAGTCAGCACCTTAACATCCATCTGCAGAGTTCCCAGTCTTGTGCCTTAGGTCTCAAACCAGTCTACCTCTCTCTAATTAAATGTTGGAACCCATGGCTCTAGCCTCTTTTCCTGCCTGAATGATGAAGACCTCTTTGGTTTCCTTGTGACCTCAGTGATGATAAATATGTCATGAGAGCACATCTGTAAATATTTCTTCCAGAGTGGGAGCTACTATTAACACATCTGTTTTGGGACAGCAGGTGATGTGGCAGTGTTGCATGCAGCCACTTTAGAATATTGATACTGACCAAGATGCTGCTTTGGGGATTGTAAGTATGGAAATTGTTGTTAATTCTGTTTGGAAGATGATAGTCTGATATCTCCAGAGGCCCAAATACATTTCTTGTTATCCTTCTCAGCCACCTACGGCGAGAGCCGTTTGTCTTATCACAGCTGACCATGTGTTTGGCAAGTGAGAGTTACCCAAGGCAACCAGACTTTTACAAGCCTTGAAGAAGAAATGGTGACAAGATAGCTAAGTCCAGGGAACATGCTGTAACCAGAGTAATAATTGCATGGCCTAGGGGGGTTAGCTAGGAGCAACCTGAACTTGTCTGCACTTCCCAAAAGAAGGTCATCAGGCCTTAGGGCTTACAAAAGTGCCTGGTGGTGGTGATTACCAGACCGCAGCCTGAAATGGCATCTGTCAGATTGTTGCTATCATGATGCTGGCTAGCACTGCTTTGACTTGGCAGAGTCTTGCAATAAAGTGTGTATTTATTTCCCACGGGAGTATAATAGAAATCTGTGGATGAATCAGATTGATTAGTGAAAGCTTTAAGAACCTGGGGGTTGGGGAGAGGAGGTGGCTGCACAAGACCCCATGAAAACAGCAGCTCAGGCATAAAATTGACTTAACACAAGCTAAGGGCCTGATCTAGTGCCACTTTGTCTGTGGCAAAATTCTCATCGGCTTCAGAGCTGGCCCTTTGGCAAAGCATCATTTGTTTCTTCATTATCATGAAGTCTGTCAAAATTTCAGTCCCCTCAGGCAAACTATACTAAGGTAGGTTGGCGTAAAAGGCATTAAGGGGTAGTTTTCAGTGGGGTTGAGTATCCGCACCTCCTGTTGATGTGAGCTGGAGTTGTGGGTGTTCAATACTTCTGACAATCAGGAGACGTGCACTGTTCCAAACCATGGACCCTCTTGGGGTCTCATAGGCATATCTTACTCTGTACTATTTATTACTGTTACAGGATTAACTCCAACTTTACCTTTGACCCTAGCTGGCCCCTTTGACCATAACTTTCTTTTTTAATCTCAGGCTCCCAGCTGTTTTTGAATGAAACTGTGCAGTTCTCCCACTCTGTACTGCGCAATAATTGCAGCCTTCTAGGATTACTTCAGCAGATCTGAGAGGTGCAGTTTCCATCCAGGAGCAATGACAGGGGAGTCCTGTAACTACACATTGAAGTGTTGGTTAAAACAAAAGCATTCCAGAGAAAACCCATTGTAAAACAATACATCGGCCCATATGCTTGTCTGCTTTTCCCCTGGAGGTGTGCCATTCTCTGAATTAGAGATGTCCTCTGACAAGCGTCTCTATACCCTGAATAATTCCTCAGAATTGCCACTTTCCCTCCCCTGAAGGCAGTTTTAAGTGTTCATTGATCTTAGGTTCCTTGCCTTTTGTTTGGAGATGACACAGGATCCTCAAAGCTAATAACTGCTTTTCTGTTGTCTTTCAAGTTGTGTTTTGGAGATTGCTTTAGCTAGAGAGCTGACATGTTGCTTTCCTGCTTGTTCTTTCTACAGCATCTCTCTTGCATTGGAGCCAGGGTAGGCAATTAGTTTGGCTGGAAGACTGCTTAACGAGTTTTGGTGAGCTGTCGAGACTCGCAAGGGTACGCCCTTTGTCAAACTGCTAAGCCTTGCCCCTTGTCAGTTGCCTTGCCCCTTTTCCATCTTGGGACCAGAATTCAAACCCCTGACTTCTGCCACCAGAAGTTCCCTGCCTTGCCCCAGACTACTCCTTTTGGGAGGGGGGGCGTGGTTTGCCACCTTGAAACTGGAAGTCTCAGCTTGTCACATTGTCCATGACATAAGGAGGCCCACCTCTTGACTGAGAGAGACGACTCATCCACAGCACTTGCACTCTTGGTGCATGGCCAGAAATTCTGCCCGCTGGGCCACAATATGTCAGATTGAGGAGCTCCAGGTCACAGTCCAGAGACTGCATGCTATCAGGGATGCTGAGGAGGAGATAGACTCCTACTGCCAGGCCCTTCACCCCCCAGAGGCAGAGGGGTAGACCAAGTCATCTTTCAGGACAAGGGGGACTCGGGGATCTCCCGTACTGTGCAGCCACGGGGTTGGACCAAGGTGGTCAGGGGCCCCAAGACCTGCTGCACCAAGGTCCCCTCCCCTCTGGGGCTTTGCAACAGGTACAAACCTCTTGCAGCCCCAGTAGAGCCTGCAGAGATGCCAGCTCCTGCAGGCAAGGGAGGATCACCCACTCCTACTTTCCTTAAGATGAAACACAGAGTGGGTGTCATGGGAGACTCCCTCCTGAGAGGGACTGAGGGGGCAACCTTCCACCTTGACCCCCTAGCCCAGGAGGTCTGCTACTTCCCAGGGGCCCACATCTGGGATATAGCAGAGAGGATCCCAAAGATTCTCCAGTCCTCCGACCACTACCGTATGGCTCCTTATCCATGTGGTCACGAATAACATGGCTTGGAGCAATCCCAGCCAGGTCATGAGAGACTACAGGGCTCTGGGAGTGGGGTTTAGGGGACTGGGGGCACAGGTGGTCTTTTCCTCACTCCTCTCAGTTGTTGGTCATGGGCTGAGGAGGGAGAGATGGGTCGAGGTAGTAAACTAACTACTGCGGCACTGGTGTCATCATGAAGGCTTCAGCTTCCACAATCACAGTCTGCTCTTTGGTGAGAGAGGTGGTGGTCTGCTGAGGAGAGATGGCCTCCACCTCACTCTGCTGGAGAGGAGGCTCTTCTCAGCCAGACTGGCTGACCTGCTTGACTAGGATTTAAACTGAGCCTGCTGGGGGTTAGGGGGATTACTGCCACTGCAAGCCTACTGGGCAACCCTTGTAAATCCAGCAGACTAAGGTACTTAAGGGAACCTGCCCCTACCCTAGCCGCAGAACAATCTGTGGGGAAGGCAGTGGCCCTCAATGGGACACTTGCCTGCCTGTATGCCAATGCCAGGAGCTTGTGGAATAAACAGGAGGAACTGGTCCTCCTGCTAAACAAGAATGACTACGACATCATAGGGATAACGGAGACCTGGTGGGACTTCACCTATGACTGGGCCACAGGCATAGATGGCTATACCCTGTACAGGCATGATCGTGCAGATAAAAGGGGTGGGGGTGTAGCTCTCTCTGTCAAGGACTGCTACACTTTCCTGCAAATTGATATTGGTACCTAGGAAGGACTACTGGAGTCTCTCTGGGTTAAAATACGTGGGGAACATGGCACAGGGGACATCATGGTAGGAGTTTACTACAGACCTCCTAACCAGAAACAAGAGCTGGACCAGGAACTCTCCAGGGAACTGGCTGAGGCTGCACGCTCCCAGTGCATGGTTGTCATGGGAGATTTTAACTACCCAGACATCTCATGGGAAGGGCACTCAGCCAAATCCAGTCAGTCACAAAGCTTCCTCGCATGTGTGGATGAGCTCTACCTGACCCAAGAAGTCTATAGGCTGATGAGAGGTAAAGTGTTGCTGGACCTGGAACTGGCCAGAGGGGATGATCTAGTCAGTGACCTAAGAATTGATGGAAAGCTGGATGACAGTGACCATGAGCTGATCACCTTTACTATCCATCGCAAAGCTGGCAAGTCAGTCAGCAATACAGAAGTCCTTGACTTCAGGAAAGCTGACTTTGACAAGCTCATGAGGCTCATTGTTGAGCCCCTAAGGGACCATGACTTGACAGGAAGAGGATTCTAAGACGAGTGCTCGCTCCTCAAGGTAGCAATCCTGACAGCACAAGGGATGGCCATCCCATTTCAGAGGAAGTGTAGCAAAAGGGCACAGCAACCCCCTTGATTCAGCAGGGAACTTGAGGAACTCCTATGCCTCAAAAGAGAGACTTATAAAGAATGGAAGGTTGGAAGTACTGCCAAGTAGGTGTACTCAGCACTGATCTGTAACTGCAGGGAGTGGATCAGGAAAGCCAAGGCTGCAACCAAGCTCCATCTGGCTTCACATATCAAGGATAACCAAAAGTCCTTTTTCAGATATGGAGGGAGTTGGAAAAGAAGCAAGGGTAATATTAGATTCCTGCTGAACCAAGCGAGTCAGCTGATAACCAAAACTCAGGTAAAGGCCAAGATGCTCAATGGGTAATTTGCATCAGTCTTTCATCAGTCCAGTGGGACAGCCCTGCCTAGCGAGATGCAGGACAACCAGGGTGAGGGCGTATTTATACCCAGCATCAGTGTTGATCTAGTAAAGAATCACCTTGAGAGGCTGGGCACCTTCAAGTCAGCTGGAGCTGACAGATTATACCCTAGAGTACTCAAGGAGTTGGTAGGTGTCATAGCTCAACCAATGGCAAAAATATTTGAAAATTCATGGTGCTTAGGTGAAGACTGGAAGAAGGCCAGTGTGGTACCCATCTTCAAGAAAGGGCAGAAAGCTGATCCTGGGAATTACAGGCTAATTAACTTGACTTCAATTCCGGGTAAGTTTCTGGACAAAATTGTCAAGGAGACTGTTCTGGATAAGCTGGCTGAAGGTAACACCCTGAGTGATAGCCAGCACGGGTTTGTCACGGATAGGTCTTGCCTGACCAATCTCATCTCCTTCTATGACCAGGTGACATATCACCTGGACAAGGGAGAAGAGATTGATGTCATATATCTGGACTTTAAAAGAGCTTTTGATCTGGTGTCCCATGACCTCCTCATGGAAAAATTGGCCAACTGTGGCCTCAGTTTCACCACAGTCCGATGGCTGGGTGATTGGCTCTGAGGTCAGACCCAGAGAGTAGTGGTTGATGACAGTGAATCATCAAGGTGCTCTGTAACCAGTGGCATCCCCCAAGGCTCTGTCCTTGGACTGGTTCTTTTTAACATCTTTATCAATGATGTGGACATTGGTGTCAAAAGCACACTGGCTAAGTTCACAGATAACACTAAACTTTGGGGCATAGTGTCCACACTGGAGGACAGGCTAGTGATCCAGGCTGACCTGGATAAACTTAGTAAGTGGGCGGATACAAAACTGATGATGTTCAATATAGATAGATGTAAGGTATTCCATCTTGGGAGAACCCCTCCCCCCCTCCACCTTCCCAGCATGCTTATATGCTTGGCAGTGCTACACTTGCTAGCACCACTGCTGAAAGAGACCTGTAGGATTGTTCTGGGGCTGGCACATGCGGATGCTGAAGTGGGGGATGCGCTGCTGGATCTGGTCCTGGTCTCGGGGGAGGATCTGGTTGCAGGGCTCCGGGTACGCGACTCCCTGGGAGACGGCGACCATCGCCTGATAGAATTTGCTGTCCGACGTAGTGTAGATAGGGCCCACACTAGGACTAGGGTCCCAGATTTCAAAAGGGCCAATTTCGGAGAGCTCAGGAGGCTTGTTGACGAGGCACTGAGGGAC
>JAGPOW010000304.1:114150721-114183459 GCA_030014935.1 Caiman crocodilus | reverse complement strand
GCACTCGTTCCTGCCATTGGCAGGGGGTCAGACTAGATGGCCTGCTCTAGGCCCCTTCTGACCCTAGTTACTAGTTACTATGAAACTATGAAGCGGTGGGGGAGCGTGTGGTGTCACTGGGCACAACTCTGGTGGTTCTGAAGCTGCTGTTGCAACCCAGTTTGTGGGGGTTAAGCCCCGTTAGCCCTGGCCTTCTGTCACCTATGGTTGTAACCCGTCTAACAACCTGCCCCATCACCCTCAATCAATCAATCAATGAGGGTGGAAGTTGGTTGGGAGCTGGAGCTGGAGCCAGAGCCCTACACGCTGGGGTAGGAGCTGCCTGCCTGCAGCTTCCCCCTTACCTGCTGCTGCTTCCCCACCCTGCCTGCTGCCTGGAGTGCTGCAGCAGAGACAGGAGGAGGAGCTGCTGGAGGCAGTGGAAACCACCATTTTCCCTAGGTAGCTGTAGCAGCAGCAGCAGCTGCCCCAGGAAGTTGTGTGTGCTGTCCATATTTTGCCCACCCCTGTGTATAGCAGCTCCACACCCATCATGCCATTTATCAGACAGCCATCGTCATAACTGAGGTGACATGCAATTCTAGCCTGGAGAGAGATGTTTTTCCAAATAGGTGTTTGATGGAGTAGTATGTGACAGTGCATCACACAGTCCTTTAGGATGCTATTCGCTCTTTGAGCAGGTGGGTTCAGAGTCATGAAGAACTCTCCCCATTGGTTTTGGGGAAGTGGGATCTCTCTGCCTTGTGATGTTACTCTGCTTCTGCTGGCTCATCTTGGAGGTCGGCACTAAGGGTGTGTGAAGCGGGTCATATTTGATTCGGATTCGGCCCAAATCAGGAACAGTGATTCAATTTGTTGATTTGGATCACTGTCTCCACTTCAATTTGGCTGAATCTGAATCTGAAGATTCGATGCTGATTCGGAGAATCAGAGATTCAGACATAGACATAGCTTTAAATGTTTTTTCTACATACCTCAAAGTACCAGGCACGGCTTGTGAACACTGCAGTACTGGGGTGGATAGAGCATCCCACAGGAGCATGGAGGGGGCCCACGTGATTGGAGGCAAACTCAGAAGTGGCAGAAGTACTTCCAGTCCACTTCTGGGTCAGTTGGGGAGTGCACGGGGTGGGGGAGGCCCTGTGCGCTCCCTGGCAGACCTGGAAATGGACCAGAAATGGTTCTGGTCCACTTCTGGGTCTGCTGCCAAGCACGCTTGGGGAGGCCCCCATGCTCCTGTGGGGTGCTCCATTTGCCCCAGTGTCACAGTTCATGAGCTGCCTGCTGCCTAGAGGTATATAAAAAATAAAATAAAATTTCAAGCTGTTTCTGTGTCCGAATCTTTCTGAATCAATTTGGAGGGTTCCAATCTGATTTGGAGAGATTAAAGGGTCTCCTGATTCAATTCGGATTTAGAGATTTGGCCACCAAATCGGGCTGAATCTCCACGGAATCGAATCAGGGACCGAAGCTTATCACAGCCCTAGTTAGCAGGTTTCTGTATTGCTCCATCAAGCTGGAGGTGTGCTGCTAGGTGCCATATCTCTGCAGCAAGGAGGGAGATAGAACAGTCTTTGTCTTGCTCCCTTTCCCCAGGGAGTGCGCATACATGCGCGTGCACGTGTGTTATCACTAGTGAAAATCACTTCAGTGCAGTTCACCACTACCAGGAGCTTTCTGTCCTGATAGGTAGTCTCTTTGTACTTGATTTGCTGCTCTAGATACAGTGGGACAATACCTGTGCTCAGTTTAATATGAGACATGGTTTGTAAAGGTAGAAATCTTGTCTATCAATATCTTTGGGAGGTTAAATTCATAGAGGGCAACATACAGTCTTAGCTCAGGGGGACCACAGGAATTAGATGTCTCCACTGGAGATCAGGGGAAGTCCCCATAATTTAAACTCTCTTTTACCACTCTGTAATTGTCTCAAATTGCACCTGTTCAGAGCTCCGTGTAGTCACTTTTCCTGTGTGGCGATATGTAGTTTAGTTAGCTGATTTCTGGTAATTTTATAAGAGCCTGATATCTGGCTGTAAAGGAATGAAGAAGTAGCTGCCTACATGCCACTCTTTTGGGCTCTTACTGTCAGGTTTCTTGTTTCATAAGCATCTGTGTTCACAAGGCTGAGACAGAGTAGTGTCAATTAAAGATACAAGTGGGAGGAGGTTCTTGGCTTGGTTTAAATTTATTTTCTTTAGGCTGACAAACAATCCTCATATTTTGCTCATCGTGCACATTCAAGTAATTTTAGATATGCAAATCCTGGATTACAGTTTGAGATTTTTCCTTCCCCCCTCCCCTTTCTCCCCACCATTCCCCTCCAAATCGAAAATCATAAATTAGCCTCAACTAACATGCAAAGTCTGGAAAACTAGGTAATGCATTCAGCAAGCCTGGGTTGAAATGGTTTTTTTTAAAAAGATACAAGCTAACAAAAAAAACATGTAATGACTTCCAAAGCCAGGAAGGACCACATTGATTATCTGTTCTAACTTCCTGCATAAAACAGACCATAGCTAGCATGCAGCCATGCCTTTATTGATCCCCCAACTTGTAGATTAGCTAGTTGAGAGGAAGGAAGGCTCAATTTTAGGGTGGTAGGCTGGGACTTCGGGAGATGAGTTCTACTTCCTTGCTCTGTCACAGACTGTGCAACTTCAGGAAAGTGTGTTAAGCCTGCACTTGCAAAATTGTTTAAGTGCCTAATTAAATGAAATCAGTCCGCTTCTGGGGATGAAGACATTAGTCCCTTTCTGCCTCAGTTCCCCTCTATAGTGCAGGTTCATTATACTTCCCAATCTCTTCCCAGGTGAAGGAACACCTGGAGAGTCTGGACACCTTCAAGGCAGCTGACCATGACAATTTACACCCTAGACTACCTAAGGAGCATCCTAGCTCAGCCCCTGGCATGGATCTTTGAGAGCTCCTGGTGCTCTGGTAAAGTGCCCGATGAGTGGAAGAAGTCCAATGTGATGCCTAATTTCAAGAAAGGGAGGGAAGTGGATCTGGCAAAGTACAAGCCCATCAGCCTGACCTCTATCCTGAGGAAGGTCTTAGAAAAGATTTTCAAAGAGGCCATTCTTAATGGACTGGCCAATGGCAACATCCTGAGGGATAGCCAGCATGGGTTTGTTGTGGATAGGTCATGCTTGACCAACCTCATTTTCTTTTACAACCGGGTGACCTATCACCTGGACAAGGGAGAAGAGATTGATATATATATATATATATATATATATAAAATATCTCTTGACTTTAAGAAAGCCTTTGATCTGGTATCCCATGATCACCTCCTGGCAAAACTGGCCAGTTGCGGCCTTAAGTCTACCAGGATCCGCTGGCTGGGGAATTGGCTCCGTGGTCGGACCCAGAGAGTAGTAGTTGACAGAAGTAAGTCGTCATGGTGCCATGTGACTAGTGGGGTCCCTCGCGGCTCTGTCCTTGGACCTATTTTGTTCAATCTCTTCATTAATGATGTAAACATTGGAGTCGGAAGCAGACTGGCTAAATTCGCTGATGACACCAAACTTTGGGGTAAGACATTCACACCTGAGGACAGGAGGGCAACACAGGCTGACCTTGATGGGCTCAGGAAATGGGCAGATGAGAACCTGATGGTGTTTATCACCGAAAAATGCAAGGTTCTCCACCTTGGGAGGAAAAGCCTGCAGCATGCCTATAGACTCGGCAGTGCTATGCTGGCTAGTACTATGGACGAGAGGGACTTGGGGGTCAGAATTGACCACAAGATGAACATGGGTCTTCAATGTGATAGTGCAGCTAGTAAAGTGAGCAAAATGCTGGCTTGCATCCATAGATGTTTCTCAAGCAAATCCTGGAATGTCATTCTCCCCTTGTACTCAGCCTTGGTGATGCCGCAGCTGGAGTACCGTGTCCAGTTTTGGGCTTCACAATTCAAAAAGGATGTGGAGAAGCTTGAGAGAGTCCAGAGAAGAGCCACGCACATGATCAGAGGTCAGGAAAACAGATCTCATGACAAGAGGCTAAGGGCCATGGGACTCTTCAGCTTGGAAAAGCGCAGGCTCGGGCGACCTGGTGGCCACCTATAAGTTTATAAGGGGTGTTCACCAGGATCTGGGGGAACGTCTGTTCACCAGAGCGCCCCAAGGGATGACAAGGTTGAAGAGTTATAAACTCCTGCAAGACCATTTTAGGCTGCACATACGAACTTCTTTACTGTCCGATTCCCCAAGGTCTGGAATAGCCTTCCACCGGAGATGGTTCAAATACCTACTCTGAGCACCTTCAAGAGAAACCTGCATGTTTTTTTTGATGGGATCCTATGACCCAGGGGGGCTGGGGGCTTGGACTAGAAGATCTTCCGAGGTCCCTTTCAGCCTTAATGTTTATGAAATCTATGAAATCTCACAGAGTTGTTATGGTATTAAATGTATTAAAGGTTGAAAAGTACTCCATTACTATAGAATTAGGCCTTATTTTAGATGATTTACAATAAGAACCTATTTTTTTAGGAAGACATTCTCCCTTGTAAAGCCTTGCTTTGTGATGGATAACTTAAGTCAAATGGTACCCTGTTTCAGGCAGTCGAGTTACTTTTGTTGTTTTTGGGAGTGGGGGTCCCTCCATTCATTTCAGTCCTGCTGCACTACCTGGGAACTTCCCAGTCCCACTTGCCAGCTACACCTTGCCGGAAAAAAATGTTGATTTGGGAGGTATCTTTCTTTTGCCCAAATCAGAAAGTGGAAGGAATCCTAGGGTAAGGTCTCACTGCCTGGTGGGGGCTCTTGCTGTCTTTTGGTTCTCCAGGTTTTCTGTTCTGGTTGTCAGCTCAGTGGAGCCCTGGCTGCTCCAAGCCTTATTTCTGGGGCTTCCCAAACCACTGCCTGTCTTTCTCTCTCAGTCCATTCTGTCTTAGGCTCTGAGCTGTTCCCAGGCTTCTGCTCCTCCAGTGCTAGAACTCAGGGCCTTGGGCTTTGCAGCTGGTCTTCCCAATGCTTTATGGTACCAGTGCAGGTGCTTTGGCCCTGACCCTACTTTGGGTCCCTGCCCTTGGGTTATCTTGCCTGTGGCTCTGGCTTTCCCTGTAGTAGGATAATAGGCCAGGTTCTGGGAACACCCTGTTATGCAACCTACACATCTCCCCTTACAATTGCTGCCAGTCTACCACGTACCTGTTAGGGGTGTGCCGATAAAGGTTTTTTAGGTTGATATTGATGAATGATTTATTCACAGATTAACAGAAGTTTAGGGCTGGAGGGAACCTCATGAGATCATCAGATTCAGCCCCCCTGCTGTGGGCAGGAAAGACTGCTGGGGTCAAATCACCCCAGCAAGGTGTGCATCCAGTATCCTTTTAAAGGTCTCCAGGGTAGATGCCTGCAAAACCCCTGCTGGGAGTCTATGTGGAGTCTGGTCTCACAAACCATGAAGAAGTTTTTCCTTATATCCAGTTTGAAACCTTCTAGGAGTGTATGATTGTTGCTCCTGGTTTTCCCCTTGGGCACTTTGTTTGCCTAGCCCCTGATGCCGTCCTCATATATCTGTATAAACTGCCACCAAATCCACCCCCCCACAAGTCTTTGCTTTCCGAGTATGAACAGTCCCATATTTGTCAGCCTTTCTTTGTATGAATTGTTCTTCAGGCCTCTAATCATACCAGTGGCTCTTCTCTGGACTCTCTCAAGCTTCTTCACATCCTTCTTGGAAGTGTGGCACCCATAACTGGATTCAGTACTCCAGCTGTGGCCGCACAAATGCCAAGTAGAGCAGGAGAATAATTTTCTTAGTTTTGCTTGAGACGCACTGGTTGATGCATGCCAGTGTATTGTTTGCTCTGCTAACTGTAGCATCACACTGGTGGCTCATTCATTTTCTGGTCAATTATGACCCCCAGGTCCCTTTCGGACATGGTGCTAGGTAGCATAGCACCACCAAGACTGTAAGTTTGTTGCAGATTTTTCCTACCCAGATGTTGCACTTTACACTTCTCAGTGTTGAACAGCATCTGGTTCTGGTCCACTCAGCTAACTAATCTATCTAGGTCTGTCTGGATCATCAACCTACCCTGATGTGTGGCTGCATTTCCTCAGAGCTTAGTGTCATCAGTCAACTTTGCTTTTTACCCCCACATCCAGATCATTGATGAAGATGTTGGAAAGCACTGGTCCAAGTACTGAACCCTCAGGGACCCCACTGGCTACTTTCCTCCAGGTCAACACAGATCCGTTTATTAGTACTCTCTGGGTCTGGTCCTGCAGCCAGTTTCCCACCCATCTGACCATTGAATTGTTGAGCCTATGGTCCCCTAGTTTTACCCCGAGAGCCTCATGGGGCACCAAGTCAAAGGCCTTCCTAAAGTCCAAGTAAACAACGTTGACCTCATCTCCCTTATGTGATGTCATCTCCCTTACATCTCCCAGGTGCTGAGTAACCTGGTTGTAGAAGGAGATGAGGTTAGTCAGACATGACCAACCCATGACAAAACCATGCTGGCTGTCACTTAGAATTTTGCCTTCTACTAGCTCATTGCATATGGACTCCTTGAGGAAGTTTTTGAGGATTTTTCCTGGGATTGAGGTCAGGCTGATTAGCCTGTAGTTGCCTGGGTCCTCTCTCCTCCCCTGCTTGAAGATGGGCACAACATTGGCCCTTTTCCAGTCTTCTGGGACCTCTCCTGAGCACCACAAATTCTCAAAGTAGTTCGCGATGACTTCAGCTAGTTTATTCAGCACTCTTGGATGGAGTTCATCCGGTCCTGCTGACTTATAGATATCCAGCCTCTCTAGCTATTCTTCCACCAGCTCTACATTGGCTGTTGGTAGGTGATTATCCTAACTGACTATTCTGTGTCATGTTTGCATTCGGACGGCTATCACTCTTAGACTGGTGGAATACAGATGCAAAGTACTTGTGCAGGAGTTAAGTTTTCTCCTTGGTGTCAGTGATTAGATGACAAGATGTATTGAGCAGCGGTCCCATGTTTTTGCTGGTTTTCTTCCTGTTATCTACATACCTATAGAAGGACTTTTTGTCTTTGATTTTGGTTGCTAACCTGAATTTGGTCACCGCCTTTGCTTTTCTAATCTGCCTCTTACAGGTGTGGGCCAATCTTATGTTGTTCTTCTTGGAGTCTATTCACAGCTTCCATCATTAGTAAGCCTCCCTTTTTCCCCCCCCAAAGATCTGTGACTTCCCTGTTGAGCCAAGATGGCCTCCTGGCTCCTATGTCACCTTTTTTGCATACAGGTACGGACAGCTTCTGTGCACCAAGGGTCATGTCCCTGAGGAATGACCACTTTTCATGCATATTCTTTCCTTATGGTCCATGATCCCATAGGGCATTGCTCACTAAAGTCCTTAGCTTATTAAAGTCAGCTTTTTTAAACTTAAGATTTTGTACCTTCCTGACAGATTTTCCAGCCCTATGACAGACAGTGAAAGTGGTATTGTCATGGTCACTGTCACTTAGGTTACCCTCTAACAAGATCACTCACCAGGTCAGCCCCCTTGGCCAAAACTAAATCTAGGAGGTCATTTCCTCTGGTTGGCGCATATACTTCCTGAGACAAGTAGAGCTCATCAATACAAGTCAGGAATCTATGCAATTGATCAGATATGGCTGATTGTTCTTCCCAGGAGAGGTCTGGGTAGTTAAAGTCCCCCATGATGACCATATTTCATGCTCTCACAGCCTCTTCCAGTTGTCTGGAGAATTCCAGATCTAGCTTCTCATCTTGATTTGGAGGTCTGTAATATATTCCTACAGTTTAGGTCTCTTTTGCTATGTTCCTCCAGTATCTTGACTCAAGGGGTCTCAAATCACCCTTCCTTAGTACCAATTTCAGGTTCCAAGGAGGTGTACAGGGAGCTCCCACTTAACGCTGTTTCACTTAGCACTACTTTGCTATACCGCTCATTTTAAATCGATACCTGATTCCACTTAGTGCTCAGTGAGTTTCATTATAATGCTCATGGTCACCATGTTTGGTTATTAAAAACACTTGCAGTTGACATCTTGGGTTGTCAAAAATGTTGGTTTTGCTTAACACTAGTTTCGCTTAACATTTGTTTTTTCAGGAACCAATTAAGAGCGCTAAATGGGGGTTGCCTGTACTGCTTCTTTACATATAGAGCAACACCTACACTCTTTCTCCCTATGAGATCCCTCCTATGTAGGGCTGTAGCTTTTTATAACTGTGGTCCAATTGTGGGTAGAGTCCCACTAAGTCTCTGTTATCCCTCCAATATCATAGTCCCTTCTGGAAAGCAGGAAGGCCAATTCCTCCTGTTTGTTCCCCATGCTCCTGACATTTGTATATAGGCATTTGAGCCCTCTACTGGAGGTCTTCAGTTTCCTGTCAAGTTGAGGGAGCTGCATTCCGTATTAACAAGCCGTATTGGCCAATACCAGTCTGACTGCTGATATGCAGCCTAGCAGCTTGGAGAGCAGCATCCAGCTGGAAAGTTTGCTGGGGGGAAGGGGCGTAGGGGACGAAGGGGTATGAGGAGGGGCAGATCAAGGCCCTGTGGTGAAGGAAAGTGTGAGGCCGGGGGCAGGGGCAGGCACTGCCCAGCCAGGGTGGGGCATGACAGGGTGTGAGATGGAGCTGCAGGCAGCATGTCTGGGGGTCGCAGCTTCTGCCGCTGCACTCACCCCGAGGGAGGTAAGGTGGGCATGTTCCCCCCCTGGATCTATGTACAGGGCAAGGGTGGACTGCTTGCTGCATGCTCGGGGCCAGGAGCTGTGCCAGCCTCTTCCTGGCAGAGGGGCTAGGCCAGGGCTGCACTCGGGATGCGTAGTGGTGGGGTGGGTGGCAGCACTTGGAGGGGGAGGTTGGGGGCAGGGCTACAGCCAGCCCAAAATTTGTTTTAGCCCCCCCACCCCCTTCCAGCACTATTGCCAGCCTCCCCAAGCGCATGCCTGGCCCAGCCCACCCCACACCAGGAAGAGGCTGATGCTGGCCCTGGCTCCAAGCCCACAGCGGGCAGTCCGCCTTTACCTCATGCACAAATCCAGGGGGCACATGCTCTCCATGCCTTGTCGGAGGTGCAGCTCCTGCTGCTGAATTAGGGGTGACAGGGTGGGGTGAGAAGGCAGGGGCAGACCAAACAGCAGCAAAACCTGGAGCTGCTTGAAATCAAGGATTTTGGGCAGACTCACTTGGGTGAGCACATAAAACTTGCTGTATGTGTAGAGCTTCAAGCAGGAGCTACGCTGACATGCTGATGAAGTCTGAGAACTGGCTGTGCACGCCGCATGCAGCCAAAGCGGGGTGCAACTGCCACCATATCCTTTCTGAATCAGCCCCTGAATATCACCCTAATGTCCATTTTTTTTCAACAGGATCAATTAAATAGTTGGCACTCATTCAAAGCTGAGAAACCAGTTGGGAGCTTAAAAAGTAGGAAATCTTGTTTCCCTTCTCTAACCTGTGAGATCTACCAGTTGTGAAGTCTAAAGGACACAGAAATGATAAATAATCTGGTTAGTCATCTCAATACAGGTAACATTTCCTGTCATAACTCTGTTTTACATGCAAAACATATTTTGATAAGCCTTTTGTTTTCCTTGTATGTCAAGCATATTATAGGTAGCTAGTTAACCAATAAATAATTTCATAATGCTCTATTCTGTGGGTTTTTATTTGAATGCTCAAATACATCCAACAGTACTTGACACACCACAAGGCAAAAATATACCTGTACAGCTATTTTTAAAATAAACTGTAAAAATTAGGAATCAGAATGAATCTTAATTTTTATACATGAATTTAGATAAGCAATTATATTAGTGTATTCTTCTGGCTAGTAAAATATGCCAAATCTACTGTAAAGGCTATATTTAGTTGATAGTCAACATGTTTTAATGGTTTCCATCCACTGAGAATCAACCCTTCTTGCAGGTCTACATTGATTATTTAAATCACTCTGATTTTTTTATAATGAATCCAAACTGATTAGTCGTGAAAGGTAAAGCTATGAATTAGTTATGCAATCCATCATCTCAACCCCTATAACCTGTATATTACCCTATGCCATCATGTAATCTGACTGGGCTGTTTTTAAAGAGCAGCTGCTTGTGCTGGTTCTTTCTTTGTAATCACACGGCATAGAAAACAAGGCTCCCTCAGTTCTGTGAATCCAAATGTACTGGCCCCAGGGCAGAGAGAAAAATGATTCCTAATACTGTTTGGAAACTTTTGGAAATAACTTAGAGCACAGTCACAGGACTGTGACTGTTAAAGATTATTTAACAATTGCTGGCCCCAAAGTGGCCCTGTTTTTCCCATTACCCTCACTGGTTTCTCTGGTTTCCTGATTTGGATGAAAAGAGAAGGGTGGTCACTTCAAGGCTGATGAGAGAAAACAAAGGTCTGATATAGACAGGAGAGAACCTAACATTCCTCAGAGCCTGTGCTATGCTTTGTTATCAGCTAAGAGAACTTTTATATTCCATTGTATTAAACCTGCTTAAATCCAGCCCAAAGGAGATTTCTGGGATAGTAAATCTGTTCAGCCATCTGGAGGTGCTCCAATACTGCATCTGAACCAAGCACCATAGGGTGAAAATGCCTACCATCCTACCTGACAGAAAAGATTACTTAAATTTGGGGAAGGCTTTCTCGAAGACCACAGTTCCAAGAGTATGGATGCTAGCAAACTGATAGTTTACCCGTGTCCAAAGCTCAGTGTTTTTGCTCATTCCAAAGCCCTGAGTATCTTACAAGGACCTTGACCTAACACTTATACATCTAATCCATTCCCTTCCAAGCTTGTAAAAAAGGATCATAAACAGTTGACAATAGACAAGGAATCATTTACAGAAGGAATCTTCTCCAAGCATATAGTCTAGCCAACACTGAGGAAACTACTGCTGATGCTTTGGTTTTAGCTGGCCATTGCTAGTGTCACCCCTTCCATTCCTGAGCTGTTGATTTAGGGGAGCTAGCTAAAGGCTAGAAGCACTTCCAACTGAAGCTAATTGTCTGGATCAGGACTTTCCAGCTTCCAAGCAGCCAAGGGCCACATACCTTGTGGGCTGCACAACAGCAAGCCCTGGGCAACATGGGCTCCCTTCTGCTACCATGTGCACCTGTGCAGGTTGCTTTCACCCTCTCCCTGCTCACATCACATGCTCTTACAGCCCAGGATTCACCCTTCATTTCCTGTGCTGTGTGCTGTACTATCCCCTTGGGTAGGGACAAAAAGTAGAAGCCAAAGGAAGGAGGAGGAGGCCAGAGGCCCCCACTGCTATTGCTGCTGGAGAGAGATGGGATGGGGGGAACAGCAGCTGAGCAAGGGCTTGGGGACCACAACTTAATCTCTCATGGGCCACTTGCAGCCAACATGCTGCCAGTTGGACAGCCCTGGTCTAGACCTAGCATAATCTGGATACCTCTGTATGGTAAGGGTAAGGCTCATCTGTGCAGGAGATGGGACTTACTTGGGGGGTAACTCTGAGGCTGTGTAATAACTTTTCCCTGGGCACTGAAGGCCATCAGCAATCTCCTCATCTTAGTCTTCAATTGTAAAATGCTTTTTTGTCCTCTAACATAAATAGAAAGCCAGGGGAAAAAATTCTCTGCATTTTAGCAAACCAAGACACTTCAATACATATGACTCTCTGGAGAGATGACGAACAAAAGGTATGTGAAAAATGTTAGTAACCTTGGTTAATTCACTGAGGGAAGGCACTGAGATCTGCTGGGTGATGATGAATAAGTATCTATATGGAATAGCAGTAGAAGGTCAGATATCCAGCAATCTGTCATGGATGTCACTCTGTCTTGGGCTAGCTGCTTTTGAATAAGTGGCAACAGGAATCCATTCATATACTTCTGTCACTACATTGCAATAAAGGAAGGCTGGAAGAAGAATATTCTGTAAAAACTATTGTGGCAGACTGTAACAGGTGAGGTGCCAGGGGTTGCTATAATGCCCCCTACTGGTTGCTTCGGCCCTGTATGGCTCTTTCCACTCTGGATCTTTGCCTGCTACAACTTATTTTAAAACTTGATGAAGGGAGGCTGCCATCAGAGGCTGGTGAACCTAAGATGCTTTTTCTGTCTCCATACCAGTTTCTTATGCCTTACTCGCTTTAAGGGATAAATTTGTGGCCTCCTTCTGTCCCTGGAGCCATGCCCATCCTTTGCAGATGTTATTCTGTACATTATTCTATCCCTTGTAGAGGCACCAGCCCTCCTGGCTTTAGCCTCCCTTTCCTCTGGCTGCAGACCTCCAGTCCTGGCCCACTGATTTGGCCTAGCTCTCTTTAGTTCCCTCTGGGCAGTTCCAGAGAACAAATCAGGCACTTGCTAGTTTATTCATTGCAGGTGTCTTGTTCAGGAGCTCCTCACAATTCAGCATGCAGGGCCTGACTGTCTGCTCTTGCTCAGGTCCTGGGTTTATATACCTAGAAGCCATGCCCTTTTTTGGTCATGTGCCTTCCCCAGCTTTGCACAGGGTTTTCCCTGCCAATCCCAGGCCAGCCTGCCCTCCTGCAGCTGTGGCCACAAAGCCAGCTGAACCTGCTGCATCTTATAGGGGCAGGAGCTTCCTGGCTCCCTCCCACAGTTCCCTCTCTTCCCCTTCCCTTACACCCAAGTAACAGGGTCTGGGTCATGTGCTACAGTGTCAGAGTTGCACATTTTATTACACGTAGATTTCCCCCAAACACGTTATGGTTATACTGTGCTTATAACTACACGAAATAGAGAGGCAGTCATGATTTTGGGGAAGTAGCTGTGAATTTCAGGAACCTTATTAAATGGACTGTTTCCTAGTGGCTTCATCTAGTGCCTGTTGAAATCAATGAAAGGTCTTTCCATTGCCTTTGTGGATGTTGGACTGAGCTCCTACTTCACATGGCTGTTCTCGTATACAGTGCAAGTGAGTACTCGCTGCAGATCAATACTTTGAGCAGTCATCAGCTGTTGGCACCAAATCTTTAACTCCACTTCTACTTTGAACTATAGCAGTATTCCTGCATGCAGCGAAAGATCACCGACTTGTTAGTTGTGAAGTTCAACAATCTGGAGGCCTTTGGAGATGCTGATGAAGCAGGTGTGGATGGAATCCAATACTTTCAGTGCTGGAGCAGATGAGGACAGAATGTGAAAAACAGAGTTCAGAAAGTCCAGGACATTGTGAAAGATGAAGGCAGCCTGAAGGCTAAAGATCGGAGAACACTAGGGAATTATTTGAGTGTTCAATCTGGAGCGAGACGTCAGTGAGAAACAGCTCATCTGCCAGCTTTGGTGCCAGTTCTGTAGTGCATGCTGATGGCGAAGGATTGTCAGGTAGTAAAATGTGTGCATGTCTTAACCTTTTGCTGGAGGGAGGTGACATTTTGCAGTAGGCAACTTTTAAATAAATGAGATGGAACCAAAAGAATTTTGTTTGAAAAATATGCGCAGACAGCAACATGTCCCATAAAATCAATGAAGTTTTTGGTGGACTTCCCTTAAAATAAAAAAAGAAAATCGCGTTGTCAGATTATCTGTACATTCCTCTCTACCCCATTTAGCAGGGCTTCCCAAAATATGCTTTCACATATGCTCCATGCACTGTCTCCTGCAGGTTGCTAGGAGTCTGTGCCCAAATTTTCTCCCAGGTGTTAATATAAACATACTTAGACAACACACCAGGGCAGAGTCCAAAATGTGGTTGTGGCAACAAAGCTGGACACAAACTGAATCACACTACTTGCAACTAGCCAAGATGTCTGTGCCTGATTTAGGGATAAAAGATTACATGTGTGTGTGCATATGTGTGTGCATGTACAATTTGATCATTCTACCCATTAGCTTGCCCTACAGATTATCTTTGCTGACCTGGTATTTAGGCCAGTAGGTGTATAGTAACTGTCAATCCCTGTTCAAAATCCTGGGAAGGAACTTTACAGTTTGGGCCAAGACATGCTCTGTGAAGCAGTAAGTGAGTGCATTAGCTCCCCCCTCCCCTCCTTCTAGGGTCACCACTAGATGCTTTTGGTGATCTCATCTTGGTCAGTAATGGATTTCTGATTCCTAAAATCTCCACCCAAATGGGTGCAACTTGTTTATTTTCAGGCAAGGCCAGAGACTGTAATAGCTGGGAGGATGAGGTTATTTGCTAGTCAAGATTAAGATGCATTGCCAGAACTCAGTGTAAGGGAATCTTGCCCAGCACCAGCATGTGCTATGTCTGGCTTTTAATCATTGCCAAGTTCACCCCTTGCTTTAAGCAGTCCACTAAACAGCAGCAAACTACTGGTTGGTGCTGGAGATCATTAAATTGTGCTGCAGTTGGAAACCATGCTGTTCATCACAGGATAAAACAATCAAAGATTTTTCAAAGAAAGGGAAAGAAAAAAGACAGGTAGTGAGAATCTGTGTCTAGTTCCAGGTGCCCCAGTTACCTGAGAACTATTGTCCGTGACAAGTTTGTAATCTGCCGGCTTGAATTAAGGTGCTGGTGCTCTATTTACCAGCTGACTCCAAGCTGTAATTCCCTCTCCTGATCAGGAGAGGGAATAAATAAGTGAATAAGTAAATGCCTGTGAAGTGAGCCTAAAGGACTCTGCCAAACAATTTGGGATTGTTAGAGGGTTTTTTTTTCCATTAGAGGCACTGTAGTTCATCTGCAGTACATGCCAGAAAGAACCCAGGAAGCTTTCTAAAACAGGCCAGAACCAAAAAATAAAGTACTGCTAGTCTATAGAGTGAGCTGCATAATATTGATAAACTATGCAAAATACTCTATAGCATCAATCTGAGTTATTGCACAGTTAACGTTCTTCATGGTACTAGCAGTGTTATAGAAGCATTTGGAAGACTACCTTGTTTTGAGCTACTGTATAAGTATATAATAAGAGCAGAAAGGAAAAAGGTAGGTGAGAAAACAGAGGCATGGTGAGATGAAGCCCCTAGTTCAGATTCCTGTGGCAAATTATTACTAGAGCTGGCTGTGGAACTTGTGTTTCCTTACTGTAAGCCCCAGAAATGTATTTCTAAGACACATTGCCTTTCTGATGGACACAGCCATACCTGCAAGATACCCTCTGTCACTGTGTCTAAATTAAGCAAAGCAAACTATGATGGCAAGTGCCTTCACAGAGAATGGTCTCAAAATGGCTCACAGGCTTTAGCAAGAGGTTTAAGAACAATTATTGAAATCAAGGTTCTTACCATATACAGGCTGCCACCTCAGGAATAAGTACTGCACCACAGGGGAACACGAGAAACAATGGACACAAACTGCTTGAAGATTGCTTCAGATCGGACATAAGGAAAAATTCTTTTATGATTTGAGTGCCTAGGGTCTGGAACAGATTCCCCAGTAATAGTCACCTACCCTGGAGATCTTGAAAAAATCTTGATGCGCAACTTGCTGGCGTCCTCTGATTCCAGTAGTTTTTCCTGCTCAAGTGCAGGGGGGCTGGACCCTATAATCTCATCTGGTCCCTTCCATCTCCTAATATATATGCATCTATCACTTTTGTTTGGAATAAGTGGGGCCAAAGCATCAAAGGTGTCAACATGACCCTGTTATTCTACAGCAGGGGTGTCAAACATATGACCTGTGGTCTATGGGGCTCCTAGAGGGGTCAGGAATTTGGGGAGGAGGGGAGGAGTCTGGGTGAGGGCCAGGTCCACTGCCAAAATCCAGGATACAGAGCTCTATTGGGAGATGCATGTCAGTGGTGGGAGGTGAGTGATGGCCATATTAACACCTGTGGCTCCCTGATGCTGTTTGCCACTTTGCTGCCGTGTCCAGATTTGGCCTGTGAGCAGCCCTGTGATCTGGATCTGGCTGAGAAGACTGGGTAAATTTACCCTTTCTGAACAATAATCAACTGATAAAGAAGGTTCAGGGTCTCAAGTACAGAGACTACAGCTTGTCTCTGCCAAGTCACCATTAAAAATCTTTTATTAAGTTACAGAAAAAGGAGGAAAAAAACCCTTATGAAACATTTAAAATATGAAGTATTAAGTAAAGACTTTCATTTTTAACAATATCTCTTATTCCCTTTAGGGACAGAGGTTTTTAAAAGGAAAAAAATATATTTTGTTTGACAGTCTTTTGAAAGGCATTAAAGTTGGTAATAACTATTCTTTCTGAGGAGAAGACATGAGTTAATTGAGATGGGCTGGAAATTTTACAGCAGAATTTGGGTCTGTTAAAGACAAAATAAGACAGAGGAAGTGAGAGAGAAGAACAGAAAAGATAGAAAATGCAGCTTTAGTCTGCTGCTGTCTCTTGCTGGTAAGCTCACTGCTTAGAGAGACAGTCACTCTTGAGAGTTGGCTAACTTGTTCTGGATTCAATTTTAGAGCATTTGAGCTGTTTCTTTTAGCTGCCTTTCTGGTCATGGGCAGTTATGTAAAAGTTGCAGGCTTAGCTGGCTAAGCTTAGACTAAACAGAAGACAAAAAGAGAGAGAGGAAAAGAGAAGAACTAAGGGAAGGAAAGAAAAGGACACAGGAGGGAAGAGGGAGAACAGGAAAAGAGTCCTCCCATTCTGGGTAGTTGTTTGAATCCAGCTGAAGATGGTGCGGTTGGGAGCCATGATGTTGAAGCTTGTTCCCTTTAGCCCATCTCTTTTCCTGGCCTCATTGTCATTTTTTTTTTCTTCCTGGCTGGATCACCAAATTAAGACATCTTCCCTCCCTCCATCAAAAGACTATGGCCTGAATAGTTCACTGGCACCTTGTATGTTCCCTGATTAGGCCTAATTTCCAGTACACAAATTTTGGTCTGTTGATTTTCATTCTTTTTCAATTCTTGCATCCAACCATGATTTTGAATACCATCCTTGGTATGTACTAGGACACCATTCTTGTTAGGGATAATTCAATCTTTTTATTGTTTGTTGATGTTTTATAAACAGCTTTATGTATGAGACTGAGGTGGACTTTAATTACTATGAACAACTTAGTGTATGAGCTTGTTCAGAGTAAGGATTGGGCTAAAAGAAATCTAATGAGGTTCAACAAGGGCAAGTGCAAAGTCCTGCACTTAGGACAGAAGAATTCCCATGCACTGCTAAGGCTTGGGACCAACTAGCTGAGCAGTAGCTCTGCAGAAAAGGACCTGGGGGTTATAGTAGACAATAAGCTGAATATGAGTCAAAACTGTGCCCTTTTTGTGAAAAAGCCTAACAGCATACTGGGCTGCATTAGTATGAGCGTTGCCAGCAGATTGAGGGAAGTGATAATTTCCCTCTCATGTACTGGTGAGGCCACATCTGGAGTACTGTGTCCTGTTTTGGGCCCCCCACAATAGAAAGCATGTGAACAAGTTGGAGAGAGTCCAGCACAGGGAAACAAAAATGGTTTGGGGGCTGAGGCACATGATTTCTGAGGAGAGGCTGAGGGAACTGAGCTTATTTAGTCTGTAGGGCTAGGGACAGAAGTTGCATATAAACCCAGTCTAATAATCAGAAACTGGTTTAAACCTATAACAGAACAGAAGTTCAACTCAAAATAGCTGAAACCAGTTTAAGATAAACCTGGTTGAATGTAGAATCAGATTTAACTGATTTGGGTCATGACTGACCCAATTCAGGCTCGGACTATTATACTTAGCCCAGAAGAGGAGGCTGAGAGGGGAGTTGATAGCAGTCTTTAACTACCTGAAGGAGGGTTCCAAAGAAGATGGAGCTAGACTGTTCTCAGTAGTGACAGACAAACCTCCCTTGCTGCAACATGAGTCCACTCCTCTTTGTTGTTAAGTTGGATATTAGGAAAAACTTTCTCACTAGGAGGGTAGTAAAACCCTGGAACAGGGTACCCAGAGAGGTTGTGGATTCTCCATCCTTCGAGGTTTTTAATGCCTGGCTCAGCAATGATCTAGTTGGAGATGGTCCTGCTTTGAGCAGGAGGTTGGACCAGAACAACATTTCTCAACCCATGGGTCGCAACCCAAGTAGGTTGGAAGAATATGTGAAAGGGTTGTGAACAAACTTTAAGAATGGATCAACAAACTTTAAAAATGGATTCTCCTTTACAGTAGAAAAGCGTAAGAAACCCTGCCTTTTCCTTTGTGGGCTGGCAGAACTCCAGCCTGCAAGAGGAGATGGGGGATGGGGCCTGGGGGCAGAGGGTCAGGAGTGAGGGGCACTGGTTTGCGACTAGCCATTGATGTTTACAAATGGATCTTGGTATTGAAAGGTTGAGAACCAGTGGACTAGATGACCTCCTGAGGTCCCTTCCAACCCTAATTTTCTATGATCCTAAGCAGTGCACAGAAGGTGAAGCCTCAGTGCAGCTGGAGAAAGAATTCTGGTTTGCAATGATATCACTGTATAGGGTATGGAGAGATGCTGATCTGGTTTGGAAATTATTGTTGTGAACTTTCTTTTGGGACTCATTTCCAGCACCAGTCTTTTGTAGTAACAACTCTGAGGTACTTCGGGTGTGTTGTGGGGAGCCTTTGGTTCTGAGAGAGATTGTGGAGACAGGAAGGTGTGATATAAAATGTGTTATATGTGGAGGATGCCCATAAGTATCTGAAAACTGGGACTGCTGAGGTTCTGGAGGCGTACTCTAATGTCCCTGTCAGTTTATTTTTTTAAGTCCTTGATGGTTTTTTTAACCTTTGGGTTGTTCTAGCTACCAGAAGGTGTTCTTAGAGAGCAGACTGGTGACATCAGCAGGCTGGATGAATGCAAGTGGGTCTTGCAGACTTCCCCCACCAAGCCTGTGACAACACACTCCATTCTTTCCAGGTCTATTAAGGGGGCTCCCATTGCACCACCCATGTCCTTGTGATGTCCCTTCCAGCATGAGTGTGAAGTAGGGCTGTGTGAAATTTCAACAAATGTTTCCTTTCAAAGCTGTTTCTACACATTTCAAGCTTGAAACAGTGAAATTAAAATGAAACAAAAAGGCTTCAAAAAAGCTTTAAAACGAAATGAGGGCACTTGAAATGTTTCAAACAGTTTAGAGTTTCAAAGCCGTCTGGTGGCAGGAGGTGAGGGAGAGCCAGGGCTGCGCTCTGAGCAGCTCCATGAGCCCCGCAGAGCTCAGCCCAGCAACAGGAGATGGAGCCCAGCCCGGGCTCTCCCTGCCTCCCACTGCCAGGCTGCACTCTGAGCGGCTCTGCCAGCCCCATGGAGATGAGCCTGGTAGTGGGAGGCGGGGGAGAGCCACTGGCCAGGGCTGCACTCCAAGCAGCTCCGCCACTGGCTCTCCCACTACCAGGCTCAGCTCCGTGGGGCTAGCAGAGCTGCTCAGAGTGCAGCCTGGCAGTGGGAGGCAGGGAGAGCCTGGGTTGTGCTCCGAGCAGCTCTGCCAGCCCCACAGAGCTCAACTTGTCCTTCCAGTGCTGCTGGACTCTTCCTGAGGGCACGGGCCCCCAGATCTGCATGTGGGATGACAGGAGGCTGCCGCTGCTGCCTGGGGCCAGCAGTGGTACCAGCATGGGGTGCAGGCTGTGCCCAGTGCTGGTCCCAAGCGGCAGCGGTAGCCTCCTGTCATCCCAAGCACAGATTCAGGGGCCTGCATTCCTGGGAGGAGTCCGGCACAATCCCACAGCCTTCCCAGGGGCGTGGGCCCCCAGATCTGCATGTGGGATGACAGGAGGCTGCCACTGCCAGCAAGTGACACAAGTTCTGCATATCAGCACCTTGAGGTGCAGTTTCCAAGAAACCCCCACACCTATCTCTTTGAAACTTGGCAGGTTTCATGCCCTTGAAGGGGCTACCACCGCTGCAATTTGCATCTGAATCAGGCAAGAAATGACAAAGTTATAGGCATTTTCATGATTCCCTATGATAGCCTATGGGTGAAACATCAAAGTGCATTGAAACAGCGAAACAGTTTCGGTGAAATTAAATGAAATGATGAAACGAAACACTGTCCTTTGGAAACAGCAAAACAGAAGTCAAAACAAAATGGTGCTGTTTTGCACAGCCCTAGTGTGAGATCCACAGGGAGATGCAGAAGCCACTTTACTGAAGGAAAGGGAGGAGTAGACCCATATTCCTTCACTGTCCCAGGATGTTTTCTTTGTCTTTTACACTGCACTGTGTGCCCTTTGCTGTCCCATCCCCCTCACCAGTCTTAAAAGATGTGCAGTAGGGTTGGCCTGCACATTCACTTGCAGCAGTTCAATACAGTAGCATCAATACTAATTTACACTCTTCTGAAGAAAGAATTGGGCGCAGTGTGTTCATGAGCTAATTCATAGATTGTAAGGCTGGAAGGGACCTCAGAAGATCATTGGGTCTGGCCCCCTGCACCAAGCAGGAAAGATAACTGGGGGTCAGGTGACCCCAGCAAGGTGACTGTCTGGCATCCTCTTGAAGATTCCCAGGGTAGGTGATTGCACCACCTCTGGAGGGAGCTTCTTTCAGAGTCTGGACACCCTGACTCTGAAGAAGTTTTTCCTAATCTTGAGCCTGAATCCATCTTCCAGGAGTTTGTGGTCATTACTCTTGGCTTTTCCCTGGGGTGCCCTGGTGAATAGTTGCTCACCAAGCTCTTGATGTACTCCTCTAGTTTAGTGGTAAGCTGATATGAGGTCTCCTCTCGGCCTTCTTTTCCTCAGGTTGAAGAGTCCCACATCACTCAGCCTTTTGTCATATGGCTTGCCTTTTAAGACTCTGGTCATATGAGTGGCTCTTCTTTGGACTTTCTCAAGCTTATTTACATCCTTGTTGAAGTGTGGTGCCCAGAACTGGACACAGTACTCTAGCTGTGGTCTCGCCACTGCTGAGTAGAGAGGATGAATCACCTCCTTGGTTTTGCATTGATTGATGCATGCCAGAGTATTATTTGCCCTACTGGTTACAGCATTGCACTGCCAGCATTCATACTGTGGTCTGTTATTACCCCCAGGTCTCTTTCATTTGGTGGTGATTGTCAGTTTGGTGCTGCCAAGCCAGTAGGTGCGTTGGAGGTTGCTCGTCCCTAGGTGGAGCACTGTGCATTTCTTAACATTAAACTTCATCAGATTCTGATCCGCCCAACTTACTAGCCTGGCTAGGTCTGCCTGTAACTAGCTTACGTTCAAGCATGACCATGCTTCCCTGTAACTCGGTGTTGTCTATGAAGTTGGCCAGTGAGTTCTTCACCCCTACATCCAAATTGTTAATAAAGGTGTTGAAAAGTACTAGACTGAGTACTGACACCTGCGGGATACCACTGCCCACTTCTTGCAAGGATGACACAGATCCATTCACTATGACTCTGGGTCCTATCCTACAGCCAGTTTCTCCCTACCTGACTGTCTCGGAGTTAAGCCCACAATGCTCCAATTTTCTCATGAGGACATCATGGGATATTAGATCAAAGACCTTTTGGAAGTCTAGGTATACAATGTCAACCTGCTCTCTTGTGTCAAGGTGGTGAGTTACCTGGTCATAGAAGATGAGGTTGGTAAGGCAAGACCTACCCATGATGAAGCCATGCTGGCTGTCATTCAGAATCTTACCTTCTGCAAACTTATTGCAGATACACTGCTTGATGAACTTTTCTAGGATTTTTCCTAGGATGAAAATTAGGCTTACTGTCCTATATTTACCTGGGTTCTCCCTCCTGTACTACTTGTAGATGGGCACAACACTGACCCTCTTCTAGTCCTCAGGGACTTCTCCAGAGCTCCACGAGTTGTGGAAGAACCAGGGGTTCCACAATGACTTCAGCTAGGTCCTTCAGCACTCTCAGATGAAGATCATCTGGTCCCGCTGACTTGTATATGTCTACTTTTTTAAATTGGTCATACACCAATTCTATAACAATAGTAGGACAGCGATTATTCCTACCGTGCTTATCCTGTACTCTACCTGGCATGGTTTTCCCCTTGGTCTGGTGAAAGACCAAGGTGAAGTAGTCATTCAGGAGTTCAGCTTTCTCCTGAGTGCCAGTAACCAGCTCTCCTGAGTTGCTGAGCAATGGGTCCACACTCCCATTTTTTTTTCTCCTGTTCCCTATGGTTTTAAAGAAGGACTTCTTGTTGTCCTTGATTCCCGTTGCTAATCTAAGTTTGGTCGTCGCTTTAGCCTACTTTATCTGTTCCCTGCAAATGCGTGCCATCATGGAATGGTCCTCTTCGGGGCCTGCAACAAGGTTCCATTGTTTATAAGCCTCTTTCTTAAGAGGACCATGATTTTCCTGTTTAGTCAAGAGGGCTTCCCAGCCCTTCTGTTACCTTTTCTCCGCATGGGAAGGGACTTCCTTAGTGCTTCAAGGATTGTGTCCTTAAGGAACACCACTTTTGTGCACACCTTTTGCTTTCAGTCCCTGCTCCTGTACCACTTGCTCTACTAGTGACTTAAGCTTGTTGAAATTTGCATTTTTGAAGTTCAAGACTTCAATCCTGCTATCCGATTTGTCTGCCTGATGTTGGACAGCAAACATGGTGGTATCATGGTCACTGTCCCCCAGACTTCCCTCTATGTTTAAGTAGGTCACAAGGTCATCTCCTTTGGTCAGGACTAAGTCTAGCAAAGCATCACCTCTGGATGGCCCATGAACCTCCTGAGTCAGGAAGAGCTCCTCAAAACAGGTCAGGAAGGATTGCAACTGATCCAACTTGGCCGAGTGTTCCTCCCAGAAGATGTCCGGATAATTAAAATCATCCATGATAACCATGTCGTGCGTACGTGTGGCCTGAGTCAATTATCAGGTGCACTCCAGATTTGAGTTCTTCCCACTGGTTTCGTGGTCTGTTGTATAAACCTACAGTTAGGTCTAGCTTCACCCTCCCCACCCCACTGCAACTTGATCCCAAGGGTTTTAAGCTGTCCATTTTTGGAGCCAACGTTGGCCTCCAAGCATGTGTACTGCTCTTTCGCATAGACAACAATGCCTCCACCTTGTCCTAAGAAAATCCATCCTGGGTTTGTTGCTTTTGAAAAAGTGGGGCCAGAATTAAGGTGGCCCTGGCACTCCCATTTAAAAATAAATAGTAGCAAGGAGGAAGACATTACTGCATATAGGACTCCGGTGGCACTGTCCTTGCTCTGTGGGTAGAGATCCCATTTACCAGGAACCCAGGGTATGTAACTGGGTACCTAATCCTTCCCTGATTACTGTGCCTCTGCAATGGCTGTATCTACTCACACTGTAGTCCCTTTTCAGTTCACAGCACTGAGAGTTGCAATAACTACCCCTCCGGAAGGGGGTACAAGAAGGAAGATACAGAGAGAGGTGCAAGCTTTACAGCTGAGCCTTGACACAGCACATCCAACTCATTCATTAAAATGTGTTCATTTAAAGCTGTCCTCCACAGGGACAAAGTTCTCCTCTATATAGCTAAAGTGTTGTAAAAAAGACGGAATTTTTTTCCTAGCCCTCATTATACAGGCCTTGAACTCCTTCTTGCTGTCATTTAGTTTGTTTTTACAGCAAGGCACTCTGCCGTTATGACTCATGCAGGCTTAAAGCTTAGACTTGGTGTTCAGCTGCCTTCTGCCTTAAAAGGTGATGCTGCTCCTAGTTTTTGTCATTTTAGGATATATATTTTTTTCTTTTAAATTTTCCTAAAACTTGTCAGACAGCTCTATCTTCTCAGGAAACACTTTATCAACTGTGCTAATTCTCAGTTTCAAAACTAAAATAAAGCAGCCTGTGTGGAAAGTATTACTGATTCTCCTCTGGGCCAGGTTGATTTACGTGCCAGTAAAATGTCAGACAGAAGCACTCCTTCACATAAGGAGGATCTGAGCACTGCCTGGTTTCCGTTGTGTTGGTTTTTAGACCATCTGGAAATTATTGGAATTCGGCACTTGGAGCCACTAGTTGCAAGTGTGGGTTCACTTCTGCTTAAACCAGCCTCAGTGGTTTGCAAAACAGCTGTCTGTTAAACAAGATGGTATATCACAATTTTAACTGCTTGTGGCCAGTGAAGTTGCTGTGGTGTTTTTATAGGCATTTTGACCTTGAGCAGATTATAGTGAAGCTGAATGCTTGCATTCTAAATTATGCATGCTGCATGCTGCAGCTCCAAATGCTAGGGCAGGCATGTACACTGGTAGTGTTCTTGACCAGGTGTATAATTCACTTCCTGTTATAGCAATGATGGAAACTTTAATGTAGAAACAAGCAATGGGGAATTTTGCCAAGCCCTGCCTATAATGAAGTTCCTATTGCTGTTGCCATAGGTATAACTCTAACAATGGTGAATTATACGTGCAATTATTTTTGTAACAGCAGGTGCAGCTTTCCTACCCTTAAATGTTGTTAAGTGTCACTATACAACTGTTGCTATATTTTGTACAGAGACTGACTGTATTTTATTAGTGCGTATTCTTTATGAAACCTACTCCCACTTTGCAGGCTTAATTTACTGATGACAGGAGTAGATCCAGGGGTGTGTGGCAGGGTAGTCTACCCCTCTTGGTTGCATGCTGCATGCACAGTGAGCTTTCTGATCCCACCAGCATGGTAGTGTGGGCTCCTGCTGGGAACTCCATGTGTGCTGTGGGCCCTGAGCTCACCAGCTGGGTATTGCAGGTGCTGGCTGGAGACCCTGCTTTCACACAACTCTGGAACACAGATTAGCACTGCTGATGTTTTGTCATTCCTTCTTTCTTCTGCTGAATATCAGCCTGGACTCAGGAACAATGAAAACAGGAATTTGGGTTAGCCCCTGTGCTGGCCAGCTGATGAGCTCAAAGAGTTCACTGGCATCCATATCTCAGACAGCAGGTGAGGCCATGTGCCATTCAGTTGCACGCACAGTGGACAGCACTCACTAGGGTGATTAGCTTTAGAGAGACTGGAATAGTAGTCATTCTGAAAACTTGAAACAGTTATTGTGATTGGCCTTGATTGGTCACCTAGAAGGGAAATAATTTTATACTTGGGCTTCCCTAGAGGGTTTTTTTTTTCTAATCTAATATTTCCTGGAAACAGGGGACACTCATGTTTTGGAAGGAGGGCAAAGAAAAGTCTATGGCATGACTTCTCTATTCGGGGGTACACACCTGTTACCTCCCTCTAATCCACACCCCTTTCTGTCATTGCCATAGTTCCATGATAGCTTTCTTAGTTCCTTTAAGATTTCCCCAGAGAACACTGCTGTCTTCCTCCAACTGATAATTTAGAAGAAGAGACCTTTCTTCCATCCACTTGACCCAACATGACTTTATCATAGTAATTTAACACTTGTTTTGTTTTAGTAACGTACTTTTCAAAGACTTTTAAGGACATGAGGATCAGGGCAAAGATCAATGGTGGGGATTATTTGGTAGGGCTTTATGGCTCTGGAAGGTCTGGATTACAATTTCATTTCTCTCGCTTCCATTATTCCTGAAGTGTCTTCTGAATCTTCTGTTGTGTTTGCTGGTAAATTTGGTATTTCTCTATTTTACAGTGGCAGCACTGAAGGACCATTATTGCTGTGCGACATCCAAGCCATATCCTGGTCCATCCTTGTTGTACCATCCGTGAAACCTCCAGCTACAGTGAGTTTCTAGTTTTGGGATCTTTTTCTTCCACGAGGATTCATGAAGCGGAAAACATTTTTGTACAAACAGACTCTTCTTGGCTATTCCATATGGACTAACTGGGTACAAATGCCATCAGTTGGTTTCTGTATAAAAAAATTGTTCAATTTACTGATCCAATGCTCAACATGATGTTTAAAATGCCTACATTGTGTTCTTTTCTGACCACGGCTACATTTTTTATTGAGGCCACTTCAGAGTAGGGTGCAGGGGGGATTGAGAGTTTAATCACTCTTGCTGGCAAAGACCAGTATCAGTCAGGAAACTTTTCATCCTGAGTGATGCCTTTATCTTGCTCCATGAGATGCATTTTAACTGATTTGAGGAGAAGAGAACATTGGTGGGAAGAACTGTGATCAGATGCCTCCTGATACTGCTTTAAGTATAGACTGGATCAAGCACTAGGGAAGGTATTGGAGGAGAATAACACAAGATGTGGTTTAGGGAGGGCCTAGGTGTTCCAGTACGAGTTTCTCATTTGATAGTCCTATAGTTGAGTTAATGCTTTTGAAATTGCAGACTGAGATATTCAAAGGAGCCTAAGGGAGGTAGTTGATTATAAAGGGGTTGGATACCAGTCTCACTCCCTTTAGATTCTCTTTTTTCTGGCAATCCCAGCTAACAACACAATGGCTAAAAAAACTTGATTTTTTTTTTCTTTTAAATCTCCATAGTCAGCTTTGTTACAAATATTTTTGTTCTCTGCCATCAATAATCCAATAGGACATGCTCAGCTAAACATGGCATTTATTACTTTTAAAAAAATTTTGTGTAATGATTATTTGCAATGGTGTCTCTCAGAGTTAGTAAATTAGATACCTGCATCTCATATGTTATTCCAGTCAGGAGAACTCAATACACATTTTGCGAATGACTTGTTATACCTTGTGCACCTGTGCTGGGGCAGAGGCAGAGCTAGAAGAAGCCTGTGTTTGCCTAAATGTTTTGGGTTATTTTTAGGTAGGACTGGAGAACTTCACAGGTAAAAGAATGGATGCTTTAGAGGAGATAAATGCCACTGAATTTAAATGAGACTCGGATACTAATATCTGGACCTTCTTTTTGGGGTTATGGCCAAGAGAATGGAAAGAATCTGTGTTCAGAAAGCTGTTGAGCATTCCCTAAGTTAATGCAATAAATTAGGTAGGATGGGACTGAGGGAACCCTTGGCTTTGCACCCTTAAGCCAAGAAATCTAAGTTGGAAAGATGCTGAATAAAAGCACAGGTGCACTACATATTTCTAGCTTTGGCTAATATATGAATTATGGAAGCAAAAGGAGATGGCTTTTGCAAATGGCTGACATCTCTAGTGAGGAGAGAGTGAGTTGTGGAGTATGTGGCAGAGGATGATGCCATACCTGTCACAAAGCCCTTATTGAGTGAAAGTAATTGCTTTAATCATGAGTAGTTAAAAGAGACACGGGGAAAAGCAGTGCAGCTCTCCTGCTTGAAAGCTGGTTCCAGGGTCATGCACAGAGCTAAGAGCCAATATGTTGTGGATATGAGGAATATTGATCTGGGCTATGGCTGCTTGCAATGTTTCGCTCTTTTTCCCAATCATTATGACTGGGATTTCTGACCTCTTTAACCACTACCATTTCCTTTTCTTTCACAGTCTCTTATGTTATAACATGATATGTGCAGGAGTGAGGGCCTGGGTGGAGGGAGGGGCTTATTGTTGTGTGGGACTTATGGCACTGGGAGCTGTTTATCTGGGCACTTGCTTCCTTTGACTTCACCTTGAACAACAGTAATTGCTTTATCCACAAGACATTGAGGCGGCTCAGGCTTTGTATCATATCAAGCACTCTTTGAGCTCCTCTAGTATGCACAGAATCCTCCTTTGACATCCTCTAGTTACGCACGTGGGTTTTGCCTTTGCAGGAGACAACAGATTCTTGTCATGGACGCTTCCTTTTCTTCCCTCCTTGTCTAATCTCTCAGGTTCAGGTCCTTTCCTGCAGAAAATTCATTATGAATAAATGGAGGTTACTGGGGATCCTGTGGTTAGGTTGGGTGTGACTCAGCAAGTGAGGAGAAGGGTATGAATGAGAAGGATCCTTTTGCAAAAGATGTCTCCTGGGGCAGAGGTTTTCTCACTTCAATAACCAGCTCCTCATTTAGTGTAAATGAGTGCCGATCCATCTGCTTCAGTGGAGGAATGCCAGCTTCCGTCATCCGAGGATACGGCCCACAATTGGTAGCTGTCCAGAAGTGCTCTAAAGAAAACTCAGAATAGATGGAGATTGTGATCATTTACAGGCTGAAGCATGACAGGATGCGCTATATCAATACAGGCTACTGATTTGCTACTCCCTCCTGACTAAAAGCCTTCAGCTGGTTTTTGATGTTGGGTGGCTGTGTGGCTTCCAGTGCCGACAGCATTTTCACTGCCCTTGGGACCTGTTCCCTTCTGCACCAGGATGGTGAGGTTTTGGGAAGCTGTTGTCATCACATGTGATGCATATTTGACAAAAAACCACCCTTGGAGCCAAGAGCACAGGCCCAGTCTGTGCTGTCAGGTCTACCTCTGCTAGCCCTGTGAAGAGGTATGCACATATTGCATGAAATCACTTCCCACTGGGAATAGACATAGAATGGTACATGCTCTGAGCAGAGCTCCTTCCTCTGGCAGCTGGCAAAAGTATGGTGCTAAAGAGACCAGCACAAGCTGTTTCAGCAGTTGAGTCAGTGGTGGCTGGTCCTACTAGTGACCCAGAGTGTGTTGGATTACTCTTCTGTGCTTGAGTGTTCATTGTTCCCCTGCCCTAGTGGCAGGTAGTCACAGAGGTGTGACAAAGTAGCTGGATGCCCAGGGCAGCAGTGATGTGTGGAGGCAGCAGGGACCAGCAGCTGCTGCTGTGCTGCCTGTGTGGCCATTTTCCACCCCCACCATGTTGGTGCTTTGAGCTGCTGACCTCATCACCCCACCTTAGTTATGCTAAGGTGCTAAAGTATGCTAGGACTAGTCATATGACTGCTCCATGAAAGTACAAGCTGGGCTGTTTGTATGCAGAGCAAGAGGGTGGCACACTGGTTAGGAGATGTTGGAGGCCTGGCTTCAATTCCCTGCTCTTCCTGTGTGAGCATGGATAAGTCACTTAGCCTCAGTCTTTCCATCTGAAGAATGGGGATAATAGCACTTCCCTTACTCTGAAGTGCTGTGAGAATAAATGTGTTAAAGGCTGTGAGAGGCTTGGATATGGTGATACTGTGGCTGTGTAAGTGCTGTGGGTGGAGTATGCTTTTTCATCCTGTTCTGCTTCTATAACAATTTGCTGTGCTGCACTGTTGGTTTCTCGAGCTGTTTTTGGATCGTATCTCCAAAGAATCCTTTGTTTGAGCAGTGCCTCAAGCTGGCTGAGAAAAGGTAAACGGATCTGGGGCAATGAGGAAATACAAATACCCTAGCTTTGTATTACTTGGCTGAAGCTTTGCATGTGGTTCTCTTGCATTGCTTTGCTTCGTGCAGTCAGGCTTTCTTATTCAGCTGGCCTGTTTATTTTGTATTGGCCTTCAGTATTGGGCAGTTTGTCAAGGTGTCATCATGGGAATCAATTTTACTAATATTCCAAACATCATGGGGCTAATCTCCTCTGTTCTATGCATGATTAGGGTGTTGTAGCATAAGCTCCCTTGAAAAAGCCACTTGTTTCAGGAAGGTGGGTACATAGTATCTTCTCAGGGTTTCAGGTGTGAAATTTTGTCTCCACCGTGAGGAAAGCAATGTCTTTCCCCCTTTCCTCCTAATTGCTCAACTGCTGTAGCACCCACCCATGACATGTCTTTTAACTAAATGATACATAACACCAGAGTGGTAACTCTGTAGCACAACAGAATAGCATCTTTTGCTGCATCAAGGTCTGGAAACCTGCGAGTAAACACAGACAAAAATGTATTCAAGGTAAATGTCACTAGCTTTCTTCTATTCTAGATAAAATAGCACTAGTAAATCTTCTGCTATTATTTGAGTTCTGGCTGTGGTTAGCCTTTTGGGAAGGGAGCAGAGGGAAGTCAAGTTAGGGCTTGAATATTCAGATTCCAGTGGTATTCTCAGGGACTTAGCAATGAAACAGGTTGAGTACATCACTCAGGGGACTAAATTAATAGAAGAAAGTACATTTGGCTCCATGCTGCAAAGAAATCTCACTTTGGATTCCAGCTTAGATATAGCTGTATAACTGATCACCTCTTCCTTGGTGTCCCCTGTTTATGTCTGGGGAGAAATATAATGGTAGTGGGCACTCTTAGTGGGACTGAAGGAGATTACGCTGTCTCAGTTTCTCAATTTAAAGAAGCAAGGGAATGAAACATAAAAGGAGACCTGTTCCCTTTGTCTAGTTTGTATGTTGGCTCAGGGACATAGGGGAGTCACCCAAAAGTTCTTGTACTTTGAAATGTAGGAATGGCAACATGTGGTCCTTCCAGTCTAGTATTCTGTCTGACAGTGGTTAGTGCCACCGGTCTCCAGGGTACAATGCAGGGAACCCTACAGTTGTGGGGATAACCTACCCCTAGGGAATGCTCCTGCCTGCTTAGTAGTTATAAAATGTTATTAAAAAACTGCACAGAGAAGCTCCATAGAGGCTCAGTGATTAGATTAATAGCATTTTTGTTTCACGTAGTTTATTCAAAGCTTTGATTCTTTAGAGGGAAAAGGACTTTTGAAAAGGACTTTTTTTTAGCTTTATATTAACTCCAAATGCATTTCCATTTGAGGAATAAATAGGGTTTGGAGGAAGGAAGAAAGGCACAGATATTATTTCACTAAATCACTTTTAAGATGATCAATACATAATTCTGCTCTTAGATGCAGTCCTGAATGCCCCGGAATGTGATCGCCTCCCCATTCACTTTCCCGAGAGGGGGAAGAATTGTGCTGCTGAGATCTCAGGGCTCCTATACACGTGTGAAACCTGCTCTGACATGCTGGAATTGATTAGTCAAGTCTGCTGGAGCACAGAAATGGACGCACTCTGGCAGCCTTCCACGTCACATGTATCAGTGTCCCAGCATGCCTCTGCGCTGAGAAAATGGCGGTTAGAGGCCAAAATCAATTTAATTTAACTTTTAATCCAGTGTTAGCCACCCCATGGACGATGGGCAGGGAAGAGCTGGAGAATTGGACCCAAGATCTGGCATCTATCAGCCAGACACCCAGACCCTTCCTAAATGAGGGACTACACACGCTGTTTAAGGATGAATGAATCTAACAGTTTATTTAATATCTGACAACCAGTTACTAGAAAATCAAAATACTTAATCCTAAAAGAACACTATACTATAGTACATATACATTGTGGTGGTACTGCTTATGTTGGAGGTCTTATTTTATCCCTTATTTCTCAGATTGTCTAGCCTTGTGACTCCTCCAGTATATTCTGTCTCTCCTGCCACATCTTAATTAATTTGGATGTTATTAGTTGGGAAGTGTTGCTTAAATTTCTTTTCCACAGTTGGACACTGGCAATCCATGTAGAGATTTATTTGGGTTATCAGCTCTCCTGTAGCTCTCTTAGCTAATACTCACAAATCATGTCATCAATTGAATCAAAGTCTTATTTGAGTGATGCGGTTTTCTTTATTTTATTTAGTTAGTTAGTTACATCTATAAACAGTTCACAGTCGGGCACATTGTGGTTATTTCCCACTGGTGCATGCAACTCTTCATTTTTATTTTAGGAATACTTCATTGGATCTGGATTCAGATGACATACTTTTTAGGGTAAAGGTAACTGAAAAGTTCAAACGCAACTAGGATATTTTTTCTTTTTCGTATCTGTAGTTTTCTTATAATTCCCACTATATCCAGGTATGATCTGTTCTCATTAACACCCTTGGAACATTCTCGTTTGTTTGTTTTTGTGGGGTTTTTTAAGGGTGAGGGTTTAGCCATCACTTAAGCTCTTTCTCGCCTCAAGTCCCTTAGAGCCCGATTGGCTCAGCTCAATGTTAAAAAATACACAAAAAGAAACAACAGGGCCAACTTTCACTCAGACCTGATGGATAGCTGCTGTTCCTCCTTCTTGCAGCTTTGGCTGACATGCTTTTTGTCTGCAGGGTATTTTTTTTAATGAACTTACTTCACCGGTGTCTTCGTAATGGTATCCAGTTGAGTCCTTTTTTCCACCTGGGTCAGGTTCCAGGGATTCTTCACTCCCAGCCATCCTTTCCAGTTTTTTCTTCTTCTCAGTCATCTCTCCGCACACTGTGCAACCCGTCTCAGGGTTTCTCCATCTTAAAGGAGCAGCAGCTCTGGAAGCATCGTTCTCCCTCTCTCGTCACATCTCTGCCCCATTCAGCCCCTTTCCCTGCGATAAGTATTTTATTTATGACCCGTCCCTCATCACATACATACAATTAAGTTACCTACTATTTACAACACTATATAACATGTGGGTACATACAGACATAAAACACAAGGAAGGAGGGGTGATATTTGCCTATAGGGACTGCTGGGTCATGCTACTGGGAAAGGTAAGGACAGATAAACCAGAATGACCCTCACACAGTTTCCCTCTCTGCAGTATGCTAGTCGTGTTGATCTATTTTGTATCCATGGTGGGAGACTTCAGCTTCAGATAAGTATCCTTTGTTTTTCAGCCTCACAGGCTCCACATCTCAGGCACACTCCCAACCAGAAATCCACTTAATCTACCACCTCCCAGGTGCTCCAGACTTGCTGCACACTCAGGAGCTCTCACAGCCCCTCCCAGGCACACCAGTTGAACTCCAGATACTCAGGCACTCCCCAGGCATGCACCATTCTTCTTGCGTGATGCTTGAGATAACCATGAGGGAACTCCAACTTCCTGAGTGCACATCATATTCCAGGATGTGGAAAGGATGGCAATAGTTATTTGTAGCATAATAATGTCTAAAGGTCCTGCCTGAGATCCCCATAATGCTAGGCTCATATACTGACATTAGCAACAATAACAAGGGGTGGAGGAGAGATGGGGGAACAGTACTATGAAGGGACTTGCTCAAGTTCACAGAGCAGATTAAGGGCAGAGTGGGGGAAGGAACTCAGTGCAATGCCTTATCTGCTCAGCCAAGAGTTGTCAACCTACAGCTCATGAGCTGAACCCAGCCTGCTGAGCCACTGGATCTGGCCCACAGAGCTGGACTTTTGGTCTTATTAGGCAGCTCGGGGCTTCTTCCTGTGCCACAGCAGTGGGAAGCAATGGCAGTCAGCACTTCCCCCTGCACTGTGGCAAGGAGAAAGGGGTTCTAGTGCCTGCCCACCTCATGTAAGCAAATTGTCCTGATTGTAGTAGGATGAATGATCCTAGTTTTCCCTTATTTAAAAAAAAAA
>JAGPOW010000304.1:114121276-114149299 GCA_030014935.1 Caiman crocodilus | reverse complement strand
TTTTCAAAGACTTTGCCAAGGATGGAGATGAGACTGACTGGCCTATAGTTGCCCGGGTCCTCCTTCCTCCCCTTCTTGAAAATGGGGACCACATTGGCCCTTTTCCAGTCCTCTGGGACTTAGTCCGTGCGCCATGAGTGTTCAAATATTCCCGCCAGTGGCTGTGCAACGATGTCGGCCAGTGCCTTCAGTACCCTTGGATGGAGCTCATCCGGGCCTGCTGACTTAAAGGCATCCAGTTCTTCCAAGTGACTCTGCACCATCTCAGTGTCTACACATGGTAGTCTGGCGCCGTGCTACTGCCTCTCTACAATCCCAGTGAAAGACTTGTCTTGCCCCTCGCTTAGGAACACTGAGGCAAAGAACTCATTGAGGAGTTCATCCTTCTCCCCCCTGTCCGTCACCAATTGCTTCTGCCTGTTTAGCAGGGGTCCTATTCCTCCCTGGGCCTTCCTTTTACTCCCTATGTATCTAAAAAACAATTTTTTGTTGTCCTTTACTTGGGATGCCATCCTCAGCTCCATGGTAGCTTTGGCCCATCTAACTGCCTCCCTGCAAGCGTGAGAAGAGGAGGTATTTTGTTCTTTGATAATCTCTCCCTGTTTCCACTTTTTATGTGGTCCCCTTTTGGCCTTTAGGCTGCCCTGGATTTCTCTGGTCAGCCAAGGAAGCCTCCTGGCCCCGTCCCTCTTTTTCCTCGCATTGAGATCATCTTGCTCTGTGCCCGAAGAATCATTTCCTTAAGGCACAGCCACCCTTCCTAGGCTCCCATCTCTTCAAAACTCCTACTCTGCAGTGCGTCCTTGACTAATCGCCTGAGTTCATTGAAATCAGCTTTCTTAAAGTCTAGCACTTTCACCCTATTAGTTACCTTATCCACTCGACATCTTATGGTGAATTCTATTATTAGGTGATCACTATCCCCCAGATGGCTACCGCTCTGTAGGTCTCCTACCATGTCATCCCCCATTGCCAATACCAGATCCAGAATGGCATTCCCCCTAGTGGGACTGTGTACCTCCTGTGTCAGGTGGAAGTCGTGTACATAGGTTAGAAACCTGCGTGAACAGTGGGACTTTGCTGTCTGTGTCTCCCAGCAGATGTCCGGCTAGTTTAAGTCCCCCATGACTACCGCCTCCTTAGCTTTTATGGTCTCCAAGAGCTGCCTCAGGAGCTCTGAATCTATTTCTTCCCCTTGGTGTGGGGATCTGTTACAGACCCCTACCACCAAATCCCTTTCTCCTTGCCTAACCCACGACCCTTCTACTTCTTCATCCTTCGATTCCATGTTGATGAGAATTGATGTGTATTGCTCATTGACGTAGAGCGCACCCCCTCTCCCTTTTTTCCTCACCCTGCCCTTTCTGTACAGTCCATAACCCTCAATATGTACCGCCCAGTCGTAGGATGAATCCTACCAGGTTTCCGTTAGCCCTACTAAGTCATAGATGTTTTGTGCAAGCAGGAGCGCTAGTTCATCCTGCTTGTTCCCCATGCTCCTAGCATTAGTATATAGGCACTTGAGCCCTGTGATTGGTGCCTTTGCTGCCCCCCAGCTCCAAATCCCAAGGGGCCCCCTTCTTACCTTTTCATTGCTTCCCTGTGCTGTAGTGCTGGCCGCCCCTTGGCTTGCAGGTTCCCAGTGTTCTCCTTCTTCAGGCTGGGCTGTCCTTGTGGGTGCCACATGGTTTGGTGGTCCAGAGCTTCCCCCGCCCTCATCTTCCCCTACCCCTGACAAGCCTAGTTTAAAGCCTGCCAGAGGAGATACGCCAACCTAGAAGAAAACACATGCTTACCTTTGGGGGACAGGTGGAGCCCATCCCAACTGTGCATGTCCTTCGTCATAATGTGTGGGTTGTTGTCCAGGAAGCCAAAGCCTGCCTCCAGACACCACTGCCAAAGCCGCCAGTTGGTCTCTCTGATGCAGTTCTCATGCCGTCTTCCACATCCGTTCACTGGTAGGATGCACTCGTCGCCTCCTGCTCTAGGTCCACTTGGATCTCTTGACCTCTTCAGAGCATGGAGAATGTGGTGTTACTTCCTGCCCACGGGTTTCCTCCTCTCCTTCCATCTCGTGCAGGGGTACCAGGGCCTTGTAGCTGTTCTCCAGTCGGACTGGAGGAACTGGAGCCTGTTCGCTGCGAGCAGCTCCGGTCCTGGAGGTGACCATCTGCCACTCTGCTGTGGAGGGCATTCCCCGGGCTGCTGCTTCCTTAGGTGCCTGGTCCTGCAGGGAAAAGAAATAGCCGTCAATTTCATCTTCCACCTCCCTGATCCTCCTCAGCCTGCTAACCTCCTCCTGGAGCTCCCTCATCTGCGCCTCCAGAGCCCTAAGACGGGCTCCTGCTGGACAGGTGTGGGGGCCCCCAATCTCTGCCCCCCCGGCCCTGCTGGGGATCCCCTGCAGACCATGAGGCAGGGGGACATCAGCTCCCCTGTGGGCTCGGTCTGGGTGGAGGCCTCAGACCAGCCCCGGGTAGCCTTGTCCCCCTGGTCAGAGGCCCTGGCAGCACCCCTCCTCGACACCATTCTATAAGCTGCTGATTGTAGATCTGAGTGGTGTCTACGCCCTACCTGGACAGGAGTCTCCCTCCTGGCCCTTCCTGCCCGCCTGCCGGCGCGAATGCCTGCGCAAACTCCGGCATGCTCTTACAGATCACACCTGCTTGTGTGCTCTGTTTGCACTGCGCAGCTCGGGAGTGTGGCTCCCTGCCGGCTCAGCTATATGGGACCCAAGGGGGGTTCCGCTCTGGATCTGGCTCAGCTGTGCCTGGGAGTGTACACAGAGGTGGAGAGCTGGTGCTGCCTGTGGCCCCGTCCCTCTCCCTGCCAGGGCCCTGTAGCTGTGCATTGCACCGCTCAGCTGGGCAGCAGCCCCAGCCCCAGCCCCAGCCTTGCACTGCCCAACTCCTTCCCTCCCTATGGGGGTCTCAATTCTCCCCCTCCCCCTGCCTGACTTACCTGCAGGAGTTGCTCACCAGGATGCCTGGCAGCCATGTGCATGTGCATGCATACGGTGCCCCCTGCCTGACTGCCCTCCTTCTGCTCCCCTCACCACCCTGCAGGCTGGAACTCTGCCAGCCTGCAGATGGTGCTTTGCAAAAGAGCAAAATCTGCCTGTTTCTCTGTTAAAATAAAAAATCTGTGTTTTTCTTGGGTAGAAGGAGAACCCGCTGTTTTTTATGTTTTCCTGTGCAAAATGGAAAACCCAAATCCCTGATGATTACATTGCAATGTACCCTGTGCAAAAGGCAGCATGTAGTTTGGGATCAGAGCAGAGACATGCTGAACTCTTCCTGCACCTTAATCTACTGGGAGGCCTTCAGCTGGAGTATAGTTTCCACTCTGTGCTGGTTCAGCTGAAGTGTGGGAAAGGCTCTGTCCTCCCTTACGTGGGCATAGGAGGGAGAGAAGGAGCCTTTCTGGTTGAAACTTCTGTCTTCTATGTTGTTACCTGCCATTCAGGAAAGCCATGCAGGAGACTAGAGAGGCTTCTCACAGTCTGCTTTCTGGGTCCATAGGTCTACTCTGGGTGGAGCTCAGAGTGATTTCTGCTTCCTTCCTTCCTGCCCAGTTCCTCACTCTGTGCTATGCTGGTGCCACCTGATGACCTCAGGTGAAGACTTGTTAGGCACGGTCCATGTACAGTGTCTAGTACAGCCAAGGCTCCTAGGTAGGACTCTGCGAAATTTCGGCAGCTGTTTCATTTTGGAGGTGTTTCAGCCTCAAATACCAAATCTGAAATGAAATGGAAGGCTTGAAACATCTTTGAAATGAAACAAAACCATCTGAAATGTTTCAGAATGTTTTGGAGGTGCCCCCCAAGAATAATCTAGCATAGCGCTGCAGCCCTCCTTTTAAAGTGCCAGGAGGCTGTGGCCAGGCAGCCATGGAGGCTTTCCCCATGGCTTCCCTGCTGGGACAGAGGCAGTCACGGCCAGAGGAGCCATGGGAGAAGCTCCCATGGCTGCCCTGTCTGGCTCCATCCCCTGTCCAGCCCCAGCCTCCCAGCATTAAAAAAAAAAAAAAAAAAAAAAAAAAAAAGCACCACATTCACCAGCTGCAGTAGCAGCAATTGGGGCCTCTGGGGGCTTGTGGCAGAGCCCCCCACACAGTGGGGGGCAGCAGGCATTGTCCCCTTTGCTTGGCACCCATGCAGCAGCTGCCCCATGGTGTAGGTGCAGTGAGGCATGGGTCAAGCTGCCATGCCGGTGCCAAGCGGGGGAGGGGGAGCAATCTCTGCTGCCCCCCACTGCCCCATGCTGCATGGAGGGGCTCTGCCATGAGCCCCCAGAGGCCCTGATTGGTGCTACTGCAGCCAGTGAGTGTGGGGCTGTTTTTTGTAAGTGCTAGGACTAGGCTGGGGCTGGGCAGGGGCTGGGGCTAGGCAGGGCTGGCATGGGGGCTTCTTCTGTGGCTCCCCCACCAGGGCAGAGGCAGGCACAGCTGGAGGAGCCACGGGAGAACCTGCAGCCTTCCAGCTGTGTCTGCCTCTCCCCGGCCGATCCAAATTGCCGAATCAGCACCGAAACTCCGAAACTGATTTGGCCGAATCAAAACGGAATAGTGATATGAAACACCGAAATGAATTGCTGTCCTCCGAAACTGCTGAATCTGAAACCAAAGTAAAATGTAGTCGTTTCACACAACCCTGCTCCTAAGCACCACTGTAATAGCTGGACAGGTAGTGAAGGCAATCTGCTGAAAGTAAAAATGCTTGTGTTGTGTGTAGCCTGTGGCCAGCAGCCAAGTTACATGAGCGTCTGTTATCTTAGCTAATATCACTTCTTTGTTCCTTCTGCTTTTCCAGTCTGAATTCACCCGTTTTATTCATTAGACTGTCAGCTCTTTCCACAAAGGCTCTCTGTATTATGCCTGTACAGCATCCAGAACAGCTGAGTCCTGGTATGGGTTCTTGTGCTCACAATTATGCTCTTAATGTTCTTAAGACCTGGGCTCTTATGCCTTAAAATAATTATGCAAAATAATTAATTCTAGGCCAACAGGGCAATAAATCGTCTGTATTCTCCATGTAAATGTACCTTTACTACTGGGGGCAGGGAATGCAAATGAGCTGCCTCCAAAATCTCAGCTCAAAAAATGTAGCTGAAAAACAAACTACTTTATCCTTCTCCCTTGGTTGGAGCTATAATCTAGGGCTAAATACTTATGGCAAATTGCTCTTTAAGGAATTTAACTTCCATATTGTAATTTCATTCTTATTAATTAAAAACCCCCTCTCAGTTAGAGTTTGCTCGACTGACTGACAGCCAACTCTGGGTTGCTGCACATCCTGCATATATATTTTAACAAGCATGCACATCCTTAAATTTTACTTTACTTATTTATTTAGCTTTTATGAGAATAGCTTCTAGTCATCTGCTCTAGGCACCTTTTGTATCATTTAAAATATGTCCTAAAAGCAGCAATCGGAATAACTTGCCACAAGTCTTCCCTTCCCCACCTTGAATAATTCTCCACCCCTTCAATTACAGTTCCTTTTACCCAATCTAATTTCAAGTGTCTCCTAGGGGGGAAAAAAAGCTTCTGTTCGAAATGTGTATTTTTTTCTGTTAGGTAAATGCCTTGCATACAGTGTATTCAAACTGACATGTGTGTCATTTTTATTGCAGTGGGCCCGCTTTTTTATATGTCTTGCTCTGTCCCAAAATCAGGAAAGTATGGAAATTCCTGTCCTAGTCGTCATCATCATCATTGGCAATCCCTTGTAGTCTAGGTTGATTTATTTTTCCCCATGATTGCCATATCTATGGGTCTGAAGATGGCTGACAAGGCCAAATCAGGATTGATGGATTCTATTGCAACTGGGGTATGTGTTTCCATGTGAGGTGGGTGGCTCTGAGTTCTTAGTTTGGTCCATGACATGCTGTTTCTGCCACTCCCACCTTTCCATCTGCTGTTGGCATGAGATTTCAAAATACTGAGATCCTTGCAGCAGACTCTTCCTCCGTTCAGAGTGGTCCTGGGCATCAGTTGATGTCAATGTTGCATGATTTGATGTCGACATTGCATTTTTTCAAGTTGGACTTGAGGACGTCCTTGAAGTGCTTTCTCTGCCCTCTTCTTGAGCATATGCCTTGTCTGAGCTGGGAGAAGAAAACTTGCTTCAGGAATCTGGAGTCAGACATCCTCTAGAAAGACATGGGCAGCCCAGCAAAGTTGATGTTAGCTGATCGTTGCCTTGATGCTCATGGTGTTTCCTTTTTGAGAGGATGCTAATATTGGTGCATCTGTCTTCCCACTGGATTTGAAGGATCTTCCACAGATACGAAGGTACTTCTTCAGCAACTTGAGGTGTCTCTTGTATTTTATCCACATATCAGCTCCATTCAGTAAGGTAGTGATTGTGACTGCTTGATAAATCATGAGTTTGGTTTTGAGTCTGATGTCGCGATCTTCAAATACCCATTTCCTCAAGTGTATGAAGGCTGCACTTGCACATTTGATGCAACATTGGATTTCTTTGTGGATGTCAGCCTTCTGTGAGAGATGACTGAAATAGCAAAGCTGTGCTGCTATCCAGTGCATCCACAGGTGGTGGATACTGGAATGACCTGCAGGGAAAGATAGGTCTGATATAAGCAGGGGTAACACTGATGGCTAAATAGTTGTGGACCTTTTCTAGTACTCCATACTTTATTCAAGGCATATAGCAGATATGGAAAGTATGAATGATTTGTTTAAAAAAGTGGTAAGCGAAAAATGTTGTGTAGTTTTACCATCCAAGATATCCTGGGGTCCTATGACCCTTAATTGGGAAGGGCTGGCTTCAGAAGGTAAGAATGTAAGGTAATAAGTTAGTGCTTTCAAATCTTGCACGAAGAGACTTTCTTGTCACCTGGTCTCTTACTAACCTTTGTATACATAAACATACATTTGGGACAGCTAATGATCTCTTATACAGAGGAACCTTGATTTTAGTCATTGTCATCATGGTGGAAAATGGTGGCACCCAGGTCCCTTGGTTACAGATCAGAACAGGGCCTTGCCACATTAAGTGCTCTGCAAGCCTAGAAAGCTGCAGAGAGCCACAGGCCTCAGAGAGAGCAGGAAGGTTAATGAGGTCAAATTCACCATTGGTGTAAGAGAATTGCACTTCTCTTTTAGCGGAGGATCTGCACTATTAACTTCTGTATAAGCAAGGACAAAATGGATCCTTTTTTCCAAAAAACTAAGTATCCAAAGCTCCGTTTTCAGCAAATTAGTGTTTGTATCTAATTTCTTTCTCTGTCTTGAATGCCGATACATTCTACTGAGTCTGGTCGCAAGCTGAGAGCTGGGGAATGGCTCAGTCAGTATGAATGTCCCAACTCTGAATCCAGAGCAGTGAAATTTGGTTAGTTTGAAGCTGAGAATCTTGTTAATTTTTTTCTTTTGTAGCTTTTTGGAAGCTCTGAATGGCATTACTGAAGCTTACCGGTCTTCAAACTCAGGAGGCCAGCCTTGCATCAGCTCTTACATTTAGGTTAAGAAGGTTATCAACGCAGCTATAAGGATTAACTTGTAATTCATTTTGCCTGGAAGCATAAATGCTGTAGCTATCAATGTCTAAGATACATACTTGACCAGGGAGAGTGTTTCATGCTTTGTAGGCGAGTAGTTTTTCCAAGCCTGCTTCTGTCTTCTGAACTCAAAGAAGGCTCTAGGACCCTAAGTGCTTTCAGTTGTTTGAATTACTCTACCAGCGCAGTCTATAGCAAGTGGCTGAGTTTCGTTACCTTTAGGAAGTGAGGAAGAAGGTAGGGCAGGGGAACACCTTAGAGATTATTCGATTTAGAGAGTCATGAGCTTCTGTAGGCAATGCCCTGTTGTGTCAGATGTTATGTTCCATGAAGTGTTTTATATCTCTAACTTTTATTTTCCCCCTCCTTTTATTAATTTCTCTCTCTGTGGTTCAGTCAGTCGGTACTGATGCTGCAGAGAACAGGAGCACCTTTAATGTAGCAATAGCTTTTCTCCATTCTTCCTAGTCTTTTGCAAACCTTGTACAATCAATCAGTTTAAATCCTGTCCAGGCTTTGATATTGGTGGTCCAGCTTGTCCTAGGTCTTCCTCTTCTTGGTCTGTCCACAGCACCTTGCAAGATGGTGTTGATAAGGGTGCTGGGCCGCCTTGTTACATATCCAAACCTGACCTGTGGCAGGATAAATCTTGACCTGAGAGGGACATGTCTAAACTTGACCTGTGGTTTGGACATGTCCCTGTCAGATGAAGGTTTATCCTGCCACTGGTACCATGTAGCCAGGTTGTACTGGTCTCATGGTTGGGTCATCAGTGACTAAACCGACACCCCTGCTTGGTCTGTTAGGTGAGGAGAGTGTATGGAGACCCAGCAGGACTAAAAACAAAACTTTGTTGTAACCTGGGAACACCCAAGGGCATGCCTGTCTTCAATTGGAAGGGATAGATGAGGCAGGTGGCAGTGCTGTGGACACTGGTGATTTGAGCTTAGGGTCCCTCTTTCCTCTATAGAGTCAACTCTATGCCAATGCTCTTTACTATTTCCAATTTATTGAATTATAATATACATATTATTCTTATCATACATTATATATAGATAAGTATCCTAATAGGTATCAAAGAAAAGTGTCCCAAAAGTATTCTTAATGATATCTTTTAACAACACCAAAGGTATACAGATAAATATTTATGATATGATAAGCCAGAAACCCATTATACAAAACTAATCCAGTTCCATAACATGTTGTACAACATATTCATAATTATGAAAGCCATTACACAAAATATGAGGCGCAGTTTTACATGGCATAAGGCGCGTTTGCCCCTGGATCCCAGCTAGCAAGGAATGGTTCCCCTCCTATGGGTCTAGCCAGGAGGGAAACTTTCAATCGGGGAGCGGGGGGGGGGGAGGATGCCTTGTTTCAGGGATGTCTTCCCTGTGGTACCTGATTCTGCCAGCAACTTAGTTTCCTTCGAGGAGTCATTGACTGGGTCTCAGGGCCCTCTGCTCAATCAGAGGCCCCCCTGGTGCTGTCTGCTTCACATGAGACCACCCCTCCTGCTGCTGCTGGCTGAGACCACCTCTAGCTGCTGCTGGCTGGGTTTACCTAGCCTTGCCTGGGTCTCCCCTTCCCCGGGCCCTGCTCTAGGCTCCAGGGCTCTTTTAGTTTAATGCAGAGGTACGCTGAGGGCTCCAGTTACTCAGCCTAGAACCGGAGCTAACTTGAGCAGACTTGAACAGCTCCCAGGGCCGACTTTCCATTCACCGACCTGTGCAATATGTGGGGCCCAAGCAGCCTTGAGCTGCTCCAAGGGCCAGCTCTCCATGTGTCAGACTGCATACCTTGTGGGGCCCGAGCAGCTTCAAGTTGCTCCCAGGCTGGTTCTCCATGTGCTGATCTGCACACTGCTTTGTTCAGTCCTCTGCTGGAGATGCATGCTTGAGCTGTCTCAACGTGGCTCCCAGAGCATGAGCCCTGTGCGCTGGTCTGCATGTTGCTGGGGTGAAGAAGGGATCCTGGTGGAGGCTCTTCCCTCTACAACATCCCTTGCTGTGCCACCCCATGTGGCTCATGCTGCTCCTCTTATACCCTCAGGGGCTCCATCCCCTGAAGTCCAACAGATCTAAAGCTTGCAGGTCCAAATCTGGTCCAGGGCTCCTCACCCCCTCCCTGTGGGAAAGGGGTGGTGCCAGCTCCTCCTTGCTCTTCTCTGATTGGTGGATGGGCTTCACCAATTGGCATTGAGAATTCTCAAGCCTGAGGTGCACCAGGACTGGAGCAGGTAAGTCTGCCACACTGTCAAAGGGTAGGTGAGCTTACAAGCCAATGGTCATCCACACCTGGAGAGGAGATATGGGCAGCGTCAGGTTATTTCTGCCCAAAGAATTGCCAATGGTGCAAAGCTACTCTGTGTTTGCTTTGTGAAAATTCTTACACCATGATAGCCATTTTGTCCTTTTAGAAATCTCTTTATCTCTATATTTACTTGCTTATCCATCTTAAACCTAGATTAACTTCAGAAAGCCAAAGAATGCCTTGCGTGGAACTGCAAGGCACATTTATTTCTTTGACCAGTAAATCAGTATTATTGTTCCCTGGGGACTGAGGTAAAGGTATTATTCTGGAGTCTCTGATTCCAGGTCTACTTTTGTGAGCACTAAATTTTCAAAGAAAAATATAAATCTTGTGTTGCAAAGGAGAAACTGTATGAAACGCACATTTCTTGGCCCTTGTTTTTTTGTGCATAGGCTTTATGCCCCCCAAGATCTATACAATAGACACTTACTTTTTTGTAGAAGTGTAGCTTCTTTTTTGCTTTATGGAACAAATTTGTATTCAGAAGAATCTTTATCCTGTCTCAAAGCCAATATTTTGCTGCTTTGTAATGCTAACCTTCCTGGAACTCTCTAGCTAATATTTTTTTCTTTCTGTTTTATTGAAACTGTGTAGTGCATTGTTCAGTATTTTCTGCCCCCCCTCCAGCTCCCCAGTAATTTTTTTCTAGTTTTGCATTTTATGTTCCAGCTTTATTCATGACTGAGTCACACATTTTATGGAGAGATGAAATTCACTTTAATAAGAAAGTGAAGGTCAATGCAGGGAATGCAAGGGAAGTGACAGGAAGAAGGCTTGAGGTTCTCAATTTTTTCAGGAACATTTTGTAGAGAAGGCTTAACAAGTGATGGAGAGAGATAATTGTGTAATTCTATCATCACGGGGAACAAGATGCAAAAACACAGCTTCATCTGCACAGGGTTTTTTGAATAGAGCTAAAGCATGCTAGAGGCTGTAATGTTTGGTGTATGGTGCATTGGATTAAGAATCAGGAGAGGAAGGTTCAGCGCCTGGCACTGACCTGCTCTGTGACTCAAAGCAAGTCATATTGATTCTGCATGCTTCTGTTCCCCACCTATTGCTTATCCATTTAGGTTGTAAGCCCTTTGGGGCAGGGAGGATTTTCTGGGTATATGAGCAGAACCTTGTACAATGGGGACCTGATCTTGGTTGTGTTGCTCGCCACACTATTTGCAGGGAAGGAGACACAGCAGTATTAGAAAAGGTGTGCAAGTGCATGCAATGATCTCCATACTTTCACTACTACTGTTCTACAGGCCTTTTTCCCCTACCCACCCCAGCTCCAGAACCCTCCATATTTCTGCTGCTCATAGATTGCCCAGACATCAGAGAGAATTATTTGGCTGTTTTTTTTTCTAAAGTAGTAGGGCAATGGAGGCAGTTCTACTTCGGCAGTATCCGAGAAGGACAAACAGCAGCAGAGTCATTACTTCTCTTCCTTTTTCCTTCCCTGCAACTGCTGCTGTTTCTAACATTATGAACAGCAAAAGAATACGGTGAAAGCTAAGAGAAAGGCAGAGCTGGTCACAAATGTTTCATTGTTCCCACAGGGGAAAAATCATTACAAAATGAAAAATAGTTTTCATCTTAATATTCCTGGGAAAAAATAATTTATTTTTGGTTGGAGATTGTTTTGGCCGACACTCCCAAAAATTTGACTTGGAAGATTTTGTTGCAGTGCTTATGGGGATTGCAATTTGAATGCCTTGTGCCTCCATTCTTTACTACAGACTGGTTGGTCTATGTCTGCAGTGACATACCAAGTTCCCCTCTCTGCAAGAAGGAAGTTAGTGCATCATGGAAATTGGAGCCCATCCAAGGAGCCCAACCCACAAAGGACAGCTGCAGTAACTCAGACTATGTTTCCTATGAGACACTGTTGCAGCACTTCTAGTTTTAAATATTTTGGGCTTTGGGCTATTCAGCTTTCAATGATGACTCCATGTTTTCTGCAGAAATCAGACACTTTGTATATTTTTGGTCAAAAGCTCAATTTTCCAGGGGTGGGGATGTGTTTGGTGGAAATATTTTTGTTGAGCCCTACAATTAAAAAATCCCTGTCCTGAAACAGCTCTGTGTAATAGTCCCTGCATGTTTCCCTGGCAGGAGAAAGAGAAGGCAGCTAATGTAGCGGCCTCCTTGCTCGGTCCAGTTTTATGCTCTGCAGTCTGAGCTTTTAGGTGGGAGCTGGGGACTTGTTTCAAGGCTGCCAGGGTATCTGGATTCATCAACCTGGTGCTCAGTGTTATACAGATTCAATGTGACCTATTAAAGGGATTGTTGTTGGGAGGAAGTATGTTAGTAGTAGCCATGGTCTCAAGTTGCAGTGAGGAAGTTTTTCTCACTAGGAGGGCAGTAAAACACTGGAACAGGCTACCCAGAGAGGTGGGGGAAGCTCCATCCTTGGAGGCTTTTAAGTCCTGGCAGACAAAGCTTTGGCTGGGATGATCTAGATGGCCTGGTCCTGCTTTGAACAGGGGGTTGGACTAGATGACTCCTGAAGTCTCTTCCAACCCTAGTTTTCTATGATTCTGTCTTTCTTTCTATGGGAGTGAGGGGAATGGAAGAGTTCTGAGTTTTTTGAATCTCTGCCAGAGCACCTCGGTTGTGACCAACATTCATCCATATATGCTTTTTGTCTATGAGGTTGAGCTAAAAGAAGTGCAGAATTATAAGTGCTCAAAGCTTGCAGATGCTTTCATTCATTGTTAAGTTCTCTGCTTAAACTTATTAAAGGAAGTGTGGAGGTGAACAAGTAGCGGAGTGACAGGGGAGTTAAGGCTTGTACAATGAGGTCACCAACCTTGCTGTCGCTTGGGACCCAAGTGAGGATTTTTACTCAGCTTTTATAAAGCAAATTGCTGGTTTTGATAACAAGTTTGGTCCCAAAGACAAGAAAGCTCGTCTCCCCCGCCCCAGCCCAGAGGTCTAGCTTTGCTGCTGGTATGAATCTGTGAACTGATGGAGTGCAGGTCTCTGCTGACTTGCACCAGCTGAGGGGCTGGGCAGTCTCTCAGAGTAGGATGCTGGTTTCTCTGAGAGAGAGAGAGACTGACACCATTGGCTTGCATTTCCCATCCAGTCATGTATCAGGAAGAGCAGCATCCCAACTGCTTTTGTTTGGTTGTGTAGGGTAGAGATTTCATTCACCCCAGCAAGTCTTAACAAGGCTCTCTGCAAATGCTCAGGATTCAGACAGCCTTCCAAGCTGTCAGGCATATTGATCCTCTGCGGGCTCATCTTCCTTGCTAAAAAAGCTGTGCGTTTTACCTCGGGGTAACTACCGCATGTCTACTATCCTGCGGTGGCAATAAGGCCCTTTTGTCTTACCACGAGGTAAATTTGCTGAGGTCAACTCAACAAGCTTGCCTCATGGTAAAACGAGACTGAAGTGCCTTGTCTTCACCGTGTTTTTACCTCAGGATAGTGTGCACTTGCTCAGCTTTTCTAGCAGCAAGGACAAGCGGAGAGAGAGAGAAGGTGGGAATAGGGAAAAGTGAAAAGTTGATTTATTTTTTTTAAGAAGCTTTCATTTCTTTAGGGTACAGAAGAAGGAAAGAGGAGCAGAGATTGGAAACAAGTCATGAAGATCCTGGGAAGAGGGAAGGAGAGTAATGCTAAACATGACCAGCAAAATAATCTGCTTCATGAACAAATTCCATTTAAATGTAAATTACCCCAAATGATTTTTTTTTCCAAGTAGAATTTTCAGCAGTGTGGTAGAGGAAAAAAAGTAGTCTTTTTCTTCCTGTTTAAATGTGTGATGCAGACATATAGCTGCAGATAGCTATAAACATCCCTCCGCCTCTCCGTCTCCTTACACCTACTGCTTTCCTATAGGCTCCTTGGAGCTGTTCCCTGCAGCAATGCCTCCAGGTGGTGACAGCAAGGCTGTTGGCTTCAGTCACCAGAGCTCCATCAGTGCCAATTAGCATCCTAATGACTGGCGCGTACCATCTTGATAACATTCGGCCCACTCTTCCCACCAGGGGAGAACCCATCTTTGAGAAGCCATGGTGTTCCCTCTGACCCACATCAGCTCTGTAGACCTGATACATTTTTTTTCCAGGGAACTAAAAAAATCTATATATTTAAAAAATGAAAAAGTCATTCCCTCTTCTGAGTGTTGGTAGTTTCTGCACAGATAATGTACAGAATCCTTCCCTTTTGCTGAAAAATGAAAAAGTATTAAATGGTGGGGGTGGTTTCTACTGCATGTCTCTGGTGATCCATAATGGAGGCTCCGGGGTCTGAGCATCAGCAGATGATGTTCATAGCAGCTCTGATGATTTTGGTAGAGTTGCACTAAATTAGACCGGCACTTAACCTCTTAGATGCTGGTCCAAGTTGCAGTCAGGTTTCTGGTGTTCTGAAGTTACTGCCATGTGTTGTTGCCTGTTCATTGCAAAATCAATTTGGTCTTAATCCATTTTCTTCTGGACAGCATTGCTAACTGGCACTTAATGGGGATCCCCCTTTGGCAGTACTGGGTCAGTCAAAGGTTTGAGTGAGCTCGGCCCATTGGAGCATAAGACTGGAAGGGGCTTCCTGGGCCATCAATTGAAGTCCCTGAATTCCCAGACAGTCCCCTAAATTGGGAGTGCTCAGCCTCCAGCCCACAGACCAAATGCAGCCTGCAGGGTAATGGCATCCATCCCTATGTGTTGGGAAGTTTGATGTCTGGGGAGTGGTGGCAGTTAATATTGCAACACTCCACCATTGCCAAACCCCAAGCCCTGTGCCATGGGTTGGGGCTGGGCCATACCCCCTCCCCCTCTGTGGCTGGAGTGGGGCTGGCCATGTCCCCTCCACCCCAATCTGTTGGACTGGGCTGGCCATGCAGCCCCTTCCCTCTTACAGCTGGACTAAAGTCAGGCCCTTCCCCCCTGTAGCTAGATCAGGGCCAGGCCACACCACCTCTCCCCCTTCACCCCCCACCATGCAGTTGGGTTGTGGCTGGGTCAAACCTCCCTGTCTCTCCCCATCCCTTCCCCTTCTCCCCTGCCCACAAGGATGAGTTGGGGTTAGGCCACACCCCTTTCCTCCATGCATAGTTGGGTAGGGACCTGCAAGGACTACCGCAGATGCTAGATCAGGACCATTGGCCAGATCTGGCCTGCTGATGGACCAGGTGCTGCCCATCCAGCTGGCTGGCCAACAAAAGTTGAACACTACTGCCCCAAACCACCATTTTAAACCCTACATTATGAGTACAAGGAAGAATATCTGAAGGGAGTATTGGAGGAACGTCCCAAAGGAGCATGATGTGCAATATGGAGGTAGGCAAGAATCCCAGAGTCTGTGCTAGTCTGATCAAAGGGAAATATTTTCTTCCTGAGACCAATTTTTGTGATTTATGTGACCCTGGGTGAAACAACAACACCCTCTAGCCAGGAGCTATTGGGATTTCTAGGTATTGGCTGGAGCATTGACGTACCTCAGTTGCAAACACCCAGCCTTAGATGGGGCCAGTGTCTCAGGACCTTAGAGGCAGGAGAAGAACCTCCCCCCACACCCCACTGCAAGTCTAAAACTCATATGATTCATAGAGAAAATGTTCCTTCCTGGCCTCAACTGATGACCAGTGAAAACCATTAATTAAGCCCTTTTCGCATTAAGAGATCATTTCTGCAAGAGGATGTTAGGCACAGTGTTGAAGAGGTGTAGGGAAGCTTTCAGTGATGCTTTGTGTATTCAGTGAATACTTTGGGCTCCAGAGGTGTCAATTCATCAGTCATACACCTTTCTTTATAGTTAGAGTTCTCACAAACCTGCACCCTGTCACTGTTGAACTGGAGGAGGAGTGCTGGGCTCCATCTCTTTGTGACAAAATTCACTGCGACTCCCTATCTGTGGTGTAAACACCCCATGGAACTGCCAGTGCTTTTCTTCTTTTTTTTTTAAATGGCAGGAATGGGACAGACCTCTTAAAGCAGGTCATTAGCAAATCTCAGCCTTTACTCCAAAAAAGCATAGTCTCTCCTTGCTGTAGAATCCTTGATGCCTTGCCCTGCCCTGACTACTTATGGTTCATGTAGGTATGAGTATGGTGTTGACAGTCTCATTCCAGTTGTCCATTGTCTCACAGCTGCATTGGACATCCTCATGGGTGGATCCAGGATTTTGTGAAGTGGGGTACAGTGGAGGAGCAGCAGCTGGTGCTGCAGAAGTGGTTGCACCTCTGCTTCAAGCTCCCTACCCCCTCCATCCCTTACTAAAGCAAGCAAAGTGGGAACTTTTTTAATACCCTAAACTGAGTAGGAGTTCTCTTCCCCTCCCCTCCATCCTCAGCACCATTTCTCCTCCTTTCTCATTTCCTCCCTCCCTTGCCTGCCAGTGTCCCAGCTGATGGAGCAGAAGGGGTGTTCAAGAGCCACTCCTGCCCTACTCCAGCTCGGAGCAGTGGCAGCACTGGTGGCAGTAGGTGGGTTCTTCTTCTCTGCCTGGTTCCCTAGGTGCTCTCATGCAAGCCCAGGAGCCAGCCCAGGGTACGCAAACCCACCTGTCACTACTGCTGTTGTCCCCTGCTGAGCCTGGCTGCAGCAGCCCTGGAACTTCTCCCAGCTAAGAAATTAATTGGGAGGGCTGTGAGGGGAAGAGATGTAGAGTCACTGTAGTTCAGCTCAGCAAGGGACAGTGATGGCAGTGGCGGGTGACTTCCCCCATCCTGCATTTGCTTCTGGGCTGGTAGGGAATATCTGGGGAGATAGAGATGGAGCAGGAAAGAGAAACATGCCTACTGCCTCTGCTGTTCCAAGCTGCAGCAGGGCAGGAGCAGCTCTGGAGCACCCGACCCCATTGGTTGGGGACATCTGAAGCAGTGGGTGAGGAGGGAGGGACGGAATAGAAGAGGAGGCAATGTGCTGCTGAGGATGCATGGGAAGGGAAGGTGTGCCAAGAGCAGCCTGGGCTGGAGGGTGGGATGGGGATGCAATTCTTAACCTGCTTTAGGGGCTTAAAAAAACCCATCCCTGGCTGCTGTTCCCAAGGTGTCTGAAGGGAGTGCATCTGTGCCCCTGCACCCCCTGTGGAATCACTCCTGGATACCTTCACCAGCTATCTGAACAGAGGGGCCAAAGAATTGTTCTGCAGGATTGCAAGGAGAAGATGGACTGAGTCATTGTAAAACAGGTCACTGACCTGTTAGACTGCAGAGTGCAGGAAGCCAGAGCTTTGTCTGTTTATGATTAAACAAGGGAATTTAGTCTCCAGAGCGGTCAAAGTGGCACCTTTTACTGGCACTATATTAACATTAAAATATGTAATGTTTGAAAGGATACTGTCAGGATATTTAAGGCAAAAAATATTATCTTCCTTGTAAGGGAAAGTGAATCCCAAGTGTTAATCCAGAAGGCAGAGAGAGCAAGTTTTTTTTTGTTTTTTTTGGTTTTTTTTTAAAGAATTTAACAGGTTTATTTTAAATATGATCTGACTTTGATATAAAGGTCTGGGAGACTTTAGCTGTTAAATATATAAAGCATTTTATAAATAGGCCATGCACTTTGCAGACAGGTTAGCATTACTGTGAGGCCCTTAGATTTCATTCTTTTCTACTTTTTGTGTATGTTTTCACATTTGCTGTCTTAATGTTGTAATAACCCTGTCATTGCTTTTTAATTGTATTGTTACGTGTTTTGATGGGATCTTTTATGAGGACATAAACCAACGGTGGTTGTAAAAATTGCCGGTATAGTTCTGGCAGGAATACTGTTGTTCACAAACTGGCTAGGCAAACTGTGCATTTCTCTTATGACTTTTGAACCATGCCATTTCGCCCTTGTATCTTATCATTTTTGGGTGGCATTTTTGTCCTTGTTAGGATGATATCTTCTGGAGGCTGAAACTCTCATCTATCCTACTAATGCTGCCCCAAGCATTCTGAAACCAGGAATTATGGATCCCAAAACTCTGACATTTAAAAGCAAATTAGGGATTCTTTTTCGCCTAATCGTTTCTGTGTCTTTCAAATGTGCATTCACATTTTCAAGTTTTCAGTTTCTTTGTTGCAAACATGAAGGCTGGACTCTTGCATTGTTTTAAATGAAAGGTAACATTTCTCTGTAATGATTTTTCTCAAAGAACTGGGGATTTAAGTAAAACATCAACCACAGACAAACTTGTGAAACAATTGCAAAACTTGGCAGCAGTGGTATAAACAGATGGGCAACAACAGGACATGTCTCCTCCAGCTGTCAGAAAATATCCCAAGTGTTACAACAGCTTTCTTAATGTAGAATTTGTTTGCTATGAACAGGCTAAATGAAGATCTTCATTCTGAAGCAGTCATTTGGTGAAAGCATTCAGAGAAGGGATGGTTTCATAGTCAAGAGACTGGGCTAGTGAACAGTTCTGGGTTTTTTCCCTGTCCTTGCCACAAGTTCTTTGGATGACTTTTTCTATATGCTTTATTCAGTGGTGTTTGGGCATCTAACTCCATATGATGTCAAATGAGAATGGTGCATGTAAAAAATAGGAGTTAGGTATCTAAAATACTGTTGTAGACCAGTCTTAGTGTCAGTGTATGATCGCCATCTGTAATTAATAATTCTTCCTTTCTGCATATTTTTCTTTTGGCTGTTTAGAAGAGTGATGGGTTTTTTCTATGAGTTTGTACAGAATTCAGAATAATGGGATCCTGATCCCAGAAAGCACTGTATCGTAATGCAAATAATACCTATTTACCTGTGTTAAATTTGAAGTTAAACCCATTTTCTGTCATCAACATCTTACTTTCTGTATACAAACAAGCATTAAAAAGTTCTGGCTGTCAGAGAGACTGTAACTCAAAATAATGTGTGGTCAAGTGAGTAATGTGAACAATCTGTAGTTTTTTAGTGCCTAACATTTTCTGGAAAAGGATGAAAATTTGAAATTCTTTCCAAGGGAAGCAAAACCTGATGCTGTCTGATGCAGTCAGACATTTCAAATGGTTATGCAAAGACCTGCAAATAAATGTTTTCAAAGCATAAATTTTCCACGCAGCACAGATTCTAACTAAATGATGAATTGCTTTAAATTGGAAAGTGAAGTGAACTGCTCTCCCAGTGTCAAGATGGATTGTAATCTTAAAGGTGACTTGGAAAAAACCCCCCTAAAACAAAACAAAAAACCTAACAATGATAACATGCTGGGTTTTTGTCTCCCACCTCCTTCTCCTTTATATGACATGGAAAGAGATCCTTAAAAATATTGTTTTAAATGAGACTTACAGCTTGGGGGTTATTCTGTGGCTGTAAAATTAGTGCAACACCGATGTCCACAAGAGCCATGTATTTCAAATTTGAGCAGTTTTTAGAGGGAGTGGGATTTCTTTCCATCTCTCCATCCCTAGTTTGCATCTATTTTAATTAACACTTTAGCGAAAGACCTCTTTATGTAAAGATATAGTATCCCCTTCCCTTCTAGTTAATGTATAAAAACTCTCAATAAACATCCTGAGAGGCACAACCACTACGAAAGTTTTCAGTTACCAGAGAGAAGTTTAAAAGCTAGGAAATTTAGCAGTTAGGTTTAAACTTAAAATTCATCCACAACTATCCAGTTTCCAGGGTCAGGAAACAAGCTGCCAGCCATCCAACTATCCAGTTCCCAGGGTCAGGTTAACCCAATAGCATATAGTCATGGATCTATATAATCTACAATCTGCTTATTACCCAACTTCATTACTATAAGTTAAAATTACAAACCACATAGGACCTTTCTTGCATAGAATTAATCTTTTTTGTTCTTTTTTTCTGCTATGCAGATGATCTTCTGTTCTCCAGCTATTCTATAGCATGTATGCAAAGGACACAGCTGAGGAATCCTTATTAAGCTATACATATTAAAATTGTACAGATAAGGCATAACAGAATGAGGGTTACATAATCATACCTCTATGAATGAACTGTAGGGTAAACAGGGAGGCAATAACTGATATTCTGGGTTATGTAAGTGTATTTACCTGAATCCAGGATGACTTCAAATTTAAGACAACCCCCCAATAACTAGATTCTATATATGGAAAAGTATATGAATTTGTGATAATTTTTCATGTATTGCATCTAATTTTCAGACAGTCATCTTAAATGCTACAGTAGAGAAAGCAGCAACAGGTAGGCATGCAACGGTAGGGGTTGGAGGCCCCCTTGTCTGCTGTTCCCTGACCAGTTGTCCTTCCCACAGCCTGCCCCCTTCATTGGTGCCTGTACTATCTGCACCCCCTTTGATAACTGCCCCAGTTCCTGCTTTCTGCAGCCTCTGTTCTCCATCCTCCCCTGAGTGTGATGCCTACCTGCCCCTGCCTTGTGCCTCTCATCAACGCCCTAAAGCCTCTGCCTCCCACAGCTATAAAGACTGCAGAGCACTGAAGCGGGCTGTTATGTATTTGACTGTGGAAGGCTAAGGCTTAACCTACTATGGAACGTCTGTGGTCCATAGTAAAGTCTCTGGCTGATACTGCAGATCAGGGATGTCCAACTGGTGGTCCATGCACCCAGAAGGGGTTAATTTGCAGCCCCTGGGCTCTCACTTAGCTGCCCTGCTCCCGGACTAGGGGAGTCCTTGCTCCCCTACCTTCTCCACCATGCTATCACAACCTGCAGCATATTCTGGAGGTGGAACGATCAGTTGCTCCTTGGGACTTGGACAGCTCCAGCCACTGAGAGGGACTAGCTGCCCATATTCAAGCAATCAAACCCTACACAGTACATCAGACCAACAAAAAGAGGCAGGATAAGAACTGATGCAGGAGCAGCTGGGGTTTCTAAGTTCACTCTTCCTCCTGTGGCTTCCTGCCCCCAACACTAGAAGGTTAGTTAGTGCGGTGTAGCACATTCCACGGTGCTATGGGAGTTTGAGAGACGGTGCCTGGGTGGCACAGTGCAGCTGAGGAGCCCGTGGCCAGGAAGCTGAACGTGGGGGCTGGAATGCCCAGGTGCACAGTGCTTACAAGCTGGACAGCCATGCTGTAGGCTATAAATACTGCCAAAGGCTATAAATCTTGCCATAGCTGCAGGGGAAGTAAAATAAAATAAAAAAGGGCTGTATTGAGTCAAATTAGTGTCACAGCCAACAAAATAGCTCCTGTATGTTATTTCTTATGGTCTTAAATTCCACTGGCTTTACCTGCTGGCTTTGCTACCTTCACTTTTCAGTTCTTCATGTACAAATCTTCAGAAGAGTCCAGTGCAAAGGCTTGTGGGTGTGTGTGTAGGTATGTGTGGTGGTGAGAGAAGTGGGCAGTCAAAGGGAGGACAGGTTGGGGATACTGGAACCTTAAGTAGGAATACTGATGGTAGGATTGGTACGTGACCTGGATGTTTCTGCTGTAAGGTCCCACAGTAAAATGATTAGCAGCATTGCATGTAAATCCCAGTCTTTTGATTTCCATGTTAATCACCATTTAGGTAGGACTACTACAGCAGATTCTTCTTTTCCTTTTTTGCACCCTTTGTGCTGTCTAATGACCCTAGTAGGGACTCCTGTGGCATGGGGGAAGCATCAGGAATAAAGTCAGGCTCCTCTGCCTCCTGAAGCCCCAGTGCACCTATAGAGTAGGGCAGCTTCAGGTAAGAGAAAGGGACAGAAAATTACCCTCAAGAACCATAGTCAGAGGGATTCTTATCCTAATCATCTGTCCGCTTGTTTCCTGGGGTGCAGCTCCAGCTGACGAGATCTGTTTGGGTCTCAGGTATATACCCGTCTCATGTGCTATAGGTCATTCTGCACAAGGTGTAGAACTTGACTGTAGACTGTCTTCATTGGATTGGCGTTCCCACCATACCCTTTTCTTACATTGTCTGCTCCATCTGCACACTTTTCTCTTGCTCCCTTCCCCACTCAGTGGAAGCTGTGAGCTGCTCCAGAATTCTAGTTAACTCCTGCTCTCCTAAGCCAAGGAATTGGCTGATCCATGTGTGCTTGGCTGGTTAGAGAAGCTTGTATGCACTAGTAATGAATAACTGGAGTGAGTGAACCCAGAAACCAGGTTTTTTTCTGTAGTGCCAGGAGCATGCCTGGCACCCCACATCCTCCCAGTGGAAATTAAGAAATGGAAGTCAGGTCTAGTGATACCTGTGCTTCATGGAGCTCAGCAGGGTTCAATATTTCCCAAGATGCAAGACCCACTGCCCATTCTTATAGGGGATTGCCTTTGCAAAGAGGAAGACGCAGAGAAAATTCTTGTGGAGGGTTCCTAGTGCCAGCAAAACCCTCTTCAAGCTCCTGGTCAGGCACAGACCCCTGCACAGGCACAAATAAGCATGTCTTCCCCTACAAGTTCTTAATCAAAGACAAAGAACTAAGCTGGTCAAAGAATCATAGAAGTAGGGTCGGAAGGGACCCTGTAGATCTTCAAATCCGACCCCCCGCCTGGGCAGGAGAGAAACTGGGCTCAAGTGACCCCAGCCACGTAGGCATCAAGCCGCTTCTTAAAGCACCCCCAGGGTAGGAGCCAGCACCACTTCCCTTGCAAGTTGATTCCAGATCCTAGCCGCCCTGACTGTGAAGTAGTTCCTATCGATGTCTAATCTGAACCTACTCTCCAACAACTTGTGGCCATTATTTCTTGTTATCCCGGGGGGCACTGGGGGAAACAAGGTCTCCCCCAGACTAGGGGAGTCCTTGCTCCCCTACCTTCTCCACCATGCTATCACAAACCGCAGCATATTCTGGAGGTGGAATGATCAGTTGCTCCTTGGGACTTGGACAGCTCCAGCCACTGAGAGGGACTAGCTGCCCATATTCAAGCAATCAAACCCTACACAGTACAACATCAGACCAACAAAAAGAGGCAGGATAAGAACAGCAGCAGCTGCTGTTACCACTGAAGCTACCTGCAGGTATGGCTTTTCCTTTTTACTTCAGTTGTATTTTTTAATATGTACTTTGTTTTTCAGATTGCATCTTCCAAATGTGTTTGTTATAAGTGTGAAGCATCTCATTGGTAGTCAGCAGGTCTTGCTGTAGTATCTTTAATTTTTTTCTGGATGTTTGTATTTTTTTTTTTAAATAAAGTTTTGTGTTCAGGTTAAATTTTTGTTGCTGTTGACTTTAAGTGTAAGAAGTGAGTAACTGCAGCTATGCTAAACAGTTTTATTCAGGTATCAACCCCCACCCACCAGCAAGCAATTTACACAAGCCAATTAAGTGGCACCTTGCATTATGAAAGAAACAAGCACAGAAGGTTACACTTAAATTGATATTTTATTTGGTAAAGGAACTAACACTTATCCAGTGCAAGCCAAAAAAAAAAAAGAATCTAATAGGGCACAAGGTTTACCCCACACAGAGCAGCAGTCCCATCGTTCCAGGAATTTAAAAAGAAAAAGCACAAGCTCTTTAAAATCCTGTAACAGTACGTCCCTGTTTCACAATCCACAGAACAAGCCATACATTAGTAGTCGATTTATGGTCCGTAGGGTATTCCTAATTTTCCTCGTCTCCCTTGAGCCTAGGACAGTTCTCATAGAATCATGGAAAAATAGGGCTGGCAGGGAACTCAGGAGTTATCTATTCCAATCTGCTGCACAGGGTATGACTGACTGTATCTAAACTGTTTCAGACAAGTGTTTGTCTAACCTGTTCTGGAAAACTTCTGAATGATGAAGATTCTACAACCTCTCAAAATAACCTGCTTTTTTTTTGCTTATGGGGAGCATTTTCCAGTAGTACATATCAGCCAGGGAGTTTCTCTTTGCCTATGATCTGTTCTTTTGGTAAATACTCTCCTTGCTTCTTGCTGCCTTAGGGTTCTGCAAGGGAGTAGCAGGGTGCAACTGGGCATACAGAAGCTACAATATTTGCATCCAAATGGTTTTGGAGGCAGTGCCCTCTGGCCTTTAGCCATCCCAATACATGCTCCACCAACAGTCTGAAACTGCTAGCATGCAAGAGGCTTTTCTGTTTGGCCCAATGTTGTTCCTAGGTATTGACTTCATAAGCTATGGGATCTTTTCAGAATGCTGGCATCATGTATATTGCCAGGGCTTTTCTTATTGATATTAATGAGCCAGCTCTGCAGAGCAAAGGAATAGTACTACTTACAGTTTCCTTGCTCCCTCAGGGGCATAAGCTATGGGCACTGCTATCAAAGGCTTCAGTGCAACTTGGAAATCTCATTCACTAAAAGCCAGCTATTATTTCAGGCACATTCCTGTTGCATGCAGCCTACAGATAAACAACTTTAATAAAACCTCCGGAAGCATCCACAGCAGCAGCCCAACAAATGACTTGCTAATGCCAGACTGGTGAGCTGTGGACCTGTAGAAGTTAAAGATAGCTTTTTTTTTTGACGATAATAGCAACCTGCTTCTGTACCAACATGGGCTTGCTAATTTGCTTCTGAGGTGTTAGAATATATAGCTGTGGCATGTGCCTTGCCCAGGGCCTTGAAGGGTCTACTAGCTCACACAGACATTCTGGAGCCACTATTACTCATCCTAGGTCTGCAAAATATGATCTTACCTGGAGGTGTTTTCCAGGAAAAACTGTGCTCATAGGGAGTAAGGTGGAAACAACAATACTGGCCACTTTTTTCTCTCTCTGTCTTGTATACTTCTTCCATGTGTAAGCACTTTAGTGTATTTCTGTAATTCCTAGGAGGATCTCTATCATCTCTCTGAATGACTGCTCGACTTTATTAACAGTTGGGTGGCAGTCAGGAAGAGCTCTAAAACATCCCTGGGTCTGATCACCACTGAAAATCCACAAAATTTAGCAGTTTGCCGAGTCAGCAAAACTGCATGCAAAGTATCTGGTAATGGAGCCATTAGGAAAGCCAAGTTGTCCAAAAGGCATTACAGAACAATACCCAGCATGGCTCAGCTCTCTAGGGTTAGGAACAGAAGTTACACATAAACCTTTTTAAGTGATCAGAAACTGGTTTAAACCTGTAACAGAGCAAAAGCTCAGTGCACATAAACCAGTGTCAAAATGGCTGAAACTGGTTTAAACTTGGCTGAATGTAGTATCAGACTTAACTGATTTGGGTCAAATCAGTTTATAAAACTTCTGTCCCAGACCCCTTCCTGGTTCAAGTAAAACCACAGTCCCCCAGCATGCTTTCTAGCCCTGGGCTGGGCTGTCTCTACAGAGAGCAGGGCTGGCTCTACCCCTCTGCTCTCTAGCTGGAGCAGTGAGGGCTGACTGACAAGGGGGTGGGATGGGGGCAAGCCCAGCTGGGGATGTAGCCCAGTCTGCAGGGCAGGGGCTGCCCCCCCAGCAAACCCCGGCTGGGGCTGGGGAAAGGGGTTAAACACACCTTCTTCCACTCAAACTTACTGTTGGCTGCAATTGTGGACTATAAATCCCAGAGGCACCTGGAAGCAGGCAGAAGAAGTGATGAGCAACCCTGAAGAGTCCTGCTGCTGTAATTCTGGACTGTGAATCCCAGAGACCTTGGGGGCAGCAGGAAGAGGAAGTGAACACACAGACGGAGAGCCATGCTCTAGTGTCATCCCACCCCAGCTTGCAGCCTGAGCCACTGTAGGCATGTGGCTGCATTTCCTGAATCAAAGGTAAATGTCTGTTCATTTCTGTTTCAATTTAATCTGTGCAGTTTAGACTAACCTGCAAAGACTGAACCGATTCAGCCTTGGGTTTCTTGACTGTCTGCACCTCACCTAGTTCACCAGTGAATTTGAGAGATGCCACCACAACCTGTTGTAGTGCATATGAGTATCAGTGAATGTGGCATGGATATAGCTAACCAAGGCTTGAAACACTTTGGGCAAAACAACATGGGCAGTGGAAAAGCAGTTCACTTTTCTTGTTGTTTGCTGGTAGACATATATAGTGTTGATACACAAAGGGACACCATTGACTTGGGGAATAAAACCATCAGTAGGATAGAGGGGAGCAGGGGGAATTTTCCCTTTTCAAGGACTTTGCTCCAGATTTTCTGTCTGCATGCATAGGTAGGCAACACTGCATTATTTTATGCTTTGAGTTGCATCTAGAACAGGGGTGGGCAAAATGCAGTCCACGAGGTCATTCTATCTGGAAAACTAATTTAAATCAAATTTCTATTTAGAAAATTAATATTCATTTGCCCTTGGTTCCCATATGACAGGAGCCAGGGGCAGTCGGACCCAGGGGAAGCCCTGGTGGGTTCCTGCAACAGCAGGGCCCACCCGGCCCCAACTCCCTGGGACCATGTGGCTGCACCATGCCAGAAACTCAGGTAATGGGGGGAGGGCACGGGAGGACCCCAGGGAAAAGCTGACCATGGGGAAAAGTGGCCTTTCCCCTGCCCTGTTGCTGGTGTTCCCAGCTGCAGCTGCTTGCAGCCTGCATGGGGTTGTCCTGAGCAGGCACAGACACTCCATGTGGGCTTTGAGCAGCTGCAGCATGGGGTGCCAGACATGGGGTGGGGAGGAGCCACGCTTCCCCCCCCCCCCGCACTCAGCACCAGTTTATAACCCGCCCCCACTGCCAGCCTGGGCCCTGCATCGGCTCCAGGCTTGCCTGTTAGGGCTGCATGTGGCAGCAGCAGCTGCAGCGTCCTGGTTTGATGCGCTGGGCAGGGTTTGCTACTGATGCCCGCTTGGAGCTCATGTGCCGGGCAGCACAGAGGCAGTGGTGGCAAACACTGGCTGGCCCAGCAAGCAGAGGGGGGCCGCTTTCCTCCATACCAAGCAGCTACTGCCACAGTGTGCAGCCCCGACAGGCGAGCCTGGAGCTGGCATCGAGCCTAGGCTGGCAGTGGGGTGGGTTACAAGCTGGTGCTGACTGCAGGGGGGGAAAGCGGCCCCTCGCCTGTCCCATGGCCTGTACCATGGCTCGTGGGCACTAGGAGTGAGCGGGTGGGGAGCCAGCAGGAGCACAGGGCCCACACCATTATCCTGGGGCCAGCACTGGTGGGACCCAGAGCAAGGTGGCAGGGGTACAGGATCCAGGCTGGCAGGGGCTCTATGGAACCAGGCCAGCTCCCCCCCTCTCTGCTGGTGCAGCCCAGCCCGGCTCCACAGACCCCTGCCAGCCTAACCCCTGCTTTGGGCCCCACTGGTGCTGGCCCTGGGACATTGGTCCCAAGATGGTGACCAGGGGGCAGGCACCTGTCAAGGGGTGGGCCTACCCATGTGGCCCTTGATAGCTTGCCAAAACTGGGTAAGCAGCCTTCTGCCCAAAACAATTGCCTGCCCCTGATCTAGAAGGATTTTTGGGCAATCAAGTTGCCTACTTCTTTTGAGTTAGAGAAAGCTTGTTCTAATGCACAACCTGAATATTCTATGTGGGACACATTAATATATTTAGGACCTGAACGCAGCCAGTGGACCAAGTGTTTCACACAGAAAGATGGCTTAAAATATTAAATCTTCTGAGGAGAGATTATAACTTATCTTGCTTGGTATTTTATATTGCCTTTTCTGACTTGAAAATTGAATCTGCAAATATTTAATAGAATAATTGATGTTTCCTAGCTTCTTTGGCTTTGGTCATATGACAGATATTCAAAATTATGAATCATACCCTCAAAATCATAAGATTTGTTTTTTAAGAATAATGTGGCTTGGCTTCTTTTTAGTTGACTTTTTGGGGGGTTTGAGCCCCTGGACATAATATTTTCAATCTTTCCTTCGCAATCAGAATAGCTGTAAAAACCATTTTTGGGCCCCCTTTCTGTCCGGGCACTGGGCGGCTGCCCGGTTTGCCCATGGCTCTGTCTGGCCTTGCTTGAGCTTTAAGAACACAACACATTGTAATAAGACTCCTGATAAAAATCACACAGGTTGACTGACCACCTGTAAATGTCTCGGTATCTTTTGTTTCAAGTCTGATTTGAAACACCCTTAAGGAAAGAGCAACCAGTGAATTGCAGTGTCTACCAATCACTCCAATTACTAGGAGCAGTTATACTTACAAAACACATTTCTCCCAACTTTTTTGAAGGCTGGAGGCAAAACAACCCAAGAAACTGTTTTACGCTAGGATTAGAGTGCTCTGCATGTTGATCATAACACATTTGGATCTTAAATATGCAGGGATTCGGGGTTCAGGAATTTGCAGAGCGGTCCTGCTAAAACCTTGGAAACAACTTCCGGTGCACCAATTACTCCATAATCACCATATCAACATTTCTTGCATTTTTCTGTAAATCATTTAATACCAACTACTTCTAAGGGAAGAAGGCGGTGTGTAAGGATGAAATTAGAGCCTCAATGTGGTAGGCATTCTACAAACACAGTTCTTGCTTTACACTTGG
>JAGPOW010000304.1:114110138-114121176 GCA_030014935.1 Caiman crocodilus | reverse complement strand
GGTATCTAGTTTATTGTTTTGTGTAAGTTTATATACTTGAGAAGTATCACCAGCAGGGTAATAAACCACTGAGAAAAATGTTATACATACAAGGTATATATTTTTGTCTGGATTTTTTTCTCCAGGTCTCTTTATGGCTGTATCTTGCTGTTGTTATGAACTGGCATTTTGAGGCATCTTAATTCCAAGGAGAAACCCACCAAGGTGCAGTAATAAGAGTCTCCACTAGTTGTCACTCAACCCCTATTTTAAAGCCAGTTTTGTTTAGGAAAGGTTGAAATTCTTTTTAGCTTCTGCAAAGCAGCTCAGACTCAGAAGAAAAAATCTCTCTCACAGAAGTTGTTATCAGGCCTTTCCAAAATGGGACTAGGAGGCGGGACAGCTCTGGTTCCAAGATGTCAGTTTCTGCTTAGCCTTGTCTCTAAGGTTCTGGGTTGCTGGATATACACGTTAAGTTATGTTTGTTCCAGTAGTGCCTCTGGAGCAGGCAAGACTAGGGCTCTCTCTAAATGCAGAGCAAGAGACAGTCCTGTCAGTAAGTAGACGACACTCTAAATAGACAAGACAGATTGAGAGAAGGGGAACGAGATTGAACATACAAGCAGAATGATCAGTATGATAGCTTTCAAATGTCTTTATGATAGGGCTGCCAACTCTGACTGAAGCTATTTCGGGAGACTTTTTCCCCCAACATGACAATGCCATTAATTGTACTATTCATCCCATTCACAATATCAATCTCCTGGGTTGCTTTCAATAGTCACCAGGAAATCAATGCCAATTCCGGTAGATGCCTGGCCAATCCGGGAGGGTTGGCAACCCTACTTTATGATGCCATGGTTTTGTTGTTGTTGTTAGGTTTGGGGTGAAGTTTTGTTGGAAGAGGAGGAAAGAGGATGTGGAAGGGAAGGGGTAGGAAGAACAGAGTAGTAGGGAGTAGATAGTTGGTTCACACCGTTATTTCTCTGTTTTTCTCATGAATGTTATATATTCACTATATGTATTAACTACTATATGTACTAACTATTCACTTTATGTATTAACTACTACTGCTGCTGCTGCTGCTCTACTATTACAGTAGAGTGGTTTCTTTGGGTGAATATGGTATCTTTTATTAGACCAACTTAAATAGTTAGGAAAAACATTTATAGCAAGCTTTTGGGTTTAAAAACCTTTCGTCAGGCTGAGGAAGTCTCTGCAGTTGGTGTGTGCTTTTCCTGGATGGAGTGAAAAGTAAAGAAGCCAGTGGCTGGGCTGGTCTGCAGGCAACACGGGCAGTCAGTGAAGATGTAGATTGCGGAGTCAGGCGGTGAGAGAGAGAGGCTGGGGGGGAGGGGAGGGATGAATATAGCAGTTAAATAGTGGAGAGGTACCTGGAGAGAATCAGATGTCAGGCAGGTTAAAATGTGTCATAAATCCAATGTCTATATTGAGTCCATGGTTTTTTGTATCCAGGAGGTTGATGAAGTGGAGTTCGTAGGCTTGTCTGCTATTACTGTTGCATTTATGTCTGAACTCTGACAACGTAACCAAAAATTACAGTTTGCATTTAAAAAACAACTTAATAGTTGTGGTAAGCTTTGGGAGTGCTGAAGGTCATCAGTCAATATCTGCATCCTGTTGTGTGATGCATCCTAAGGATAGAGCAGGAGCCTCCTGCTGTGACCAGCTCACAGGTTAGGTCGGCAATATTTTCTGGCTGCAAGCTGGAATGACCCAGTTTGGGTTGATGATCCCCTTTACTTTTTCTGCAAAGTCTGTAGGTCTGACAGGGCCTGTGCTATCGCTTCAGTACCATATGGTTGCAGGGACTGCTGGCATTTCTTCAGAGAGCAAGTAGGTAATGGGAAGGTATTACTAAGCAGAGCCAGGCCCTACGACATGAAATCAGTACATAATCAAGATGTGGTCTCTATCTGAAGCCATCTGCATACTACTTGCTCCTAAATATTATTGTGTGTTGACCCACCCATTTCAGTCCCAAACACACAGTAGGAAAATAAAATCCCACCCCCCTATCTTACATCTGAAAAGACTTGGAATTTTTTTTGGACTTATGTTGCAAGCCTCAGAGATAGGGGGATGGAAGGGTTGTTTTTTAGAAAAGACATTTTTTTCCTGGATTTTTTAAAAGTATTTAGATTTTGTTTTCACATTTCATTTCCCATGCATATTTTTTATTTAAAAGAGGTTTGGGGGTTTTCAAAAGGAAAGCATTTAATGAAATTTAAGAAAAAATTTTAAAAATCATTTGATAAAATATTTGTTTAATGTAAATCATGCATCTAGCATTAAAAGATATAACCTTCTCTAAAAAGAATTACTTTGTTTCTACAAGAGGTCCCTCCACTACTGTCCTGAGGGACATGATGGATAGGGAATTCTTGTACTCTTCTCCTTTGGTTCCCTGCAAAATGAGTGTTGGAAGAACTGTTAGAGCAAAACCCCATTGTGAGGACTATGGGATGATGGGAACAGATAGCACATTGAGTTCACATCAGTGTGCAGAGCATGTGTGCTCATATCCCACTACTTACCAGGATTCATTCACTTCCCAGTCTCAAATTGATTGAGACAGGAATTTTATCAGCTCTTTTATGAACTGTTTTGCATTAAAAATATATGCCACAACTTATAAATCTGTCATACCATGCCATTATTTGCTTACTTTGATGACAATTTACTGCACATTGTTTATTGCTTGTCCTATGTTTTACTTGTTCTTTATTTTTTTCAAAGCCAGTAACCTTCCCCAACGCAAGTCCTATAATAAGGTGATTTTTTTTTTTTAAATGTGAAAAGATCAGAAATAAGCAGTCATGCTCTTAAAGGGCTAGTTACATTTCTGCACTTAATTAGGTTTTAATATTCCCCATAAAGAACATCTTTCAGGAAGGATTTTAATAAACCTTTCACAAGCAGTTGTTGGTACATTAGGAAACTCATGGTAGGTACTACTTTGGCAAAGAACATTTTCGTTATGCAAGTAGATGGCACAGGACATGGTTTGCTGCTATGCTTGCATATATGCACGCCTTGGGGAAGCTGTGGAGCAAAAGAGGAAAAGCCAGGTGTAGGCACTATCTAGGAAACACATTCATGGTGCCAGAGCAGCACAGCCTGGAGGAGATTACTGAGCTCATGAAATGGCTGTTTTAATATCTCCTGCTTACACAACTGAGAATGTTTAACAACCAACTGGATGGTTTCCTTGATCCAAGCCATTTTATAATTAAGACATACTAGCCAGTGACTTTTTTAAGTGCTTAAAGATCATGCCTCCTGTGCTGGTACACGGTTTGAGATGGTGGTTCAATACTTTGTATTGCATAATGCATTTTAAACAGCATTATCCTCAAGCATGAGAGGAAAATGGGGAAAGATGGGCACTAGAATTGGACTGTGGAGATCTGGGTGAAGTTCTGACCCTGCAAGACCCTTCATTTTTCTCTGCTTCAGTTCATCTTCTGTAAAGTGGACATGCTGCTTCCTTTCTCTTACCCTTCACTTGCCTTTGCTCTTTGTCCTGAAAAGCTTCAAAAACCAGAGACCATCTTTCACTGTGCTTGTGTTGAAGGCATACACAGTGGAGTGCCTTCATACTTTACCAGGATACAAATAATAAGCTATGTGGCTCATCACAATCTATAACAAGACAAACTGGGAAATTTCATCTGAGGCAAAGTTAAAAGATAGCTGCTTAACTGAGAGTTCAAAACAGATTGTATTTTGGACTAGGCAGTTTAAGGAGCAGTGAAGTTGCGCGAGTGAGGTATATAAGAAGAGATACTAGTTATATCAGGTATCAGTAGGATGGGTTTCAGTTTGGGCTGCACCGGCCCACCCCAGGACCCTGGACGTTTATTTGATATTTGAAGCATAGGATAACAGGCTTTGTTGCTATCAGTAACTGAAGTAGCTAGATTAAAGCTGGCTTTGGTATGTGTATGTGGGCTTCAATTACACTTCCAATTTCAGCATAGCCTCTTCAATCGATAAGACAGGCTAAATTATTGGTATGTATTAGAAGATGATACTAGATGTGTTTTAAATTAAGTAATGACCCAAATAACTGGCATAGTTGAAAAGACTATAATGGGCATGATGATACACATGGGATGTTTCAGTAACTCAGCTCACAAAGTACTTCAGAATATAAATGAAAACAGCCATCCTTCCTTTAAGTCTGTCTGAATTGTGTATTGGAAGCCAGCACAAACATCCCAAGACTGGAGTTGTACACAATGCTATCTCAGCCCTAGTTGATATTCCTAGTATTCAATTATGAATAAGCTAGAGTCTGCCAATCTGTTCATCAGGGAGTCTAGCAAATGAGGAACTACAGTAATTAAATGTTGATGTTGTGGAGTCCTATTGAAAATGCATACTGTCTTTCATCGAAGCATCTCAAAGTATTTTACAAACATTTAAATTTCCCAGTTATCTACCCAGTTTGTATCCTAAGCAGGTAGCATTATCTCACATCTTACAGATGTAGAAATTGAAATATGAGTGGCCAAATGACTTTCTTCAAAGTTGCATATGGTGAGTTATGGTAAAAAATGTAGATGACAGTACCTTCTCACATACAGAACCATCTTATATAGTGATAAAAATTTCAATTTAGAGATACTCCCTAATTTAAAAAAGTTGGGAATTGGAAGGTGGCCCCTCAGTTAGTTGGAGAGAGACAAAGGGTCTGCAGAGGGTTGTTTACTGTTTCTCAATAAAGTTGTTATTAGTTCTTCTCGTTCATGCCTGACTCTTAATGGAACCGAACCCAGTGATCACTACTTTTTATTCCAAGACCAGCCTTATGGACATCAGTGATCATGTTGTTGGGCACGTGTACATGTGTCGGGCATCTCTTGTGTTGTATGTGAACCTATACATGTGCCCGATGCTTGTTCTGACATGTTCTAATTAGAATGTGTGATTAATTAAGTCTGCTGGAGTGTGCTGATTAGCATACTTCATGGCCTCAGTGTCAAACGAACTGTAGTTAAAGTGCCTCCACCGCCAGTTTGAAGCGCAGGACGCTGAATACACAAGATGCTGCAGGTGCTTTAATGAATTACAGTGGCTCTTGGGAGCCTATCTAAAGTGCCACCTCCTCTATTCCAACCCCATTTAAAGATGCCCATAATGAGCAGGGGGAAAAGGGCCAGCCAGCCATGAGAAACCAAAGAACTTCTGCCACAAAAGGCAAAACTGCTTTGGATATAAATGCACCTGTTCCTGACACAGGAGTTTTTCAAAGAGTGAGAGCAGAACTGGTGCCGGGTAGGCTTTTGAGGGGAGAAGACTTTCTGAATCAGAACAATGAGGACATTTTTGTTTTTGAAGGTAGGGTAAATTTTTGCTTAGGAAGCACTTATGCCCTACTGTACTGTATAGTTTATTGGAGAAGAAAGGTTTGTAAGTGGCAAGGCCAGTAATATACTGTAATAGACCAAGCTCTGATGGAAAGTGGTGAAATAATGGCAACATATTGTAAAATATTATGGGGAGTTCCAAGTTATTGTAACAACCTGGAGCTTTTGTTTATGCCCTGGTGCAGCTCAGAAGTTAACTAAAACATCCAGCCAAAGCAACTGATGGCCTGCCTTTATTCTGTTGAACCCTAGCTTTGCAAAACTCAATTGCAGTATTATTATAGAATGTATAATGCTATATTGAACTTCCAGCAGGTTGTATCTCAAGATGAAAGCTCATAGCTAATGCCCTGAAATGTAATATTTTTTCTTCAGCCAGGAAATTGTTTGTGATATACACACAGCCCTTGTACAATTGCATATTACATATATCAACTGACCACTATCAGTATTTTCTATCCATCGGGATTCTGAAAGAAATATAGCATTTGGTTACCCCAGAATGGAAAGGCAGTCCCCTCTGAGGTGAACCTTGATGGATATTTAAATACGTATAGCAAAAGTTCACAGCAGGTTGTCTCAGGAAGTGGAGATGATTATACCTATTTGTAACTACAAGAAGTATTATGGCGCACTAGATCTGATGTACTATGCATGACACATGCAGCAGTCTGACTAGGAAACCAATGAGGTGACCTGTATTATCGAAAGTAAGGTGTGGGTATATGGGTGTGTGTAAATACATGGGTCCAGCTCAGTTTTTATTGTGCTTTTAATCCCTGATCCATGTAGTCACACATGCATACATTTACACACGAGTGAGCATTTACACAAACATACTAACATATATAAGTCATACAAAAGTCATACAAAAACTCTTAGATGGCTGGCTATAAAGAGATTTCTCTTGCCCTTTGAAGTGTTTGGTAGGGAAATGAGGGAAGAGTGTGACCAGGATCCATTAAGTATAGTAGCCACCTGAAAGTTTTTGACAGATTCAGTCTGGCTTTGAGTCTTAGTAGCATTTTTCTTAACTGCAGGTCAACATCCTTTCCATCTTGGCTGAGCTATCTCCTTTCACTAAGTAACAATTGGTGCCAGACCAGTCATTCAGAAATGATCCCAATTTTGATATCAGTGGTGAGAAAGTGTTTATTTTGTTGTATCTGATGGGATTTAGTAATGTTTTCTGCAGACCTGAAAGGCTTAGGTTGGGAGCCCTCCTCTGAATTTGGTGACCACCTTAGAATGATTGGATACTTTGTCCTCCCCAAATATTGCTTTTCATAACACAAGAGAATTTGTTGCTCATGAAAGTGGAAACACTCATGGCATTTCCCGTCTGGGGGCTAGTGCAGGCAGTCACCTGCCCTGCACATATCTCTGGCTTGGACCTCCTGCCTTGAGCCTCACTGGAGTCAGTATGGCTCCATAAAGGTTGCAGAGTCTGGTTTGCATGCTGAGAGCCAAAAGCCTGTGTATTCCTTCCTCAGCTGTCTAGCAGAGGGATCTCTTCTTTCTGTTTTGAAATATCATTTGCTATTGCAGAACTTGCCTCCCTTCCTCACACGGTTTTTAATACACTTCTTTTAATGGGTCTGCTTTCTGGTTAGTGAGTACTTACTCCATTACAACTCTGCCAATGCATCTTAGTACTGAAGTCCTTATGTAACTCTGATTGTCCTCCTCCTGTTATTTTCACAGCTCCCTGCTGTTGTGGTCCTGAGGTGGTTCACTGCTTTACAAGTGCTTCTTGGTTCTCTCCTCCACTTCCCAGCTTCATGCTTATGGAAATGTCTGTGTGTAATCACAGAGTGGGTAATATATCAACAGTAGCAGTATAACAGGGGTGTCAAACTCATTTGGCCTGAGTGGTGTGGAACCACATTCCAGGATGGATTTGGTCTATAAGCCCGGCCCACAAGCCAGATCCAGTCTGTAGTTCCTGGTAGTGCGGGCACTGCATGCAGCATGCAAGGCTGTTCTTCTTCAGCAATCCCTCCCAGTTAAGGATGATTGTCTTTGAATGATTATATGTGGGTCTGAAGATGGCTGATGATGTTGACATGGGATCAATAAACTGTGCTGCAACTCGGGCACATACTTCTGTGCCTGGTGGTTGGCTCTGGATTCCTCATTTGGTTCATGGCGTGCTGTCACTGCCACTCCCAGTTTTCCATCTTCTATTATTATCATGAGGTTTCAAAGTCCTAAGATCCTTGCAGCAGAGACTTCTTCCATTTGGGGCAGACCTGGGCAATAGTCTTGGGTGAGTTGAAAAAAATGCAACATCAAGGACATCCTCAAGGTCAACTTGATGTTGAAGTGCTTTCTTTGTCTTACTCTTAAGCATATGCCTTGACTGAGCTGGGAGAATAAAACTTGCTTTGGGAATTTGGAGTTAGAAATTCAGAAGATGTGGCCAGCCCAGCGATGTCAGATGATCATTGCCTCAATGCTTGTGGTGTTTGCTTGTGAGAGGATGCTAACATTGATGCATCTGCCTTCCCACTGGATTTGAAGGATCTTTTGCAGGTGGCGTTGATGGTACTTCTCCAGTAGCTTAATGTCTCCTGCATGTTGTCCACATCTGAGCTCCATATAGTAAGATGGGGGATTACAACTGCTTGATAAACAATGAGCTTGGTTTCGGATCTGATATCATGATCTTTGAACATCCATATCCTCAGGTCTCTGAAGGTTGGACTTGCACATTTAAGGCAATGCTGGGTTTCTTTGTTTGTCAAATTTCTGTGAAGATGGCCTGTGAAGCACAGAAAATACTCAGCGTTCTTCAGAGTCTTACCATGAATCTGAATTACCAGAGCTGGGAACTGCTCATTAGGAGCTTGTTAATAGAGGACCTTTGTCTTCTGAGTGTTAAGTGTCAGTCCCATCTTGTTGCATGCCGTGCTAAAGCTGTTAGCAGTTTCCTGAAGGAAGGTCTCCTTCCCAGTGAGCATAGACTACAGCATCATCAGCATACTGGAGCTTGATGATTGAGGTCAAAGTGGTCTTGGTTTTGGCTCAAGGTCAGCTGAGATTAAACAGTTTATCATCCATTTGATAGTTTAGCTCACTTCTGGCTGGAAGCTTGGTGGTCAGACATAGCGTTTTGATAAGGAAGATCAAGAGGAGTAACTGAGTAACAAGACAGCCTTGCTTAATTCCCATCTTAACCTCAAAGAGATCTGAGAGAGATCTATTACTGAGGACTACCACTCTCATACTGTCATGGAGCACACAAAGAATGGTGAGGAATTTCAGTGAGCATCTACCAAAGGATGGTGCACGAGGCTTGTCAGCTGACTGGATAACTTGGGATGGTAGACCTAGCTGAGGGATGGTAGCCCCTGCTGAGGCCACAACGCCTGCCAAGTTTCAAGGAGATAGGCATAGGGGTTTCTGGGAAACTGCACCTCCAAGTTGGTTACAAGCAAAACTTGTGTCACATCTGTGTGTTAAGGAACAGTAGAATAAAAACTGCAGGCATGGTAACCCCTGCTGAGGCCATGAAGCCTGCCAGCTTTCAAGGAGATAGATGCAGGGGTTTCTAGGAAACTGCACCTCAAACTGCGGACAAGCAAAACTGGTGATGTGCGACGGTGTGTGTTAAGGCGTGCCCTCTATATGACCTGGTAGTGTGCCCCAATGAAGCCTCCTCCTTCCCTAGAACATCAGCCTGGTCCACCACTTTAAATGACAACAGGTAAATAATAACTTAGTGACCAGCAGCACAGTAGCACTAGTAGCATTGTAGGCAGCCAAGCTGTGACAGAGCCCTTCTTTCCTCTCCTACAGGAGCTGCTTCTCCAGCATGTGTGTTAAGGCATGCCTTCAGTGTATCCTTCCCCCCCTCTTTCCATTCCCTCTCCTTACTTTTTGTTTCTCTGTAGGCAAGCCTAGCTTCAGCTTCGAAACTTGAAATATTTCAAAACTTTTTAAATATTTAGACTGCCCTCGTTTTGTTTTGAGACTGTTTCAAAACCCTTCTTTTCATTTCGATTTCGCTATTTCAAGCTTGAAACAAGTCGAAACAGCGTTGAAACGAAACAGCCTGCAAAATTTTGCATAACCCTAGTAATAGCCTGCAGGCTTATTGTTTGTGTTACAGTTTACACCAGTGGTTTGGGTTGGGACTATAGGAGCAGTATACAGAGGTCCCATTAGTGCCCGAGGGGCATGCAATTGCCTTGAGTGCTGCCAGCAGCAGGCTCAAGGCTTGAGTGACATTTGAGTACAGAGAGGGGCAAGGTGTGAGGCCACAGAGTTGGCCAGGGGCCTGTCACTCAAAACAGGCATAACCATATGGGCCAGGGGCCCAGTGCCTCAAAGGGCTAAATCAGAACTAGTGCTTCAAAGCCAGGTCCAACATAGTGGGTCCAGGCTAGAAGGTCTAGCTGGAATAAAGGGGTGGAGGCCAAGGAGCCCAAAGCCCTGACAGGAGAATATCATTATTGTAACACCTGCAAGGCTTGGAGTGTGATGTAGGGCATGATTGGAGCCACATAATTAACCCCTAAGGCTTTAGGTGTCCTTCAGGGGCACAGTCATAGAGAAGACCAGCAAGGGGCTTTGGAGCAGTAGAGGTCACTGGGGGGTCCAGGTGACCTGGGGCCACGCAAAGCCTGTGGGCAGCCTCCCTATTTGTTATTATTACATCAAAGGTGAAGGGTGAGAAGGGAAGGCATTCTAGGGCTCGAGTGGGGCACAGTCACGGAGTCACCATGGTGCATCACGGCCTCCCCTGGGACGCTGACATGCTACAACGATTCCTCTGTAATTTCTATAGTCAGACTTGTCTCCTTTCCTGAAGATTGTCAGAATCAATCAAGGGCTGTTCTGGTGAAGTTCCTGCGTGCAGCATGCAGGGCTGTCTAGTACAGACAGTGCAGGGCAGTTCTGCACAGTGCACGCACTGCATGCAGCTCACACCCTGGACCAGCCCGCATGCTGCTTGCAGTGTGTGCTGGGTTCACCCTCACGTATTGCATGTAGCATGCATAAGCCCCAGGCTCTGCATATGGGGCCAGGCCGGGACATACTCTGCATGTGGACATCCCACCAGACTGGTCCTGTACTCGGGATCCAACACATGTGGCCAGTCTATGATCTGGACCAGCCCCAAATCCAGCATGCTGCACGCCCTGGACCCCAGCCCCAGCCCCTATGCCATGTGTTGCCTGTCTCAAGGTCCATGTGCTGCGTGCAGCGTGTGGGGCCAGGGCTGGGGCCAGCACAGCACACGCTGCATGGGTCTGTGGCAATCTGTAGCCCACAGGCATCACTGTGGGCTAGATGATAGAGCTCCACAGGCTGGATCCGGCCTGCAGGCCTTATCTTGTTGCACAGGATTCCCACAGAGTATCAGTAGCATTTCTCAGCCTTGTTTTATGGGAGCTACCTCTGTGATGTAAATCACAGCTCACTTTTCATCCTTTTAATCCTTGATCCATGTGGTGAGAATGGAAATTAAAATGGATATTCCTGTGATGTGACACAACCTTGTATTGGGATTTTGCATAGATCTCCTGGTGAGAATACTTTTACTTAAGTATTGGCAATAAGCTATGTTTAGACTTACGGAAGGTGAATGACCTCTTATCTCATGACTAACCTCCTGTGCAGTCCTTCCAGCGCTCATTTTTAGGTTGGTTTTTTTT
>JAGPOW010000304.1:114083055-114097768 GCA_030014935.1 Caiman crocodilus | reverse complement strand
CCCTCAAGAGTTGAGGATTTAGTTTTGGAGCAGGAGTACCTGATCTATTCCATGTGGTATTATTTCATGTGCGCGTCTACCAGAGCAGCACCAAATCTCAACAGACGTGTTACTGATCAGCAGGCAGGTCTAAGCGGAAGACTGTTTGTTCCTTTTTATTACAATCAAAAGTATTTCTCCTGCAGATTCCTCAGCTGAGTGAGTCAACAGTGACCCTTGGTGGTTAAAAAGATTCAATGCCTGCTGGTTTTCCCTGAACAGCCTTCCCTTTATTTTCAGTCTGTATCTGTCCCTCACAGGAGTCCTATTACTACAAACACTAGTTCCAGCACTGATCATTTTGTTTCATAACAGATCCAGGCTCAGACTGAGGATTTTAAAAAAATCCCTCCCCCGCTCCAGTTTATGATAAGAAGTTCAGTTTTCCAATGAGGTCACCCTAAGTGGACACTTAAAACTTGCTTTTGGACATTGAGAGCAGAATGTTGCAATGTAAATGGCTTTTATGCTAACCTAAGCAGAGATGCACAGCTAATGTCCCACAAGAAAGACTTTATATTTGAAAACCACCTCTAATACCACAATAAATATTCCCCATCAGAAAGAAGTAGTAACATGCAAGGGTTTAGAAAGAGACCTGTACCGTTTCCTTAGCACATGTGTTAATTAGGAGCGATGAGGTCCTGAAAGTGCAGCATCAACCTGCACCCTATTGTCATATGCAGCACGCTTTATATCGCTCCTGGCGCTGCACCATGCATTTTCCTGTCTCTGAGTCTAGAAGAAACTGAAAACCATAGCTCATGATGAAAAATTATGATTGGTGTAATTGATGGTGATGATGTGGTGTTTTTATGGTTCAGCCTGCATTTGTATGTGTACTTGAATGAGGGCCATGCTTCAAAATAGGAATAAAAGTGGAGTTGCCACCTGTTCATTTTTCAGCCAGACAATCTGTTTTTTTGTGTTTTTGTGTTTTAATAAAAAAGCTCATCAGCAGAAGTCAATTTGTTTCTCTGGCTGGTGTCCGACTGCAGCCCCGTTTTCCAGCCAAGTGATAGCTCCTCTTTGGATTTCTGCTTCCAGCTGTCCCTTGTAAGGTTGAGGGTATGAAGTGGCATCACTGGAAGCTATGTGCAAGTCATTAGGGGCAAATCAGAGCAGTATAAGAACTAGGCTACTTTTAAGGAGATGGAGGGGAAATGTATATTAATGAAATAAATCATCAACTTTATCCCTTCTTCTGGCTTTTTGCTAAAATAAATTGTTAATATATCCCATAGCATATGCATTTCATAAGCATACATACTTACGTGCATATATGAACATGCCTATATATACTGCCTAATTTTCAAAATGATGGATTATCCTAAGTGCCTCTGTTTTTGGGTGCTCAAATAGTCAAGGGGGGCTTGATTTGCAGATAACGTTGAGCAGCTCATCCCTTCAAAAATCCACCCACCAAAATGTGGCCCCTTTTAAGGTATCTCAAGGTGGGTACCCCAAACCACTAATCACTTTTGAAAACACAGGCCGTATTGTGCAAATATGTACTTTGGCGGGGGGCTGGACAGGGTGATCTCGTAGGTCTCATCCACTCTTAGCTTATCCACCTGATTCTGTGGCTGAAATGGTTATATATCAACTCTCAACTGATATAAAAATAAATATGGACACATGTGAGAGTAAGAGAGAGGTGTTTAAAAACTACTTTGAGGCAGGTGGCTATTAGAGTAATGTTTTACAGAGGTCTCCCTGGGTCTCCTTAGGCCCTGGGGCTTTGGCACTTTATAATTTGCACTGGCCTCTATTATTTCTGTTTGCACAGTTTCTCAATCTAAATGGTCTCTGCTGGAACTGGCTGCAGTAGATTGATTGCTGGAGAAAATTATGAGTTTGGGGATTGGTTTCTTGAGATTTGTACAGCTAGCTGCTGTTTACAGCACCCCATAAAACACAGGCCTATTTCATGTGGCTCTGAAGCGGTGGTCTGCAGAGGACTCTGTACATGTAAGGTCCTGTGTTGTGTCTCAAACTGTGCTTTCCAGCCTGGTCATTTGGAGGTTATAAATATTTTTTTTATTTATGTGATGCTGTCTGTATAATAGGAAAACACTTGCCCCCTGCTGAATGCTTTCAAATATATCACATCAGAGAGGTGGCACAGGAGTAGAATTAAGATGGGCATGAAATAATGTGCTTTCTCTTGAAATTAAAAAAATGAAATTTAAAAACCCCACAGGTGGCTTCACATAAATGCTCCCTGTGTGCCACAGAGACATCATTGTCATGTTGTGATACGAAAAAGCTGTTATGAAAGGATGCAATATGTTGTTAATCCCTTGAATTTACACTGCAGCTGTGGTCCGGGGATCTATAGGCACTTCACAAAGGTGTTGAAGTATTATTACCCCCATTTTACAGAGGGGAAAGGGAAGCACAGCAGCAGGCTGTACCTTGCCCAGGATCACACGGCAAGTCAGCAATGGAGTTAGGGCAATCAGTTCTTCTGATTTGGCTCCTTACTTTGAATGGTATTTTAGATTCACCTGACATCAGTGGTATGCGTTCCCCTGCCTCAATATCTCCCCAGCTATAAAACAAATCCATTTAGGAACTCTGGTTATGAGTGAGCAAGTAGCCAATGTAACATATGTCAAATGGGATGTTTAACCTTCAGGCACCTATGTGTCTCATCCTGGAGCTTTTGAGGATCTGGATGAATGGCTTTGCAAATCATACAGTTGAAGAAAAATCACTAAGCTGACCTCCCACCTCCAGAATCTAATGCATGAACTGAGGAACACTACTGTAAAATAGATAGTGCCCTTGAGAGGTCACTGAAATTGAGGATGAGAGGTCTCTCTGTTGAGACCCCAGGTCTTCTAAATGAACATGGCTGGATGAGATATGGATTAACTTGAAGTTCCTTAGGGCACCATTTATGTTTATTGCAAAGTACTGAAGTATGAAATAACAGTATTATAATCATCTGTAAGTGAATTGCATACTTAGGTGAACATTCATAAGCATTTTATAACAGGAGACATGACCTATAAGGTTGCTTCTGATCAAAATAAAGCAATAATTCACAAGACATTATTGTTTTTTGGCCCAGATTTTCACAAATGATTTGCAGTTTTGGATTCCTTGGTTTTTGAGGGCCCAGCCAGAGACACTTTTTAAAGGATCCACTCTTTAAAGATCTAGCCCTTTTCAGGTTTCTTAAGGTAGGCACTCAAAATCATTGATGCTAGCTCCTGAGGAAGCTATAGGACTTTCATCTTTACATGCTGTGACTTATTAGATGTTGGGATATAAACTAGATTTCCTTGAAAATAAAGATGTAAATGAATTATATCCAACCATTCCATAAACATAGAACCGGGCTAGAGCTGACAGCCATCCATTAGCACATCTGGCTACAAGAATGAGGTGGAGAATAAAGAAATAAGATGAGAAGGTAGTGTGTGGGAAGGAAATAATCAGCACTCTGTCTAAAAAAGCATTATTCAGTGTACCAACTGAAGTGATCATCGTACAGCTAAGTGCCATTCTCAGCTCATTGCTCCTGAGCCATTTGTTGTTGCACTGACGCACTAAGAGGAAGAGAGAGGCACAAGAGAGCATCCAACAGTGTAACTTCTAATTAGCATGTTGATGCGTCAGAAATGGCAGTTACACTGGTTGTTCTGGACACTTAAGAAAGGATATCACAATATCAAGAATGGAAAAGGAAAGCCGAACAAAGCAACCACATGTCACTGTACTGCATCCCCCTAATGAATTAGCCCTTCCATGATGGAACAAAGCAGCATTTCTCTTTCTCTGGCCCTTTGCGCTTTTCTGTCCACCCCCAACACACATGTGATAAACTAAACTCTGTTGTTCATGCTTATGCCCGCTGATCCAACATATCTTTTTTTTGTCATTCTGTGTATGCTGTTGCACTGCAGCACACCTTTACTTGTCCCTTTGTGGAGCTGAAGTCTTTATTTGTGGTTTCAGAAGCTCAGAGTACACACCCAAATCTTTTCCTTCGAATGTCCCCTTGGCTCTTAATCTCCTTCCCCTACCAAACTTTGATTTCACTGCAGCCAACTTAGAAACCCCCTTTTCCCATTTCCTAATTTCCAGCCAGCAGAAAAGATCTCATCTCTTTACCTCGGAACCCCCTGCTCTTCCTCCAGGCTCAGAACCCACCTTGCATATTTGTAGACCTGGAAAAGGAAGAGCAAAGGCAGCTAGAAGGACTGTATTAAGGAAACACATGCAGGGAGTCCTATGTCCAGGGGTGGGCAAAATGCAGCCTGCGGGCCAGATGCAGCCTGCCAGGCCATTCTATTCTGCCTGCGGGGCCCCTAAAAAATTTAGGAAGTTAATATTTATCTGCCCTGGCTGCCTGCCTGTCATGCAGCCCACGATGGCTAACCAAAACTCAGTAAGCGGCCCTCCACCCAAAATAATTGCCCACCCCTGGATTAAACTGAGAAACATCTGGACAGACATTAACTTTTGATTCAGGAAATGCAGCTACATGCCTGCAGTGGCTCAGTCCAGAAGCCAGGGATGGTGGGGGGAGCGGGCAGTGCTAAACCACGGCTTTCTGGCCCCCCAACAACCCGTCTCTGCTGGAGCAGATAGGACAGCCCAGTCCGTGGTTGGAAAGCATGCTGGGATGATGGGGACTGTGATTTAACTTGACCCAGGAAGGGGTCTGAGACAGAAGTTTCATAAACTGATTTGACCCAAATCAGTTAAGTCTGATACTACATTCAGCCAGGTTTATCTTGAACCAGTTTCAGTCATTTTGAAACTGGTTTATGTGCACTGAGTTTCTGTTCTGTTACAGGTTTAAATCAGTTTCTGATCACTTAAACTGGTTTATGTGTAATGTATGTCCCTTGCCCCAGTGGCAGCCTAGTGTACTGCACCCAAGGATAAGAGAAGCTCCAGCTCATGCTGAACTGAACCCAGTTCGCACACCTCCTAAATTATCTTACTATGTGGCATATATACTACATTGCATATTTATGGTAGCAGAGGCAAGAAAAGAAAAGTGCACTTTCATTCACAGTGCAAGGTCCAAAGCCAGTGCTAATTGTACTCATGATCATGCTGATTGCTTGGCATCTGACTCCCAAGCATCAGTCATTTCAGTAGAACAATGGGAGAATCTTACTTTTCATCTGCCCGCTCAGTGCCTGACTCTCACCTACACTCATTCTTTCTTCATTGCTAAATTTTTTCAAGAATGCTAAGACAGAAAGGGTGATGGTGATTGTGGTGGTGGAAGGTTGCATTGCCTTTAAGCAAGTGAATTCTCTACAGTAGCATTAGATTTATTACTGCTGGAGCGTCTCAAAGAGAATGTAAGTCAGAGCAAGGTTGCTGAAGACGAATAAATCAACCAGTGACACTGGAATTTATGGTCCACCACAGAATACAGAATGGGAACCATGATTTATATATTTATTTACTTTAATAAATAAAAAAAATAAAGTGTGACATTATTTATAGGGGGCTCTGGCAGTGAGCGATGACAGTTCAATTTGTTCCTGTCTACCCAGTAGACAAGTCTTTCCCAGAAAGAAGCTCTCATACAATGGGCAGCATTTTAAACAGACAATTTGTCTAAAATATTTTGTGCCTCTGTGTGTGACTGTGTATGTACACACACACATGCATGTGCTGTGTGTGTGAGAATGTGTTCCAAAGGAGGAAGTGTGAGTGAGAGGCAGGACCAGGCTGGATCTTGAGATAAGTCTGTCTGTTGCTCAGATGTGAGTGTGGCTGGCTCCCTACCTTCTGTGTCTGCTGGTCCCTTAAACTCCTAAAACACAGAATTGAGTCTCTTAAGTAGTACATGCATGTCTAATTAATGACAAAGCAAAGGGTTATTGGGAAACCATACCAAGGACAATGCTTGCTTTGCCAGTTACCACAAGAACATCAACTCTGTTCAGGAGCTACCACACATTTTTTCTGATGTGTACGAGCCATGGTAGAGAAGTGAAGAGATTAGGCCATGGTGCATGGCATGACAATATTACAGCAGTTGTGATGTGTCGAAGATGTGCTCCTCTTTGCGGAGGACCAAACAGTACGTGCTGTGAAATGGCTGAACTCTTTAGTTTTCTTGCTTTTGTCTTGAGTGTATTATGTGGGCAGCAAACCTGACTGTTATACACAGGAGCTTTTGTATTTGACTTGTAGAAGACCGTCAACAAGAAGGCCAGTAGTATGTTGCCTGGCTTTCCTTGTCACCAGGCTATGATTGGAGGAATCTGGATGATATTGTACCATATCACCAGTAGACAACTGCAGTTGTCTTTTGGTGATTAGCATTTTGGAAAGCTATTTCTTTCATATCCTCTCCCAATTTTGTTTTGCAATCAGCGGATTCAGCAACTCTGTACTGTATCTTTCCAATTGCCACCTATGTGCTATAATTAATTTAACTTAATTTAACTGATACCCAGGTAGCACAGTAAAGATTACTAGAGGTGCACCAATACATCAGTCCGATATCGGATCGGCACCAATATAAAGAAAATTTACTATATTGGAAATTGTCCATATCAGGCTGATAATTTGGCTGATAAATGGCCTGTGCGTGCACACAGCCACAGCATAGCTCAGGCAGCGAGGAGCATAGCCCGGCAGCATGGAGAGCTGCCTCTAGCTGGTAAATCTGGTGTGGTGGAAGGGGAAGGGGGGAGGTGGGGCAGATCAACCCCCACCACTGCTGCTGCCACTTGTCTGGGTGGCCCAGATCTGTGTGGGGCAGGGTGGGGCAGGCTGGACTAAGGCTGTGGCAAGTCCATTCCCCGTCTCACCTCAGCCCCTGCCAGGAAGAGCTTGGTGCAGCCCTGGTCCCAGCCCACCCCACACAGATCTGGGGGGCAAATGTTCCCCCACTACATCCTCCAAGATGAGCAATGGGAGCAGTGGCTGGAGCCACAGGACAGGCAGGCGAGTGTTGGATGAGCTGATGGACCAGTGGCTCCTAGCCGAGCAGCGTGCAGCCATGAGAGCTGCCTGTCCCCCTGCCTCGCACCTCCTGAATGAGCCATAGCTCTGACCCACACCTGCCCCGGCCGTGCAGTCCCTGCCCCTGCCCCAGCCCCATGTTTCCCTCACCTCAGGAGCCTTGATCTGCACCCCACAATGCCCTTTCCCCTTCCTCCTCCCCCACCTTCCTCCACACCAGACTTACCAGCTGGAGACCGTGCTCCATGATGCCTGGCTGGTAATGGAAATTGGATTGGTATCAGCTGATATGCCTCCTTAAAAATCAGCTATTGGGCGCAAAAATCTCTATTGGTGCACCCCTAAAGATTACTTACTACAAGTTTTCCTATTTGCTATAACTGACTTTACTTCTGATACCCAGGTAACACAGTAAAGATTACTTAGCACAAATTTTCTGAGCTATTTGCTGTACCAATAGGCAGGAGGCTGTAGCATTTCTTTTTCCTAATCTATCTTCATGTCTCTTGTCTCAGAGACATAGGGGAAGGTTGAGGAGGACCAAAGCTGCATAAAGCAGTGGGATCTTGGGCCTGAAGCTCAGCTGATGTAAATCAGTATAGCTTCTTTGAAGTCAGTGAAATGATGTTTCTTTATACCAGTTGGCAATCTGGTCCCTTAGGGTTAAAGAATACAAGTATCTCTGTCCCTCTAATGGAGTGGCTCTTTTGACTGAAGCAGGAAAGGTTGAGAACTTGGGGTGCTTGTACATGTGTGTGACAGCTGGAAAGTGTGCCTGTGTGATAAAGGTGCTTGATGAAGGCTCTATGAAGATTAGACCAAGTGTTTTTCTGTATTAGTTTAGATATTAAGCTATATGTTGTTGCTAAAAGCCTAATTCAAGTTTAAAGTTTACTAGGCCTTGTATAATGTAAGGCCTAGTAAATTTAGCAAAGCCTAGAAGTAGTAAGGCCCTGCGGCGCAGTTAAAATTACCTTATCAAAGGAATGCAAGGCTTGTACTGCTAACTGGTCAGTCTAAAAACAGTTGAAGTAAAAGGAAACTGAGTGGTCATTCGTTATCAGTATCATTCAGAAGCTATAAGTGAGCTGGAATATTTGGAAACCATTCAGAAGGAAGATACAGCTCTGTGAAAAGGATTAGTTAGCTGTTGCTTGGATCAGTGGGCCCGTGGACCTTGAGGAGACCAAGGGCTGCATTCCAGGGTCCTTCATGGCACCCTTTGGACAGTGTTGTTCAGGGATGCCTGACTTTGCTGAACTTTGTGGAAGAGAAGCTTGCTGTGTATTGGGCATCAGAGGGGACTGCCGATAAGTTGCTAATGTAAATTGTTTTTGTCTGTCATTGTTTGTTTTGTTACTACGTGTCGTTGTATTTTTGTTAAGCCAATAAATCTTTTTTACCTTTCTACCCCCAACCACACTCTCAATCCCGAACCCTCCGCAGGCTGCGGCTGGGACACACGTGATGCCATTACCATGTACACAAGACAAAAATATCACTTTGTGTATTTCAATGATGTCACATTGCACACGTGTAAGACTTTGGGGGGTTTTAAATAAGTTTGCATCATCGCAAACTAAACTACATCCCTCCAAGCTGAGGCAGCACCTGGCCTGCTAGCAGCTCGCCCTTGAGACTCCGGGGGGTGCCACCACCACAGAGGAAAGGACCAGGACCCCTTGCAGCTCAGGGGCCATTCAAAAATTGAAATGGTAAGTTTCAATTAAAAACCTACCATTTCTATTTAGGGGACATAAAATAAAACCCTGAGAACTAAACCCTTAGTCATGTGTACAAGCACCCTTGGTGTCTTTGGCTAGGAACAGTCTCCCCCTTTGACTTTTATTTTCAGGCAGTGAGCACAGCAATCCCCTTTGAGCTGTTTTCATGTGGCCCTTTTCAGAGAGCTGCTCATTATGGGTGATTTTCCTCTGAGTGTCTTTAAGCAGAGAAATGAAATAGAATAACATGTGTAGAGACTTAGCAATCCTCCAGTTGCTAATACTCTGCTGATATGGTTCAATGGCAGGGCTGATATAATACTTAGCCCCATGTCTCATTCAGAACATGCAGCGGGGGAAATGCAGCTGTTAATTAGCAAACAAGAAGGAGGGATTGATACTTGGAGAAGAAACCAGCTTGTGGGGGTGCCTCTTTCAATTCTGAGTCAGACTCCTAGCCCTCGTATGCCAGCAGCAGGAACAACACTGGCTTTATCACAAAACTGTGTTTAATGCATGCAAGAGATTAATGTCTCTGGCCTTTTTTCCCTTATATTTTTCCTCTATTGCTTCTCAGCGTTCTTTTTCTCCAGCATTGGGCACTGCTTGACTTGTTGGCACCTCTTGAGCTGAAAGGGAGAAATCTCCATTTCCTGTTCCTCTTGGATAAAAGGCATTCATAGAAGAGGCCGTTTCCTTTACATTGGCAGGAGCACAGTTGAAGGAGGCAAGATGACAATATGTGATGCTCACTGAATTGTCACCTTTTCTTAAGCTGAGTGACTCCTGTGAGATGTAAAACTTACGGCACAGACAAAAGTTAACAATGAGGACACATCCATCCTTTCTGTCCGTGCTCAGGCTGATTGTACCGCCTCTTTCTTGCTCTACATTTTCTGATTACCAGTTGTTATTGGTCTCATAACTAGTAAGTCAGTTGGTAATTAGAAAACAATCCTGTAATCATTTTTAGGGTGCAGGTATTTTTTTTACATATTTGACTAATTTGCGTAGGGAGAGAGAAAAGGACACCAGACTAGTGCCTATATTCAGGCAGCTTAAAGTCAGAGCTCAGCAAATTTCTGAAAATCCTTCAAGGTGCTCTTCTACCATGCCCATGGAGTAGTCTTGTGGAAGTATATGGGATGCAAGAGACATGTGCTGGTAGGATTCAGGTGTTTGTGGCCAAAAGCTTGTAAAGAACAATTTTTCCAATTATTTAGTTGGTTTACTAAAAGATATTACATCTGCCCAAAGAACCTTGTCTGCTTATGTCTTTAAACTAACACAACTACAACCAACAACCCTAAGGCACGTGCCTCTACACTTGACTCGTTTCCTGCCTGCTTTAGCAGCTTCTACATTGTTCAAAAGGTGGCTTTTAAAGCACATTTTCTTTTGTGATGCAGTTTGGAATACACTTATTCTTTTTTAAATTTAAATCTTCCTCATTCAGATGTTCACAGCTTGACGGCCTTGCTCCAGGCCAAAAACCACGGTAAAAGCTTAAGTAAAGTTAGTGCAAGACAAATTGGCTTCCTGTCTGGTGACGGATGCGGCCTTTATATGTTGGAATAGCTAACACAGTCTAAGATCCTTGTTGCCTTCAGGCATCTCTTCCAGATCTTCCATTTTCTTCTCTTTTCCTCTGTATGGTGCCCATCCTTGCTGTCATCATAGTTTGAAGTATTGGGCAACTCCTTATGCTTGAGGGTGGGAACCCCTTTGTTTAAGGATTTATCTGTTTTCACTACCAGCCCTGGGCCAGGTGGCAAAGATCATACATTCCTTACATTTATGGTATAAAGCTTTATGAACTATGAGAGAGGATATTGCAATCAGAACCTTTTTTAATGAGCACTGTCCCAGGGATCTTGCCACCAGATAAGGTCCACCAGTCTGAATACCTGATTTCATGTTGCCATTAAGACTGGTGGAGGTAGGAGGGTGAGAAAAAATTGAGGTGCTTTTCAAACCCTGGAAATAGTCTAGAGACTGTTTTAATCTTTCTTCCATTTAAGCATCAGCTTATTCAGACCCTTATGGGAAAGTTCTGTGGAATTAAATAGGATCGACTCTTATATGGCTCTTTAGAAATAACTCTAATCGCTCCAAATCACTGATCACTAATGAAAACCTTGGCCAGTGTTTTTAAATAGTAATTACTCTAATTGCTCCAAATCACTAATCACTAATGAAAATCTTGGCCGGGGTTTTTAAATCATAGTAATCATCCCTTCCTGCTCTCCCTATGTTCACAAAATAATCCATTGTATAAAATTATGCCGTACTCTAAAATGTTACACTTTTCTTTTACGCACTTTATACACCTTTATTTTACAAATGCATGGCCTGTGGCATTTTTATAGCACCTCAGGGTGCTCTTGAGAAAGCTGGCAGCTGTCTTTGAACTATTTTAAATAACTGAACAGATGCACCACTTTGCTGTGTGTCAGCTTGTCCCTGCTGCATGGCATAAACTTGGAGACTGTGGGGATACAGCCTAACACAAGATCTTTGTTAAATTCTGCTCACCCAGAGAGAGCAACATTTTGATGGGTGAATAAAGTATCATTAATTTTCTCATCATCATCAATCACCGTGACAAAGGAGGGCACATAGTCTTTGTACCTGGCTCAAATGTTTTGCCCCTCATGTAGTCAGCTCTGCCAGTGCAAAGGAGGTGCATAATGCATCAATATAGCAGTCTGTATGTGTGGATAATGTCAAAGCAGTGGGAAGTAGAGGTGTGTTGTCAGCATCCAAATTTTCTCAGTAGTTTCTTTATTACTGTTACTATCTCTCCCCTTCCCCCAAAAGCAGAATTGTCTATGTGTAGAATCTGCTATCCACAGTATTTACACAGAAATTGTAAAAAGGTGGTGGGCAATATGTGATTTATCCAAGGTCCTACAGCATGATGGGGGAATCATTAGGAATTGAATCCTGACCTCCTGATTTATAGTTGCGTGCCTTAAAAAAAAAAAAAGCCCTTTTGTGCAGTCAGCTAACCTCAGGGATTCCCCAAATAGGTTTTCTCTCTGGCTTTTAGCTTTCAGGAAATCAATGTGAATGTAGCATTTTGAAGCTTGGCCTTTCTTAGGGAGCAATGTGCACACACATGCAAAGAGAGGCATTTCACCCTTTCAGCCCTGACTTAATATATTTTTTCTCCCTGAGCAACCATTTCACTTTGCTCTTAGTGCAGCTTTGTCTTCAGGAAACCATGGCAGTGACAACTGAACACTTATTGCAGTGGTATTTGCTACCCCTCCCTTGGAGGCAGTTTCACCACTCGCTCCTTGGGGTGATCACCAAGTGATGTTAACATTCAATCTGGTAGAAAAACAAAATTTCACGCTTCCTCAAATTTCCTCCGAGGCAGTGCTATTTGTGCTTCTCAAGACTATTAATGTGCACAAATACTTAAGAGCCCATGTGGCAGAAAGAGCTTTTTAAGATACCTTTTTCTTAAGAATACATTAGGTTTCTGGGTACGTTTCGATGACCAACTGCAACACACTCATGCCCTTAGCAAGGAGTCACTGTTTTTCCAGGCACGTGAGCTGCTTTTAACTGTGACTGGAGCCTTTTTCTGTACTAAAGGCCACATGTAAAAAGACATCTTTCCATAGTAGCTGGGAAAATTTTGTAGAGCAAACCTGAAAAGGGTGAAGGAGAAGGGGTGTGATCCAGACAAAGGAAACGATGAATGGTGTGGAGAAACTAAACTGGAAACCTCTGATTACCACGATCATCTGATCCCAGCAGTCTTTCCTGCTCAAGTGTGAGGGAGTTGGACCCGATGATCTGTAAGGTCCCTTCCAGCCTATATCAACTATGATCTTCTAATCCAAGGAGAATGGGATAGACTACGAAATCAGAAGGTGACAAATGTGAGGATAATAGAAGAGGATACACAGTCATGAAATGTGCCATGGGCCCACAAAGCCTTGGTACAGGACAGCACAGAACTCACGTGCTATGCAGGAGTCCAAAAGGGTTTAGACATGTGGCTAACAAGGACATCCAGGCCAAGTCACTATGCTAAAGTGCTCTCTGGGAAGCAGGGCACTTTACCATAGTGACTTGGCCTGGAAGCAGCACCTTCAAGCATTCTGCATTGCTCAGGAAGTGGGCTGTCTTCAAGCTGGGAGTGGTGTAGCTGTGTCTACACAGTGCCACAGGTACGCTCATTTATCTGGGGATGGCCAATTGGTTCTGTCACCCAGCAGGCCTAATTAATCCTCCTGCAATGCCATACAGAGTCAGCTACTCTGCTTCTAGTTTTGGAGGCAGCTGGAGCAGCATAGTGTGCTTGAGGACAGCCTTGCACAGTAAGTTTACGCTGTGTAGCTATCAGCAAATTCGATAATAATTGCAAGATTGTGGAAGGAGTATAAATGCTCACACACCAGGGCTTAAGCCAAATTCCTGCTGTTGTGAATGAGACTCATAGCAAAGAAAGGGCTGGAAGTCCAGAGGTATTCTAGTCCAACCCCTTGCATGAGGCAGATTTATCCCTAATTACTATTTTATTAGGAGGGAATTTACCCTGAGAACAGATTAGCTATCCTACCAGCACTGTCACATGGTTTCTGAAGTAATTAGTGCTGGCCACAGGCAGAGATGAGATGTTGTACCATAGGACTGGCCACACGGCATCAGAGCAGGAGGGTGGCCATTTCTACAGTCCTATATCTGTCAGCACAGGTGAGCAACAGCATGGATACACCTGGGAATACCTCTCATCTCTGCCCAGTGCTGACTGCTGGAATCTGGCACGTTGCACTGGATGCTGCCGGCATTCCCTTCCTGTTGGTCTCTATCTGCTGCTCAAGCTCTCTTATGACTTGCTAATAAACCAGCTGAGGCTTACTAGACCTACCAGACTAGATCAGGACAGTCCAGTATCCTGCCTCTAACAGCAACTAGCACTTGCAGCTTGTGAAGAAGGTTCAAGGAGCCTTGCACTTGGTAGTTATTGAGTTACCTGCCCCATGAAAAGTTCCCTCTGAGTTCCCTAAGAGTTGATTTACACCATAAAACTGGAGCAGGGGTGGGCAAAATGCAGCCTGCTGGCCAGATGTGGCCTGCTAGGCCATTCTATCCAGCCCGCGGGGTCCCTAAAAAATTTAGAAAATTAATATGAATCTGCCCCTGGCTGCCTGTCGTGCAGCCCTCAATGGCTTGCCAAAACCCAGTAAGCGGCCCTCTGCCTGAAATAATTGCCCACCCCTGAACTAGAGGGTTTACATCCCTTATTCTGTGTACGTCAGCCTTGGAAATGATCCTTGGCATCAAGGATCTCTTGAGCATGCCAGAAAACCAGGTTTTTCTTGCCCACAGTGTCCAGGGGTGCCCTCAGGACATCTTCCCCACCTCACTTCTGAGGAGGAGCCCGTGCTGCAGATGGGCAAGTATGTGTTGCTCCATGGGGAGATTTTGTCATCGCTGTCCAAACAAAACCTGTGAGGTAGGAGGGGAGTGGGAGAGAGATCATTTGATCTGTTTTAAATTTGCCTCCTTTCATTATCATTTGGTGTCTCCTTATTCCTGGGTATGGCTAATTTGACTTGCTGCCATTATCAGTTTGTTGCTGCTGTTTTATGACTGAATGTTGATAGTGAGGGAATATTTAAAAGCTAGGGCTCCATTGTGATAGATGCCTTACATACATACAGAAAATGGCAGTCCTGGCCAGAGATGTGGGTTTTCCAGAACATTTTGAATTGGAAAAGTTTCTGGACAATTTTCCAAAGCCCTAAATAGCTCATGATCTGATTTAGCATGTTTATTTGACTTATATTTAGTAATCAAAACTAATAAAGTACCCCATGTTAATTTTATGTCCCAGTAACCACAACTATTTGAACTGAAATATTTTTTCCTAATCAAATGAAATACAGCACACTTAATGTGGTTTAAATGTTATATTCAAACAAATTCAAAGCTTTTTGTGGAAAGAAATTATTTTTATTGGAATACTTGTAAAA
>JAGPOW010000304.1:114033149-114071136 GCA_030014935.1 Caiman crocodilus | reverse complement strand
ACAGCATGCAGGTAGGCAGCAAGGAGCACAGCCAACTCATGGGGGTGAGGATGTGGCTCCTGCTGCTGCTTGCATCCCAGGAGGGCACGAGGAGGCATGTGCCTCCTGGATCTGTATGGGGCAGGCTGTGGCCGAGGCTGCATGGGGCTCTTCTTGGCAGGGGCTGAGCTTGGAGCAGACACCAGCAGCGCTGGGAGGATGTTGCATCCACCCCAAATTTCGCTGCTGCTGTGCTCCCAGCGCTTCCCCTGCCCTTTCCAACCCCAGGCCCCTTCCCTCCCCTCTCCCCTTCCACACCACACAGCTGCATGCAGCTGTATTGGAAATCAATCGGTATCAGCCGACATGCCTCCTTAAAAATCGGCTATCAGTATCAGCCTAAAAAATTTCAATTGGTGCAACCCTAGCAGAGAGACTTGCTCAAAGTTATGCAGGGTGTTCGGAGGTAGTAGGGACTTCAAGTGAGTCCTGAGCCCATTCCCCTAATGCACTGGATCACTCTGCCTCTGGAGGAGCTGACTGAAATACATTCTGAAGTGCTCAGCTGGATTGAGACCCTACTCTACCCAGCAGCATTACTCTTTAGGCAAGTGACTGCCAATACGCCTGTGTTATTTTGGTACAAACAAAAATGATGAAAGCAGAAGTGCTGTGGGACTGGATTCTGATCAGTTCTTTACTGTCCTGAGAGAAGGGACATGGGGCACAGACAGAGCAAATTAATCATAATGTCATGCTTCACATCTGCCATTCATTGCTTGGCATGAGATGTTCTATGTATAGAGTAAGCATGTGTATTGTACAAAATCCTGCTGATATTAAGATGATTTTCTTAAGGTCTTGAGAGTGACTGCAGAGGGATGCATTAGAGTATCTTCACCAACTTATTTCCAGGTTTGTAATGTGGCTGTGGGTGTGAGTCAGTGAGTGGGAAGCTAGGGAACAGTATGGTTTCTGGTATGTTGTAGACATTCCCCAGGTGGGCACAAAAGTCCACATGCACAGGGAAGCTGTAGGAAAGGGCCCTAAAAAAGTAAGAGGGGCAATCTGAGGGATTTCATATAAGCAATGAATCACAGAATCATAGAAAATGGGGGTTGGAAGGGACCACAGGAGATCATCTAGTCCAGCCCCCTGCTCAAAGCAGAACCATCCCCAACTAGACCATCCAAGCCAAGGCTTTGTTTAGCCGGGTCTTAAAAACCTCCAAGGATGGAGATTCTACCAGCTCTTTGGGGAACCTGTTCCAGCACTTCACCACCCTCCCAGGGAGAAAGTTTCTCCTAATATCCAACTTAACCATTGCTCCTTGTTCTGTCATCTGTCACCACTGAGAACAGACTAGCTCCATCCTCTTTGGAACCACGCTTCAGATAGTTAAAGGCTGCTATCAAATCCTGTCTTCTCTTCTGCAGACTAAATAAGCTCAGTTCCCTCAGCCTCTTCTCAGATGTCATGTGCCTCAGCCTCCAAACCATTTTTGTTGCTCTGTGCTGGACTCTCCCCAACTTGTCCACATCTTTTCTATAGTGGGAGACCCAAAATAGGACACAGTGCTCCAGATGTGGCCTCACCAGTGCTGAATAGAGGGGAAGAATTACTTCCCTCGATCTGCTTCTACCAATGCAGCCCAGTATGCTGTTAGCCTTCTTTCCAACAAGAGCACATTGTTGGCTCATACTCATGGATCAACTTCTCCAAGTGCTTAGAAATGGATTATTTGAGGACCTGCTCCATGATTTTTCCAGGGATTGGGTTGAGGCTGACTGGTCTGTACTTCCCTGGATCCTCCTTCTTCCCTATTTTAAAGATGGGCACTATATTTGCCATTTTTGAATCATCTGGGACCTCCCCTGATTGCCAAGAGTTTTCAAAGACAATGGCCAATGGCTCTGCAATCATATCTGCCAACTCCCTCAGGGCCCTTGGATGCATTGCATCTGACCCCATGGACTTGTACACATCCAGCTTTTCTAAATAGTCCCTAACCGGTTCTTTCATTGCTGCTCACTTCCTGCCCAAACTATGCTGCCTAGTGCAATAATCTGGGACCTGACCTTGTCTGTGAAGACTGAGGCAAAAAAGGCATTGAGCACTTCAGTCTTTCTGCATCCTCTGTCACAAGGTTGCCTCCCCCATTCAGTAAGGGACCTGCACTTTCCCCAATCCTTCTCGTGCTACTGACATACTTGTAGAAACCCTTCTTGTTACCCTTTATGTCCCTTGCTAGCTGCAGCTTCAATTCTCCTTTGGTCTTCCTGACGTCATCCCTGCATGCCTGAGCAATATTGTTATACTCCTCCCAACCTGTTTGTCCAAGCTTCCACTTCTTGTAAGCTTCCATTTTGTGGAAGTGTTTAATCTCACTGAAGTGTTCTCTGCTAAGCCAAGCTGCTGATCACTTGTCACATTTGCTATTTTTGTGCATATCAGGATGATTTGTTCCTGGTCCCTTTGTAAGGTTTCTTTAAAATACAGTCAGCTCTCCTGGACTTCTTTCCCCCTCAGCCTGATTTCCCAGGGGATCCTGCCCATGAGTTCCCTCAGTGAGTCAAAGTCTGCTTTTCTGAAGTCCAGGGTTCATGCTCTGCTGCTTGCCTTTCTTCCTTTTGTCAGGATCCTGAACTCAATCTTCTTGTGTTCACTACTACACAACTTGCCATTCACTTCTACATCCCCCACCAATTCTTCCCTGTTTGTGAGCAGCAGGTCAAGAAGAGCATGGCCCTTAGTTGGTCTCTCCAGCACTTGCACCAGGAAGTTGGCTCCAGCACTCTCAAAAAACCTGCTGGGCTGCCTACACACCGCTGTACTGCCCTCCCAGCAGATGTCAAAGTGATTGAAGTCTCCAATGAGAACCAGGGCCTATGATCTAGATTCTGCTAGTTGTCTGAAGAAAACCACATCTATCTCATCCTCCTGCTCTGGCTATTTAAAGCAGAGCCCTGCCCCAAGATCACCCTTGTTGCTCTCCCCTCTATCTCCAGTTTCATAGTGGAGCTCTAAGCATTCCTGCCGCTCTTTTGCAAACAGCAAAACTCCTCCTCCTCCTCTTCACCCCTGCCCATCCTTCCTGAACAGTTTGTACCCACCCATGGCAGTGCTGCAGTCATGCAAGCTCCCACCAAGTCTCTGTTATTTCAATCATGTCATAGTTCCTTGACTGTGCGAGGACTTCCAATTCTTCCTGCTCGTTTCCCAGCTCTGTGTGTTCGTGTACTGACACCTGAGGTAACAGGCCAATTGCCCTACTTTCTCAGGAAGAATGAGACCTTTCCTATTGCCCCCTCCTGCTTCTTCTTTCTCCAGATCCCCTACTTTCCCCCACTTACCAGAGACGCCCATTCCCTGACAAACCTAGTTTAAATGCTCCTCACTAGGCTAATGAGCCTATCCACCAAGATGCTCTTCCCTCTCTTTGTCAGGTGGATCTTGCTAGCAATCCTTCTTGGAACAATACCCCATGGTCAAAGAAGCTGAATCTCTGCTGGCGACACCGCCTGTGCAGACATGCACTGATCTTCAGGATATGTCTGTCTGCTGATGCCAGGGCCCTTCCCTTTGACCAGGATTGAGAACACCACCTGTGCCTCTGTCCCCTTCACCTTTGTACCCAGTCCAGGCAAGCAGCACCAGGTCAGGCTGGCAGATGGATCCCTCTCTCCCTCCCAGGACAACAGGTCAAGCTGGTAGATAGATCCCTCTGTCCCCTGCAGAAGGGAGTCTCCAACCACCACCACCTCTTGCTTCCTCTTCATGGCAGTGGTCTTGATCCTCCCCACTATGGGGATTCCTGGCCTCTTCCACCAATAGACTGTGCTCTTCCTGCTTGGTTGCTAGCACTCCATATCTGTTCTCCAGATATGGCGCTTCATTCCCAACTCCAGGCAAACCGCTGCATGTGGGGATGATGACTTCTTCTTGCTGCCAGAAGATGAAAGCTTCCGGCTTTCACCTTACTGAGAGTCCTTGCTGTCTTCCTTTTCAAACACCACATCTGGCAGTCTGTCCTCCATGGTCTTAGAGGTTTTCTCCAGCATGGAAATGATGAAGTCCTCATGGAGGATGCTTTGTAGCCTTGCTACTTCCTCTTGTAGCTATCTTGCTCTCTCCCTGGGAGGCACCCCCAGAAGGTACCCCTCACATTGCAGGCACTCGCCTACCTGCCTGATGCTGGATGGAGTCAGCAAGCCTTAGTCTATACAGCAACAAACCAGAACCTAAGTGGAAGCCTCAATGGTGTGTGGTCCTGCCTGGACAGACACCTCCCAGGTGGAAGCAGAGGAAGAGCTGGAAGTGGCAGTGGCTCTGGGATTAGGACATCTTTCAGCTATGTATCTGGGTCTTCTAATCTGCTGCCTCTCACTTTGTGCCTGTTTGTTCAAGTGGACCTTCCTTAGCAAACTCCTCTGTTGTTGGCCTGTTTGCTCTTCCTTGATCTAAAGGGTTCCCTTTTCCTTGCAGCCTCTTCCCTTTCAGCAAGCTTACAGTGGAAAAATGGGAGAGAGAGTTTCCAAGCAAACTCCCTCTGGTTCTGGACTCAAGGTAAACAAGGGACTTAAGTCTTGGTATAGCTGCTGAGTTTTAGCTGCTAAAAAAACACTATGTAATTAATCAGTCTTAATTGCATATAAAAAAAAAAGGGGGGGGATCTTGCCTCTCAGGCTCCCCTTCAAAGAGAGGAGCAGCAAACCCACCTGTGAACTGAGTAGTAAACTGCTTGCATACTGTCCTGGTAATTATTTTTTGTAATTGCAAAATGCATCCTCCCACCTCGAAGCAGAAAAAAAGGGGCAACCCCCCCCCCGCAAAACCAACCTCTACCTCCCCTTCAAATCCTACAACATTTTGGAAAAGTAATTATTTTCAGAGGGGGTTTTTTTCCAACCATAAGTGAAAAATGTAGCCATTCAGATGTTAATTTTTATTTTTTGATCAGTGATGCTTTCTTCTTATTTGTCTGTCTTGGTCTTCTGTGTTCAACCATGCTTTCATGTTCTTTTCTCTCTTGTCATTGGTCAGATGTTTTGTTTTGCATTAGCTTGTCATCGTCATGTGTCACAGGGTTCATGTGATTCAGAAGAAAAGTAGCATAGTGGGACAGGCCAAAGGTCTATCCAGTCTCCTGTCTCCAACAGTAACAAGCAGGGATGGCCAACCTGTGGCATGCATGCCACAAGTGGTGTGGACAGTCACTGTATTTGGCATGCTGCAGATTGGGGAAGGGGTAGGAAGTAGGGGGCAGACTGGCACTTGGAGAGGGTAAGGCTTAATTTGTGGCATGCTTGGACTTTAACTTGTGGCACACCTGTTGAAATGGTTGGCCACCACTGCTTTAGCAGAAGCGTAGAAGACACACAGGGGCATGTTCTGGCTGATCCATTCTGCCTCATAACTTCCCAGTTTTCAGCAGTCACAAGTTTACGGGATGTCCTGAGCCTGAGGTTATATGTCTGATTGTTGTGTTTAATGGTTCCTGGTGTACCTGCCTCCATAAACTTGTCTAGTTTTTTGGGGGCCTCCACAACACCCTGGTGCAATGAGTTCCACAAGAATGAGTTGTGGAGAAAGGTGCTTCCTTTCATTTCATTTTTGCTGTTTGTTTTGGGTGCTTCCTACTTCCTGTGCTATGAGAAGTAGTGAATAACAGTCTTCTATTCATTATCTTTCCACCATTCATGATTTTATGGATTTCTGTCATATCTCTCCTCACTCATCTCTTTTCCCTTTTTGGTCCGTTTCCTACTTGTATTATATCCGTTGAGTGAGGGCTGCCAAAGGTACCCATGGTACTTGAGCCATGGGTGCACTGTAGTTTACATGCTAGCAAAAGTATGTTTTGTTCTTTGATTCCAATCTCTCAAAATGATTCCAATCTTCTGTTTGCTTCTGACTGCCCCTGCACATTAAGCCAATATTTCCCTGAGAAATTTCCACAATCACCCTAAGCTTCTTTTCCTGAGTAGTAATGGTTAATTCAGAGCCCATCACTGTGGATATATAGTTAAGGTAATATTTTTCCCTGTGCATTTTCACATGTATCAGTGTTGAATTTCACCTGTCACTTTGATTGCCTGCTTAGTCAGTTATGTGAGATCATTCTCTAACTCTTCACTGTCTGCTTTGGCTTTGACTGTCTGGAATAATTTTGCATTATTTGGAAACTTTGCCACTGTTCAGTACCCTCTGTTTTCCAGAACGCTTATAAACATGTTGAACAGTGCAGGTTTCAGCACATGTACTCGTGTGACCTCATGATATACAGTAAATTCACAGAAGTTTAGGGGCTGGAAGGGACCTGGTGAGATCATCAGCTCCAGCCCCCCTGCTCTGGCAGGAACTTTACTTAAAAAGTACTTTCCACTGTTGTGGAGGAATGACCCTGTAGTTCTTCCCTTTACCTTTTAACCAATTTTAACTAGCTTAGATGGATTCATTTTTCTTGGGCTTTTTGGGGAGCCAGAGGTGGGGGGGGAGGAGAGGGCAATAGGGATTGGGTGGTGGCGGTGGGTTGTTGTCTTTAAGATTGCAAATGCTGACTGTTTACTTGGATGCTGAGATATTTTCCAAGTTAAATGTGTTTGTTTGTTTTTTAAAATTACAATCAAAACTTTTCATTTTTTCAATCACTGATTTTGAAACAAAACAACTGTGATAACAATTCAGCTGAAGTAACAAAACTGTAGTCTTTTCAAAGAGCCAAAATACTTTTGCTGTGTTGAATCCCCTCAGAATGGTGTTTTTTCCCCCCTCAATCAGCTCTGCATTAGTTAGTTCAGACACAGAGCACAGCTGTATGGTGGCAATGATTTTTGCTTACATCAGACTGGGTGGGACTTCCTCAGATACACCTATGCCAACTAGCTTTAAATGATTTATCTCAGGTATTGCTACCAGTGCAGCTGTAGAGGAAGTCTCAAAACAAGTATATGCCTACCTTTTTCAGATAAGTTTTGCAGCCTGCCCTGGGCTGTTATGCTGCTGCAACTGAATTCATAGTAATGCCCAAACTAGCTCATTTAGTGCTCACCCAAATATGTCTACGTGAACTGCTATCATGGCAGCGACTTCAGTGTACATGTGAAAAGTTTTGTATCTCACTGAGCCAAACAGTCCTTTTTTCCTCATGAATTTTCTGCACAACTCACTCTAAATATGGGTTATTACAGGAGACATAACTGCTGACAAAGCACTACAAACATAACAGACAGAGGTAAGAGGGTGTAATAAGTAGGTAAGAATGGGGAAAAGGAAACAGTCCAGAAATTGGACACACTGAATGAATGGGGGATGTGGCAGAAATTGCTGGTGATGGCTTTAATAGAAATAGCATTTTCTTCACTTAGGAAATTAGTCTGAATTGTGCCCATCTGGATGGAAACCTAGTGCTTTTACTTGCGTTCCCAGTGAGGCATCCATTTGAAGCTTATAGTTCTTAAGCTTTTACTTTGCCTTCCATTTTACAGACTGCATATATGAGGTGAAACCTCCAGCATGCCAGCTCCTCCCCAGGCATGTTTAAACAGCTTGTTCAAAAAGGTATTTGAGATGGAGAGCAAAAGGACAATCAATTTGTTGTATTTATTAAAGCCAAAGCTGCTTTTATTCCTCAGCATAGAAAATTGGGAAAAAATTACAAAAAGAGGAGAGTATTTTCAGAGCATTTGGGTTTAATGTCTATCATTGCAGTTGGGAACCAGAGCTCCTTAAATGTTTCCTGGTTACTTTAAAAAAGAGATTTCTGGCTCTCCCCACATACAAGGAGAAATATTATAAAAGGCAAATGAAGAAAATGAGTAGTCCAGGGTCTGGCGCACAGCCACCCCCTGCCTGATTGTCAGGATCAGATAGGGGGAATAGCTCTGAGTCTGAACCAGGACTGGGACTGCCTGGTGCTGAATCCTGACACTCAGCTGAGCACTGGGGTCTGGCACAAAGCAACCCTGGAGTCTGGTACAAAGCCACCTCCTGCCCCGTTGATGGGATTGGACTGGGAGTAGCTCTGGATCCTGAACCATGCTCCGTGCTCTATCCCAGAGGGTGTGAGGCATGCAAGTAGGGATGAGGAAGCTTCTCTCATTCCAGCTGCAAGTGCTGGTTTAGAGAGGTACCCTGCACAAGCAGTGGGGGATGGGAGAAGCTCCCTTATCCTCAGCTGCTTGTGCTGAGTGGCTTTTTAAATGGGGGAGTGCACTAGTCTCCCTATGTTTGAAGAAGGGCGTTTGTTCCTGAAAGCTTGCAAAGCACATTTTTTTCCAACTATTTAGTTAGTCTAATAAACCATATCACAACTACCCAAAAGAAGCTTTCTGCACGCCTGTCTGCACATCCCCTTTAGATAGGGGGGATGTGCCCCTCATGAGCAACTGGGGAACGGGGAGCTTCCCCAGCACATGCCCAACATGTGCAGGGGGGATGGGGAAAGATCCCCTGTCCCCAGCTGCACTCACTGATTTAAAGAGCTGCCTGATGCTAGTAGCTGGGAATCAGGGAGCTTTTTTGTAGCTTGCTGCCTGTGTGGGCTCCTCTTTACACTAGTGTGTGCAGTGGAGGATGGGCGAGCTCTCCCATCCCCAAATGCACCATGGGGGTGCACCTTGTGCCTGATATCAGAGAGTCTATCTCTGATGTCAGGCTTACAGTAAGTGCTCTGGAGCATAAGCAAGCAGGCACACATTCAACCAGGACTTCCAGCTGTACACTCACTTTTTAAAGATCCAAGGCACTGTGAGCCCAATATCAGGAAAAGGCTCCCTGATATAGGGCTTGTGGCATTCTAGACCTTTAAAAAAGTGGGAATGCAGCTGAGAGCCTCACCTGAACACCCACCCACTTTTTTATATTCCTGGGTGCCCTTGAAAGTGTCACCTGTGGGGTGGGAAGCTCTCAGCCCCCCAGATGCTGCTTCCACATTTGCAGGGGGTGCAACTGGGGAGCAGAGAGTCCCTAGCTGCAGGTGCCACCTGGGCTGGTAGCTGGAAGATGTCCCGTTGGAGTCTGAGGAATTTTATGCCTCGTTCCCAGAATTGCACAATCTGCTGTGCATGCCTGGCATGGTGGATCATGTGATTTGGGGAATGAGATGTAAAATTCCTGGGACCCCAAGTACATAACTGTCTTGACTGCCAGCAGCCATAGGGTTCTTTTAGTTCTGTGCAGAGAGAGTCTTGTCCCGGAAGAGCTTAGAGTTTGTTTGCATGGCAAAATGAAATGCTATGTGGGCTACATAGCTTGGGGGGGTATCTGTGTTAACACTTCATTCCACTTGGTGCGTTAAATGAGCCTGGGTATCTGTATGTGGTATTGCACATCTGAAACCTTGGGCTTTGCTAACTATCATAGAGCAGTTCAGCCATGAAGCCAGGTTTCTTTAAACCCAATTCAAGGTCTAAGCCATTAAAACAGTGGTTCTCAAACTTTTTAGATTCAAGACACCACTGTTAGACTCAAGGAACCTCTTGGAAGATGCCAGCTCTTAGTTTTCACTGTTTTTTACTATGGAAACACTAAGCAATTCCATTGCTGCAAAGAACACAAAGACCACAATAGGTCAGAATATTTCTGATGCTTTGGTTTCTGTTTGAAATCTCTGAGTTTATCTTGTGAATCATAGGTAGGTATCTTCACGCCTAACAGTTCTAATACTCCGTGGCACCTTTAAAAGGATTGTAAAGCACCCCAGGGTGCTACAGCACCTTAGTGAAAATCACTGCATGGGGCTACAGAGCCTCTCAGCCAGGATTGTCTCCGAACTCCTAAAGCTATCAGTTACTCAAAGACTTTGAGTGTGGCCTGATCACATGGTGCTTCCTGGTTTCCATCTGAGAGATGAGATGGGGACATACAAGTGTTGTCCTGTTATTTTTAATTTCTCCCCACTGCCAAGCAAGACTCAGTATTTCATGTTGAAGATAGCTCAATCCTCATTAAACATTTTCCTAATTTTGATTTTCCAGATGCACTTTGGCATTGTACTAATTATCTGTTTTGCTCTGTTACCTGATCATTGTGAGATAATAATGATGCCTGGGCAGGTGAAATGCAAACAAACAGTGTACCAGAGTTGTTGAGAAAGATTTGGTTGAATTTTATTGATTTATAAAGATGCACTTTATAGTAGATCCTGCCAATTTATAAAAATCTATTTCTATAACAATCGATGTCTCTGTCTCTTAATTACCAATGTATGGAATATAACATTCTGTTGGCAGTAATGTAGCCTTTGGGGTAAAGAATATACATCAAAATGTTATGGGCTTGTCCTTACTTGATGTAAATCCATATAGCTCCATTGACTTTCGTAGAGCTGTGCTAACTTATGTCAACCAAGAGTCTAGTCCTTTCAGCTGAAGTTTACTCATCCTATATTTTTAAAAACAGAACCAGATATAATAGATTACAAGCTCAATAGAATCCTATTACAACTCACTATTCTGACTTGCTGCATAATGCAGGCACTAGATTTTCACCCTGCAGTTCCTGTAATAAGTCCGTAATTTCTGGTTCTGCTCCAGTGCATCTGTTAGAAAGGCATTTTTCCTAAGGTAAAGATTTCACATCTGCTGTTTCCCCTGGTAATTTGTTGCAATGGTTAATTACCTTCACTATTTAAAAAAAAAAAAAAAAAAGGCGTCTTTTTCATTCTCAGTGTATCTGACTTTAATTTCCAATCATTGGTTCTTATTATGTCTTTTCTGATAGTTTAAAGAGCTCTCTGAGCAGAAGTCTTCTGCCCATATAGTTACTTCTTTGTTGTAAGGTAGGGCAGTTTTTACCATCTCCAACAGAATGTAGCAAAGGATATAGGAACAGAAGTCCCATTGATTTCCAGGGGAACTGGAATATTAATATTTAAAGCCTTTCAGATACTTTTGGAAGCATCTCCCTTTGGCTTCAGGTGAGGTGGACTACTTGAATTCTGTTTCTGTGGATTTGAAGGTCATTTTTTACCTCTCCCTGGAGACTCAACTGAGACTGGAGCAATTTTCCACCCACAGCATATGTGGCCATTAGGGAAGTAATGCTGACTGAGCACCCCTGGTTTTGCTCAGCGTAGCCACTATTGCTGGAGGCCATTGAGGATAAAGCACCCTAGGTGCCATGATATTTAATGGTCTGGCTATTTTCAAGCCTTTGTGTGCAGACAATATTCCAGGTCTGCTCTTTCCAAATGGAAGCAGATATATGGATGGGAACTGTAGGATGGAAAATAAATCTCTTCAACTCCACATGCCCCACTCTGTGCTTGGAACTTCCTTAGTTATTTAAAGTCATAAAGCCTGACAGCTTATTATATCATGTAGAGTCTTCTCTGTCTTTGCTTTCTCCTCCTCCCCCCTCCCCCATGTGACATTTTATAATTATTACCTTCCCTGGAAAACTAACAAATGTCACCTGGTTTCCTTCACAGTCTCTATTAACTGTCAATGCAGTGCAGTCTCACTTAGAGTGAGAAATCTATTCCAAAGGGAATATGAGCTTCTTTAGTCTGGCATTGTTTTTTCCTTGTAACCCAAGACTTCAAAGTGGACATATTCATGTTGTTTGCCCCAATCTGTCAGTGCTGCAGAGATGCTTATGAAAGTAGAACAGACAAGTGGTGACATTGCTGGAAACTGACATTTTGTGCTAGAAAGTAGGCATAACCAATGCCAGGTGGAAAATTTTGGATGGGATGGGAAGGAGGTTTAAATCTAGGTTCTCAATCATGACTGAGCTCTGGCTTGGAGCAGAGAAGTGCAAAGGGCCAGATTACAGAGGATCTAACTATGGCTGGTTCTGGTGGAAGTTAAAATGCCCAAGAGGCTGCTCCAACTCTGCCATCCAAGAATGGTTATGGCCAGCCTCCTTTCCACTATGACTTTAGTCTACCCTTGCTGACAGTCTTCCCTTTGCATCTGACAAGTTATGCTTTGACTGGTTCAGGAGTAGATTCTCCCAGCTTTATGCCAGCAGAGAGTTCTCCCATGGCTGGTTACTGCCAGAATTTTCCAGTTTTCAAGTATCTAATAAATGTGGTGTCTTCATTTTTGGTTGCCCAGTATCTGATACCTATAAAGCTAATTCCTATAGTTTAGAAATAGTGAGCACCCATGATTCCATAAGTCCATGATAATTGCAGGTGCCCTCAATGCATAAAAAGCTGGGTACCCCAAAATTGAGACTCTGAACTTTAGCAGATGCTTCTTTTAAATTTTGACCCAAGCTCTTCTGAGCTTTTCTGTTGAAGTTCTATTTGTAAATAAGGAGAAATAGGAAAATGATGCTCCCAGCTTAGGGCTGATAAGAAAGGAGAGAAATGTATTAGTCAGACATCTGGGGTATTCAGCAGCATTTTCGTTAGTCTTCATTTTGCCCACAGCAAGATATATTTTGCTGTTGCATTGGAAGTCTGATAAGATTCCTATCCTGGAGAGTAGAACTTCCACTTTAATTCACACCTTGGATTAGAAGTCTTGGTTTGATTAGCTGGCCAGTGAGGCAGCAAGAAATGTAGAACATTTTGTTTTTGAAAACCGGTGTTGAAACTGTTACATATCTCCTAACCTCTTTGAGTGGCAACTCCCAGTTTAATGCTGATTATGGAGAGGTCAACAACACTGGAATTCTTATTGTTATTGTTAATTAGAAATAGCTACATGAGTAGGAAGATTTTGGTGAAGTTCAGAGCCTTATTATGTTTTAAAGCTCTTTTGGGAAAGGAAGCAAAATGTACTTCCCTGCTATTTGTGTTGGGGAAGCAGGCACAGGCCACAGGTGTGATGGATGTAAGCTCCATTGTGCTAGGTGCTGTCTAAATGCATACTAAAGAGATATATATGTCTCCACCTGGAAGAGCTTACAGACTAAGGCAGGGGTTGGCAACATGCAGAGCAGGGAGGAGCTGCACCAGGGCTGGGAAGCTGGATGCTGTGCCCACGTCACTGCCTGTTCTTTCCACTCCCTCATGCGGCATCCCCAGGGCAGCAGTGTGAGCACAGCTTTCAGCTGTAGTGGAGCTGTGCCATGACCATGCTGTCTTGGGGAGAAGTGGCAGCAATGTGGAAGCAGGCTCTAGGTCTTAGGCCCCAGGGTAGGTAGCTCTCCTCTGGTGAAAGTTGCACTCTCACTCCAGCCAAGGAGCTAGGGGGTTGGGAGAAGGGGTGGCAGTGCAGGTGTAGCTCCCAGTGACATGCTCTGGTGGGAACATAGGGAAAGCCCACCTGCCACTGATGTGCCAGTGAAGCCACCAGGTCCATGCTGGACTGAGGCTGGGTTGTTTCTTAGCCCATGGCTTGAAAAAATGTTGCTGGCCTCTGGTCTAAAATTCTAATTTAGAAAGTACTTGGTAGCCATGTTGGTCTGAGACAAAAAGACATGCAAAAAGCTAGAACGCTTGGTTCCAAAATAATACCTTTTATTAGACCAACTGGAAAATGGCAAGAAAATTGTCCTTTTCTACAAGCTTTCGGGATCAAAGTTGCTTTGTCCCTGCCTGCCATCTGACACCTCCAGGGAAGGAATTCTACCTGATCAACACATCAAAGAGCTACTCAGCACAGCTCACAAAGACACTTCCCTTGACCCAGAGGGACAGCCTTCCATCTTCAGCTCCCTGTGTGCAAAAATGAAGTTTATTTCCTACCTATGAGGACTTTTTACCATCTTGTACCATCTACACTTTTCCCAGAGCCTAACAAAGGGACTTTGATCCCGAAAGCATGCAGAAAAGGACAATTTTCTTGCCATTTTCCAGTTGGTCTAATAAAAGGTATCATTTTGGAACCAAGCGTTCTAGTTTTTTGTATGTCTAATTTAGAAAAGCACTTAAAGCACTTGCTTAAATCGATCTCTACAATTTTAAACAAATCCTTAACAGATGCCCTAGACAGGGATGTTTCCCTAAACTGGTGCCTGCACAGGCAAGGGAGGGAAGGTTTTCAGAAGCACAGAGTCATGCAATAGGTGAAAATGGTGGGACTGGAACTGAGGATTCTTGCATCCCAGTAAAATATACTGTCCATTGTACCATGCCCTTCATTGGCGCACTGCCCATCCCGGCACGCAGCATGTACTGCATACCTTTCAAGGGGTAGAGGGTGCCTGTATCCCAGACTCAGGGGCTGCCTTCTACCTGGTAAGCTGTGTCCTAGACCTGAGGACTACTCCCTCCTGAACACGTATGTCCTCTGTCCCTTGAACAGCAATGTGGTACAGCCATACGTTAGGGAATCTGTTCTTCCCCAGCAGTTGCAGAGATACGATGGGATTTGAAAAATTTTATTCTGGATCCTCATGTACTTCTGGCATGGCAGGATGCCTATTTTTGGAGATCTGAGATAAAATTTCATAGATCCGCTCCTGTGATTAAATTAACACACGGGACCCTTATTTTGTAAAAGAGAGAACTTTTGAAAGGTAGTAGAGAGAGAAGGGGCTTGCCATCTGGCATGGTGTTGCAGAGGCAGCATGCTTAGAGGACACTCCTTAGAAAATAAGCGTTACTGGTGGAGTGGGTGAGAGCAGAATGAGAATTAGGTAGCCAAGTTCATAGAAGATTTCAGTGCCTGGGTAAGACCTTGCATACGTTTCTCTCCCTTTCTCCCACTGGCAAATGAGCACCAAAGGGTAGCTGGGTTAAACATTTCTTAATCTTTCTTCCTCTTAAGGGGGTTGGAATCCTCACTGCCCTATTAAGACCCACATTTAACTTCCTAGCTAAGAGTTTTAGTTACAGCAACAGCAGGAGGAGCAGTAATGGTTCATTTCGTTCTGCCGAACGGATTTAGCATTAGATTGACAGTTCCTGTCAGCATGTAATTGCAGATTAATAGGATGCAGTATGTCATGGCAGCTCAATAGCATGAGTTGTGGAGCTGCACAAAAGTACTGTTTCATTTCTCATTGGGTTGGATCACTTTGACCAGGCTCAGACCTGCATTTTCACAACCCTTCCTTAGAGCTGTGGTGAGGAAGAATAACACATTTACAGCACAGATACTCAGTGGTGGTAGAGATATGTTGCATGAACAGACAGTGTGATTTAAGAAGAATCAGGATGAAACTGAAATTGGAGTGACAGAATCAAATAATCTACTGTGAGGTGTCAAATGCATTCAAACCATTTCTTGTTTCAAGAGGCTTATCATTTTGATATGTAACTTCCTTTGGTAGATGCAGGGCCTCAGGTTATTATTGTTTTATCCATGATAAATAGCACAGAGTAATTTGGGAACTTTGAGTTGTGCAGACTGAATCATTTAGCCAGCGGAGGGATCAGATCAACACATCAGCAACTGAAGACGCTTCACAAGTGGATACCAGTTAGTGGTTTATATTTTGATTGTAGAATGGAGCTGCATTTGCAGGACTGTGCTCTTTGCATTGCATGACACACTTAACATGTTGCCCTCTTGTTGCTGCAGTTGGGAATCTAGGTCAAGAGGGTTCAACTCGCGTTGTGCATCAACCTGGATGCAGTTGGGCCCCAAGTGGTGGCCACTACAGTGGCAGACACAGTAGTAGCAGCGGCAGTGGCCACTGGGGTGGTAGTGGGCATAGCAGTGATGGTGGCCATCACAGCTGTTTGCTGTGGTAGAGAGCACAAATGGCTGCAGGCCAAGAAGCCACTGGGCAAGCAAGGGCTAAGTCTGCACAGACCTCTCCTGCCTGCCTTCTGGGACCCCAGGACCCCAGATTCTGCAGCAAATCTTGCTCTCAAATTCTCTGGATCACTTGTATCCTGGTGGGCTGGACTGAAAAGCTTCATGAGCCAGACCTGGCCTGTGGGCCATATGTTGGATACCCCAGTCGAGGTGATTCAGAGCTGATGGGGTCTTTATTTATCTTGCACCCTTTGGTACATCCTTGTCCTGCATTTCCCAAGTGGTTGTTGTAGCCCCCCTCTCTTTTCAAAATCTTACTTAAAATGATTCTGGGTTTGAACTGGTGAATATAGGTATGTGTGGCTAGAAAGGGCCTCTTGGACCATCATAATTAGTCCCCTGCATTTTCAGGCAGTCATTAACCAAAGGTTAACTCATAAACCCGAAGCTGCTGTTTCAGCTTTTTTGTGATTCTAAGCCAGTGATTTTATACTTCGCATAGTATGGTTAGAGTTTAATCCAGGCCGAGCTGATTTGGGGAGAGGTTGTTTTTGTTTTTTTTAAGGAAATTGTTTTGTATCCCGAGTCAAATCAGCCAAATTGATCCCAAATCTGTGAGCCATTCAAATACTGTATGTGTCCTTTCTACTGGCAAACGTCCTCCACCCCTGCCTGGGGCTTCAGATGCTTCCAAATGTTTGGGAAGGCATCCCATGTGCAGGGCCAAGGCCGGAAGCTTGGGGTTTGGATGCCCCCAAATTTGCTTCACTGTGGATCCAGCCAGCTTGATCCAAATATATGTGAGAGACAGAGAGACAGAGAGTAGTTCATGGAATGCAAGATGAAATAAAATGGAATCTCTTCTCTAATGAGCTAGAAAAAATATCTAAAGCGGATTTGTACAAAGAGGATATTTATATATCTTAGTTTGATCTGGTTTGAGTGGAGGACATATTGGGTTTCATAGGATGAAAGAAACAGATTTTATTTTATACAATGGCCAGCTCAGGACTATATCTTCCTTGACAAGTTTCAATGTGGCAGCTATTACACTGGTAGAAAAAAATTGAGAAAAAAGTAAGAGTGTCTGTAGCTGGGACTTTCAAATTTACACAACAGATCCTTGGGGAACTCTTTTCCTCTTGTTATAAAAATGTATGGTTCTTGCCATGCTTGCTTGTGATGTAATGGTTATTTATACACTCTTCCTGAAGGTGGCATAGCCACTGGGATAACTATTTTTTATCTGAGAATGGCAAGAGATATGTTCTCTTTCATTGAAAACTGGATGCTGGTAGACTTTAACCAGCATTTACCTGGATTAGAGGTGGTCAAAATATGGCCTGTAGGCTGAATCTAGCATGTTGCAGGACTTTGTCTGGCCCATGGCATTCCTGTGGTTCAGTCTAGCCCAGGTGCCTTCCAGGCCATGGCACAACCTGCTGCCCCCAGGCACACAGTGGGGCTGGAGTGACTCCATGGCTGGACTCCATTTCAAGGCAGCCCAGGTGGCGGGAAGCTCCTTCCAGTTGCTGTTGCTGCTGCCGCCAGCCCCATCCCCATGGAGACTGGTGGGAGCCCATGTGCATAGCCCTGGCCCATTCCATGCCTACTCTGGACCTATGCTGACTAGAGCAAGCTCAGGCCACCTCATGCCTGCTTCAGACCCACCCACCCACATTGAGCAGCAGCAGCAGTGATATCGGCTATGGCAACTGGGCAGAAGCTGCTGCTGGGCATGGAAGAAAAGCAGCTACCTTCTCCTCACCACTGCTGGGTCCTTCCTGCTGCAGCTGTCTGGAGCCTGCCCCTGGGATGCCCTTTGGCTCCTGTCTACCACTGTCACCAGCAGCACCATCATTGACTCCAAGCTGCCCAGAGGAGCAGTGGTGGCAGTGGAGAAGATCCACAGGGCATGGGCTCTAGGCAGCTGCAGCAAGAAGGGCCTGGAAGTGGTGAGGGGGAGGTGGCCACTTTTCCCCCATGCCCAGCAGCAGCTTCTGCCTGGCTGCTGCTGCTGCCACCACTGCTTATTGTGGGTGGGCTGGTCTGGAGCAGGTGGAGAGTGGTCTGGGCCAACTGGGGCTGTGTGTGTGGGTCTCAGCTGGTCCACTCTGGCTGGGGTGAGTCCAGAGCGGGCATGGGGAGGGCTGGGGCCAAGGCTGGGGGTGTATGCTCAGCTGCTGCTGAGTGCTATTGGCAGTGGCAGGGAGGAGCTACAGCGCACACAGGATCCAGGCTGTAGCAGGGTGGGGTGCTGACCAGCCTGTGACCACTCCCTAGAACTGCTGATGTAGCCCATGGGCCCGACTAATTGCCCACATCTGACCTAAAGAATACCAAACCTGTTGCTGATAATGCTGAGTTAGAGAATCTTGAATTACTTGAAGGCAGCAGAAATCACCTTCGGGGGTACTAACGGGTCAGCCTGTGGTCCTGGCTGCACTAAAGAAGATAAAGGAGCCTTCTGTTCCCATATAAGCCAAATGTATCCCCAAGAGCAAGGATTGCAAAATAAGGCCTGTGGCCCAGATCCAACCTGTAGCACGTCCCTTTCCAGCCCAAGGAGGGTCCCTCAGTCTCCTGGCCCAGGTACAGTCCTGCAATGGTGTGTCCTGTCACCCCCTCAGCACGCAGTGAGGCTGGGGGAACTCTGCAGCTGGACTGCCTTTCTAGACAGCCCCGGTGGCAGGTGCCTTCTTCTAGCTGCTGCTGGCCCCAGCCCTGCAGTACCAGCAGGGGCCCACACTGCACAGCTCTGACCCTGCGTGCCTCATGCCTGCTGCAGACTTGCCCACCCAGGCTCAGCAACAGCGGTGCAGGCAAAATATGTTGCTCAGTGTGTGGGGGGAAAAGCAGCCCCTCCCACCTCCTGCTGCCAGCAGTTCCTTGCTGTAGCCGCACAGAGCCCATGCAGGGCTGCCCTGCATCTCTGCTGCCATCACTGTTGCCTCCGGGCTGCCCCATGGGGCTCTGGTGGCGGTGCAGAGCAGCCGCAGGGCAGCGTGATGCAAGATCTGAGTGTCTGCAGCAGGGAGCTGCCAGCAGTGGGAGGAGGAGGGGTCACTTCCCCTCACACTGAGCAACAGCTTCTGTCCCTCATCACCGCTGCTTAGCCCTGGCAGATGAGCCTGAAGCAGGCATGGGACATATGGGGTCAGGACTGTAGTGCAGGTCCTCACTGGTACCGTGGGGCTGGGGCTGGCAGCAGCCAGCTAGAAAGGCAGTCCAGTGTAGAGCCGCTCCAGCCCTGCTGCCTGCCCAGGGGAAGGCAGGACATGCCACGGGTGGGCGGTGTGGAGCACGTGTGGGGCGGGCTAGGTCAGGGCTATGTGCAGGTTCCCATAGGGGTGAGTCTGGAGTGGGCACATGGTGGGCTGGGGCTGTGCGCTGCTGGTGGTGGCGGGAAGGCACCATGGGGGGGGGTGTGTGCTGAGGTCCCATGCACATCCTATCATACCCACAAACCCTCCCCCCTAAACAACTACACCCTTCCCAACACACAGTCACACACCTGACAAATACCTCCCCCCACAAACCCCACACCTCTGCCACATGCACCCCCCACATGCAACCATGTGCCTCTGGGGGAGCCCCGCTCATAGTTACATGCCCACACCCCACCACATACAGATCCACACCTCCCTACGCACACCCCACACTCCCCCAGCAGCCCTCCCCCTTCACACACCCCACAAACCCCATACCCACCCACACACATCCCCACAAACACTTCCCCCCACAGATCCACCATACTCACTGTGACAGGGGGGTGCCTTCAGGGCACTGTGATCCCCCTGAAGGTCCTTTGCACTGTGTCCAAGCCAGCCCAAGGACACCCTCTAATTCTCGCCTGCCACAACTTTGATGATTAATATATGTAGGGAGGCTGCCTTCTACCTCCCTGGGCACGGCGTATCGGGACCTCGGTACCTGTGACCTCCCGGACTGTCTAATGGGCGCTCCCTAGGTACCCTAGCTTCAGGGCTATGCGCGAAAGACGTTGTCCTGTCCAAATTGAATGCCTGTCCGCTTCCCCGGGCCTTCTCTGTAAGCTCGCCCGCTCTGGGCCTTCCCTACAGTCTTGCCCGCTCTGGGCCTTCCTAGTGCTGCGTCCCCTCCTGGGACTCTCAGTGAGACCGCCCCTTCCCTGGGGGTCCTGATGCCCCCCCTGGGCTTCTCAACGTGGCACTCCCCCCTCTGGGGCTTGCTGTGCCCTCTCTGGGCTGCTCAACGTGGCGCTCCCTCCTCTGGGGCTCGCCATGCCCTCTCTGGCTGCTCAATGTGGCACTCCCCCTCCTGGGGCTTGCCGTGCCCTCTCTGGGCTCCTTAAAATACTGCCCCCTTGTCTGGGGCTGACTGTGCCCAATTTGGGCTCCTGGATAAATGCGGCCCCCTATTAGGGGCTCCCAGTGCCCAGATTTGGGCTTCTCCTTAAAATGGCCCCCTTCCTGGGGCTTGCTGTGTCCAACTTGGGCCCCTGAATAAATGCAGCCCCCCTGTTGGGGACTCCCAGTGCCCGAACTTGGGCTACACAATAAAATGGCCCCCTTTCTAGGGCTCCTCAATGCTGCCCTCCTCCTGGGGCTTGCCGAGTCCAACTTGGACCGCTTCTCAGTGCTGCCTCCTCTCTGGGGCTTGCTGTGCCCAACTTCGGCTTCTCCAAATGCCCCTCTCCGGGCTGGGGTCTATGTACCCCCATACTGCTGCGCCCTGTCTGGCGCCTATAAAAACACTGCACCCCCATGGGCGCCAAATCGCACCCCTTTTTAGGTGCTAGGGCCCCACACTACTGTGGGTTGCCCCTGAGGCCTCCTCCACCCCTACAGCCTCGCCCAAACCACTGGTCTAATTCAATACTAACAAAACATAACGCAAGCCTCCTGGCTATAACCAAACATAAGGCACCTGGCCATAACAACGTAAGCCTCCTGGCTACTACTCCACATCACTGATCCAGCCTCTGGAGCCCTCCTGAGTTACACTCGCAGTCTGTTTTCCCGGAGCTCCTGCTCCTCTGGCGGCTGGCAGAGAACTCCCTGCCTGCCTCTGGGCTTTATACAAGCCAAGCTCCTCCTTCTCCAGTCAGCTGACACTCATTGGTTGCCCCGGCAACTCGCAGCTGCACTTCTTAGTTACTGCTAGGGCTCCTTCCCTAGCAGTTCTTCCTCCTTTAGGAGCAGGGCAGCAAAGTGCCCTGCGACACCCACCTACCCACATCAACATCCTCCCCCATGCCATCCCACATCCACCCCCCCCATAGACTCCATACCCACACCTCCATACCCCCACACCTCCACCCTCCCCTACCATATACAAGAGTAAGACTTCATTTTGAGCTGTTATGCAATCACTGCTATGTATACCACTCAAATCAGGACAAAAATAGTTTAAAAAAAAATTAAAATGTGTTATTGTCAATGTTTGAGGTTTAGTATATAACTTGTTTTTTGTCTGGTTTCAAATGGCAAATTCCCTTCCCAAGAGGAGGACTTCTGGAGACAAGGGAAGGTACTTCTGGTGGCAAAAGTCAGGGGTTAAGGGACAGGACTTCCAGTCTTAAGATGGTGATCAAGGGGTGGGGCACTTGTGAAGGGGCAGGGCTACCCTTGCAGTCCTCAACACTCGCCAAAACTCATTAAGTCGTCCTCCACCTGAAATAATTGCCTGCCCCTGCCCCAGAGCATCACAGTGGGAAAAGGTTGTTTTTGAAGCGTCTGTTTTCTTTTTTATACGTGGGCATTGAGAGAGGGCAGACCACAGGATAAACTGTGATAGCTAAGACTCCTCTCTTGCCTTGCTGACCTACACATCTATACTGGTTCACTGAGAAAAACATGCTAGGGTACGTATCTGTCTGATGTGATTTCTCCTGTCTTTTTGGAGGACAGTGGGTATGTCTATACGTGCACTTTAATGCACAGTAGCCTATATTACTGCACATTAAAGCACCACCTAAAAAAACTGTACTAATGTACAGTAAAATTGTCTACTGTGCATTAAGCATCACTTAAAAGGTGTGCTTTCAGTACTGTGCATTATGGTTGCCTAATGCGCATTTATTTAGTACCTTATCTTGAAGGTACTAAATTTAATGCGCATTAGGAAAAGTGCATTAATGCATGTGTAGGCATGCCTGGTGCATAACTTTGCATTGGTTTTGTACACTGGCGTAAATTAAACCACTGTCTGAAGCAGACAGATGACTAGTTATTCTCTGGGAGGTTCCCACTGTAAATGCTGTTAAGGTGCTTCAGCCCTACGTGTTATAAGCACTGGTCTGGTAATAGCTTATTTCTCATTGAGCAAAGAACTACCCCAAGATTAAATTAATTGGGTTGGCACAGTGTAAATTTGTTGTGTGTCCATACATTGAAATTCAATTTTAGTATTTATTCTCTCTGCATCTGTGTACTGCCTTTCACTTGGGGCATGGGACAAAACTGTGATCGAGCTCAATACTTGTGCATATATAGCACTGCTTCTCTGAGTAGAAGCTATTTACTTTCAAATAGATCAGTATGACGACACTAAAGAGTACGTGAGCTACTTAGAAAAAGAATTGCGCAAAGCTAATAATCTCACCACTTAAAGGGGACAAGGAACAGATTCATCTTTAGAATTGAGGAAAGTATTTATCTTTAGTATCATGCTGCCAGATTTAATACGATGAAAATAACACAAACACTGTCATCTGTAATGCAAATGTTGACATCTGACTAATAGAGAAAATAACACGAGCAATTAATCCACTGGGGAATAGATCATTATAAATGCAAATTAGATCATCAAAGGATAATCCACACAGAAATAAAACTACCCAAAAACATGATTAATTATTGAGATGCCAGTAAAAAAAAGGCTTTAACAATAGGTTCCTTGGGGGACAGTGTCATGTGCTTCATCAAAATTCTGAGCAAGGTTATCTCAGAATCCAGAATTGATTAGCTTCATTATAGATATAATGGAGACATTTATCTCACCCAAGATAGCATGTCATTTTAAGGACTGGAGTACACCTCTAGCACTAAAATGACTCAGATCTGACGTCACACTCAGTTTTTCTTATTGAGTCAGGTTTTGCTTAGATAAGTCAGAAAATGTCTGACTGCATTTTTAGGAAGAATATGTAGACTGTATTAATACTTCTTTTGGATTAAATATTATTTCAGTCTTCTAAGGGTATAGAGGAAGGGGTTGTCTTGTGGGGCATAGAACTGAGTATCAGACTTGGGTTTTTGTTCCTGGTTTTAAACTTCTTGAGTGACCTTAGACAGGCTACATTACCTCTTTGCATTTTAACTTCTCCATCAAAGGAAACTAAAAGTCGAGATGTTTCGAAAAATTACAGTTGATTTTTGAATTTCTGGGTGTCAGAGTGAAAGACTTATTAAAAAGGAGCCTGTTTTTCAGATCATGCTGGAAACCTACCTTTGTTTTAAGGCACATCATTAGTCACTTTTAAAAATACCAACTGTAGATTTGTTAGGAAATAAACTATTTATGGTGAAAAAATTTTAAATAAAAATATTGCATTAAAAGAATACTTGAACCCATCTTCAGTTACTCCTAATGGAGACAACTGATATGACTCCAAATATTAGCCTAACTGCTTGGGTTAAAAAGGGGGAATAGCGTGAAGCTTACCTGATGTTAGACATAGCTTTTGTGTCTTGTCAAACAGGGACTATCTCTTCATAACACCAGTTAGTGTGTATAGCTTCTAGTGCAATTGGTCCCAGTCCCTGATGAGGGCCTCTAGGTATTATTTCAGTGTAAGTTATAATAGTACCATTCATCTATAGCTTCTTCTTTTCTATGGCCTGATCCAGTGCCATTCAAATCAACTGGAGACTTTCCTATTCAGGATACCTGCTACTGTATTTCACAGTGTATAGGTTGACATGGTGTTTAAGTTGACCCTATTTTTATGATCCAAAAAGTTAAGAATTTCATAGATCTGGTGTACAAGTGAACATAACTTTTTGGATCAGAAATATGGGGTTGACTTATATCAGCCCGTGTGTGCCCTCACTGCAAGCAAGGCACCTGGGGGTGGACATGTGCCACAGTGCTGCTCACAGGGGCTGGGCTCAGCGGGAAATGAGGCCCGGCTTGGTGCTCAGTTGGTGCAGCCTTATCCACTGTGAGCAGCACTGCCTGGGCTGTGCCAGCCAAGCGCCAAGCCTGGCACTGTTCGCAGGGGTTGGGACTGTAGCAGCCGAGTACTGAGCTTGGCCCTCTTTGCTGTGAGTAGCACTGCTGAGCCCTGTCCCCAGTAAGTGGTGTTGGGCTTGGCATATGGCTGGCATGGCCAGGCTCAGTGCTTGGCAGTGCCACTTGCAGCAGGTGGGGCCAGGATAGGCACTCGGCTGGTGTGGCACAGGCAGTGCCACTTACAGGGGATGGGGCCATGGCAACCGAGTGTTAAGTCCAGCCCCATCCCTGACCCTGTCTCCATTGCTGTTCCCTGTGAGCAGCGCTGGACATAGAGAGGGCAAAGCTGATTGTGACCAGCCCTTGCCCTGCCACTTAGGGAGCAACTGCCCCTAAGCCTATTTACCCTCTATGACTTTGGTGTTCCCGGTACCTCTGTGATTTTGCTTAATGGTTCTTACCACCTTAAGAGCACTTTACTTGGTGCATCTTCTGTGGGTGTCATCCTCCCCTACACCCCACCCCTTTCCACTCAGATGTTATCACAGATCCCAGGCTGTGCCTTGATGTCATCACAGGCTGTTTTATGTGCCAGTGGGATGAAGCACAGGTGTCACAGGAGCTTCCCACAGTTGTTATGCTTTGAGGAAAAGGCTAACACAAGAAACAATGAAACTCAGTTTTGCTTAGCCTAAGTGGTGGGCAGAGCACCATTGCCCCTACACCAAGCTGCTCGATCTTGAGGTCTGAGACTTAAGAGTCTGCTTCCCCAACTCTTCCTTCCCCCTCTTTTACTTGGCCCTTTTCACCCCCTGCTTTTTCTGGTGGTCTCTTGGCCAGGTGTCCTAGGGGCTCCTGCGTTCCCTGCTGGGCTCGCTCGTGACCCAGTGTGGCTGATGCCCCTTGACAGTGCACTTTGGGCATGCAGTTGGATTTCAGGGAGGCTTGGGGGGTCGCGGGCCATCCTTCCGTAATTTCCTCATGTTAGGTGCCCTTAGGGCCTACCTGTGCTGCTCTCTCCCATCTCTGAGCAGGGAATGGGTCTGGTTCTAGTTCTGGCTCTAGTGCCTGGACACTTTCCCCTGGCTTCTGGCCTCCAGGTCACTTTTTTGCACGCAGCTGCGAGGCTCTGGGCCAGTCTAGAATAGACCCTTTGGTTGTGGCATGCCAGCTATACTGGTTGTGGCCCAGCCACCTGGGCTCCAGTGCCAAAGTAAGCCAGGGAGGGGTCTTTTGCACTCATTTTAATTATCTGGATTTCCAGAGAACTTCTAACACTGCAGTTACATATGAGACTCAGCATCTCAGTCATGGTCTGGAGATTTTCTCCAAAAGTTTGCTGCATTTCAGATCAGATCTTATTTGTTTTTATTGCTTCAGAGCTGTACTTCCATTTTTGTGGGTTCACTTTCTATAGTTCACACTGCAGATACCCTCATGCTTGCTTTGTGGGACTCTGTGACAGAGGAGACTGCTCAGCATTAAGTATTTCTGCTTTTTCTTACTCTCAGATGGCTTTTGTCTTAAGCTTTCTTTGCAGGAGTTCAGTGGAACATTGTATTGCACACCTTTGCTCATTTGGGATTCACCAGCTAGATTTAACCGCTGTTGAAAATACAGAGATCCTAAAAAACGAGAACAAAATTCCTACCCTGAAAAGAGAGCCAAATATGCTCAAGTCGGTTTTGGAAACTGTAGCATCTTACAGAGGCTAGCCCTCTGGTTTAGTCCTTGGGTTCAGTGCTGCCCTAAAGGGAGATGTAGGTTTGACTTCTGATGATGTCTCTTATTCTGAGCGGCTGGGCCTGTGGGGGTGCGAGTGAAATACTTCACTTCCTGGAGTACCTAACATTAAAGAGTGACCCTTATATTTTCTTACAGAGAGAACCCCTCTAAGTTGGCCTTAGCTTGAAGGGTGGCTGGTGCAGTTCAACATCCTCACAGCCTGGAAGTTAAAAGAGAGGGGAAATTATGTGTTTTCGCTTGGTTCTCTTAGGACTGTACAGAACCCCCTTGGGGGAAAAAGGCAGCCAGGAGGGAATGAATCTCCGGAAACAGCACTAAAAACTGGCAGAGAGGGAGATATATTAGTGCTGGATAGATACACCTGTTAAGTGAAGGAACAAGCTGTGAACCCAATTTATGTCTGTGCCATGAGGAGTGAAACGAGAAAGGTGGCACTCGATAGATTCCCCCAGCCCCTCGTAAATTTCAAAGTGGCTGCGTTTCCTTTTTTTAGTAGGCTGTAAAATATAATCCTGGGCCCATTAGAAGATGCTCTGGTGAAGGTGATAGGAAATGGGAGAAGAAATTTCCCAGCCTTCCTTCCCCAGATCCTTAATGATTTCTCAGTCAATTAACTGGAGGTCAGATGTATCTGGAGGCTGTTAAAGCATCACACTCCAGTAAACTATGTTATTTTTTTTTTAAATATAGCTGCTGCGAGTAGTTGCTGTTAAAAAAATAAAATGAAGCTGACTAATTCTGGGAAATCAGTTTCAATTAGAGGAGAAAAGAGAAAAGGAAATGGAGCAGTTCTTCAGTGTTCCCACTGTGATCTACTGAATGAGTGGCTAGGCCAGCTGATGTGTTGTGATGCTGCTTGTGACTCTTATCATAACGATCACAAACACTGTCCCCTTGGTCTGCAAAGGCTTTAGGGCTAGAGCCATCCTTTAACCAGTTGAGCACACTAGGGCCCTGATTTCTGACTGAGGATTCTAGGTGCTTCTGCAAAGCAGGGAATAAGTAATACCCATAAGCTACTTCTAGGCACAAGGAGTTGCTTCCCAAAGCTTTGCTAATCCTAGAAAGATCAAATTACTCTCCAGGCTATTCACCAGTATATTTTTTCTTCTTGTTTGCAGCCCTATAAACACTTTGATCTAGATTCATCCTTGGGAAGTTTCATTGATTTTTTTTTTTTTTTTTTTAGTGGAGTTACCCCAAGGCCAAATATGGCCTCTTGCTTTTGCAAGGTAGCTCTGCCCCTTTGTTGCCAGAAGTCCCACCCCTAAGCTTTGACCTTTGCCAATAGAAGTCCCTCCCCTTGCCCCCTGGAAGTATTCCTATTGGGAGGGAGAGTTGTCATCTTGGATCCAGAAAAAAAACCAAATCATATACTAAAAGTCACTATAACATATTTAATTTTATTACAAACAATATTTTTGTCATAATTTGTGTTGTATATCAAAAATATAGTCTTACTCTTGTATCTTGGGCGGGGTTTGGTGTGTGGTTGGTGTGTGTGTGTGTGTATGGTGGGGTGTGGGTGTGGGGAGGTTGTAAGGAGCGGTGGCTCTGTGTGTGTGTGGCAATAGGGTATGTTGTAGGGTATGTGTATATGTAGGGAGGTTGTGGGAGCAGGGTGGGGGTATGGCATTTGTGGGGTGTGAGTAGAGGTGTGGTGACCCCTCACACACTCCCCCCATAGTGCACAACCTCCACTAGTGGTGGCAGCAGCAGGCGACAATCTTACCTTCCCTCACACCCACACCCTGCCCATCTGAGCTCCATGCTGCTGCCACCCCCCTGGGTGCAGTCTCCATGCTTCCACCAGCTTCAGCCTCATGCTTTGTGCTCCCATCCAGCTGCAGCTTCCCCACTCCCTGCTCCTGCCCCCACCCCCTGCCAGTTGTGCCCGGAGCCAGCAGGACTCCTGGGAAGGTGAACAGGTTCCCCAATGGCTGCAGTAGTGATAGCAGCCCTGCCTGGAAGTTGCGTGCTGTGTGGGCTCGGCTCGGCCCCTCACAAGGGTGGGAGAGAGGCACATGAGCTGGGTGGGGTACAGTTAGGTGGTGGGTGCCCGCAGGCCAGATGAAATCACCTGTTGGGTCGTAATTTACCCAGCCCTGATTTATAATGTATATGTACCCTGGCAACTTGAGTGTGATTACCTTTAGCCACTCTTCATGTTCGAGTTAGAGGAGTCCTTAGCTTTTGAGAACCCCTTCCCATATTGTCATCACTTGTTTTAGGAAACTGTTTTACCTAAAAGCCTCTTGTAAATAGTTTCTGCTAGCCCAGTCCTGCAAGGCATACTTATCTACACCGGGTAGCAGAGATTGTTTTTTTTTAAAAGCCCGAATTGAAAGTAATTCCCTAACATGAGGGAAAATGAGGTGGAATCATTCAGGAATGGATCCAGAGGAGGTGTGGTGACAGATTCACATCCCCCCCCCCCCAATTTGGACCTTGCCCTGGGTGCAGCATCCAGGAACTTTACATCGCCAAAGCATATAAGAGTCCTTCTTTTCCCCTCTGTGCTCGGCAGCACACCCCCTCCACTCCCTATTGCCCCTTCCTCCACTGACTGCTGCTGCTGATCCCAGGGGAGAGAGCTCCAGAGCTGCTTTTGCCCCTCTCCACCCCGGGCTGTGCAGGATCTGGGGACAGCAGCAGCGGTGGGCAGTGGATGGGTTCTTTCTCCCTGTCTGGTCTGCTTGGGTGTTCTCTGCCAGCCTGGGAGCAGGCTCAGTGAGGAGGGGACCTGGCCACTGTTACTGCCACTCTCCCTTGGCTGGACTCAGCCAGGAGCAATTCTGAAGCGGTTCATCATGGAGGGGAAAGGAGAGGGTGCTGAGAGGCAGGAGACGTTCCTACCTGCTTTGGGGATTTAAAAAGTTCCATGCTGTTGCTCTTGTAGTGCTGTCTGCCCACCCTGTTGGGCAGGGGGAAAGGTGGGAGCAGGGGTTCAGCAACCTCTGCAGTGCCAGTCGCTACTTACTCAGCTCCTGTACAAAATCCTGGACCATCCCAGGGAAACGTTGCCTGAATGCTGTTGGCAACAGTTTGAGCCAGTCAACTTTTCGTTATAATAATAGCTCTATGCTATTGTGTTTGTGAAACTATATTGGTTCCGCTTCTGACTGTGGAGAAGCACAGACAATGGCACTACATGGTATTTGAGGTATTGGATCAAAACCTAGGTCCCACTGAAGTCAACAACAAGACTCCTATTATTTTCAAAATAGGAAGAATTAGTTCTACATGCTGTTATTTTGCCCCAACCATGGATTGTTTGTGGGGTCCCTTTTAGTGCTCTGTGGCATGCTTTGCTTCACTCAGGAGACCATTTTGCCTATACCATGAGGAACAAAATGAGAAAGGTGGCACTCAGTAGATTCCCCCAGCTCCTTCACAGGCTGGCATCTGGGAGCTCAGTGGGAAAGAGAACAGAGTCATTTTCATGTTACTTGCTTAAGGAAGAACATATACATTTGCCATGTAAGTGCCAGTATGTGTTGTAATTGTAAGCAGAGGACTGCACAGAATAATGTTGACAAGAGCTTTGGAACATGGCAGATTCAGATGTGATCTTGTGAGCTGAAAACAAAATAAAGCTCATTTGAAAAAGATCAGATATCAATAGCAATGTGCACAAAGGCTGGACATGCTGGAGATAAGCCCAGAATAATCAGAGCATACCTAATGTTAACAGCAAAAGTATGTAAGCGAATAAATAAAGTTTGGCAGGTCTGGAAATCAAATTAGTTTGTTTAGCTCTAGGATAGGTACCGTACAGGTGCCAACAGCACAAGTTTCTCTTATTCTCCTTCCCATGTTCCTTGGCTACTCAGGAGTTTGGCTGATTTTATCATCATTGTCTTTGCCAAATGCCAACAAGGATGGTATGGCAGGGCTGGCTTCCACTGTGCTCTCTTGTGGCCTGTTGTGGCACTATTTGCCCTACCTCAGGGCTTGTCTATCATGTAGGAAAATTGATCTGAATTAATTTTTAAAGTGGATTAGATAAAGTGCATCAAACCAGTGTGTGGACACTGGGGATGTGAAAGTTTAAATAATAAGTATATTTATACAGGCAGTGCCTTACCAAGTGGCTCAATGCCACAGGAATAGAAAGGCAGCAGGGCAGGCAGGAGGGAGAAGGAGAGTGGAAGGAGCCAGAGGGGACTAGTACTCATAGTTTATGAGGTCGAAGAGAAAAACAGCAGGCAGACTAATGACTTGTCAGTTAAGCAATTAGGTGTTCTTTCCCACATGTTCCCTCCCAGTCCGCCTGTAGCTGCAGGAGGCTGGGAAAACCCCTTTCCTGCTGCTGACCTCCCACAGCTTCATGTGGGCTGTATTGCCTGGTGGGGCTTGCCACTGCCGCTTTCTCTCGCTGTCAGAGGCCCTGGGGAATAGCTACTAGCAACAGCCATGTCTGAGCTGCTTCGTTGAGCAGTTAACCATTTAACCAATATAATTAGAGGAAGTTAAACAGGTAATTTTTTTAAATGATATTTACACCTCTAGTGGACACTCTTATTCAGAATGAAAGTGGACTTGATTTGCTTTTTCTCACTTCCTTTCCAAAATGAAACAAGTTAAATTGAATAAAGGTCACTTAGGTTAGGGACAGACATTACACATAAACCAGTTTAAGTGATCAGAAACTGATTTAAACCTGTAACAGAACAGATGTTCAGTGCACATAAACCAGTTTGAAAATGACTGAAACCAGTTTGAGATGAACCTGGTTGAATGTCATATTAGATTTAATGAATTTGGCTCATACTGGTTTATGCAATATCTGTCCCAGACCTCTTGCTGGTTTAAGATAAACCAGACATCCTGGCATGCTCTCTGGGCTGGGCGGGGCTCTCTGTTCCACAGCAGGGCAGGCCCCTCCCCTCTGCTCCCTGCCTGCAGCTCTGCACAGACAGCAGTGTATGCCTAGCTTCTCCCTGCTAAACAGGGATTATTCCCCCCCCTCTGCCTTACGCAGACACCTCAGCATTAGCCAGCAGACCACATGCTGGCTAAAGTCTGTGCTGTGGGAGAGGACCAAGGCAGAGAGACTTTTTGGAGCTAATCACCAGATGGCTTACTGTCCTTCCTTGGAAAAGCTGTTTAAGAAGAGCTGTTTGCTCCCACCCTCCTCACCACTTCCTGCGAAGTAGGAATTCCCCCCTCCCTTCTGCCCTGTGGAGAGGTATCTGTATATTAGCTAGCAGACCACATGCTGGCTATGGTCTGCGCTTAATCAACAGGCAGAAACAACAGGTAGCTGGTAGTGTCCCTCTGTTTACTTAATGGGGTGATAAATACTGAGTTAGGGGTTATAAATACCATTGTAAATTCTCTGCTGGGCCAATCAGAGCATCCTGCTGTGCCTGGCCTTGCCACCCCTCAGCTCAGTGCTGTACAAGAAAAGTGAGGGCTGCTCTAGTGTCTTCCCCAGCTTCTAGCCTTAGCCACTGTAGGCATGCATCCACATGTCTGGGATGTCTGCACAGTTACAAAGTGACTTAACCTAGCCAGGTTAGATTAATCTGCAAAGATTGAATCAGTTCAGGCTCAGACTTTTTGAATGTCTGTACCGAGCCTTAGAGCCTGACTGTATGAACAGGTTACAGCTACAAGTTAGGTTAGGATGCAAATTTATAGCATGTTGATTAGTCTGCTGTAACTGCATCTGTGCATATGCTTACTCTAGGGTAAATGTAATAGATGACCCACATTCACTGAGGGATAAGCTACCTTATATTTACCATGAGATAAAAGCATGCACTTCAACTGTTACAGTGGAATAGCTGCTGTGGTATGACTCCATAACCAAACTTAACTCAAGGTAACTTGTTTTTGTAACCATATTCTTGAATTCAGCATACGAGTTTTCACACACAGGGTTTTAACTAATCCATCTAAAATTAATAGTTTATTATTAATTTACATTGATTGTCTGCAGTATCTCTATATAGATGATCCCTCAGTTTCTCTCAGGGCCTTCAAATAACCTTTTTGTGGGTCAGAGAACTTAAAGTAAGATTCCCCTTTTGATCTTATTAAGTTTTTACTAATTACAGTCTGTTTTGGCCCATATCAATTTCCTGGTACTATACTGCTACTCCCATTCCTCCTCCTCTTCCTTCTATTACTTCTTCAGTTATGCCATTTTATATTTGTTGTGGAGATGGGGGTGGTTTTCAGTGAAGTGGTGAGCCCACTGAGCCTACTTCATGCAAATGCAAATCTTTTAAAACTGTAAAAGTTAGCCCATTCAACATTAATGCATCAACCCTTTAACTTTTTGAAGGTGAAAGTCTTGCACTGCTTGGAGATTTTTATGTTGAACTTTTAATAGTTTTGTAATGAGGTCTTGTAAAATTCATCAGGTAATTGATCTGTGCGCAGCCCAAAATGTCCCTAGCAGGGTATATAGGTGAACAACAGTCACTACTAATTAAATGATTGTTTCCTTGAAATCAAGTATAATGAACAGAACACAGATGATATAGTGAAGAGATCATTTGCAAGTTAAGTTAACCACTTGTGGGACTTGATGCAAGTTCCAGGTGGTAAAGAAATAATGATGATGAACTCCTAGCAAGCACCACAGGTGCAGATGGGTGTCCTGTAGTTGGCTGCTGTAGGTATTTTTATCACAGCTGCATGTGTAGGTGAACATTATCCTAGTGATGAGATCTTGTTGCATCCCTTGAAGGTCATGGGATGGGGCGTAGTTTGAGCTGGTAGGAAATGGTTTCCCCATTCTGGAGAAGTTGAGGATAAGAATTTCCCTTGCTGAAGCCAAGGCTTTTGAAAGGTTCCCTCAGAAACCAAGAGACCAACCTTAGATTAGCTATAGTCTGTCGGTTAGGGCAGTGTCTGTGTTATTGGACAGCCAGGTCAATTTCCTCCTCTGACTCATTCAGACCTGGGACTTAAAACTGGATCTCCCAATTCCCAGGTGAGTGCACTGATTAATAGGCTATTGTTTATTCTAGGATGAGTTTGCTTTCATAGTCTCGTTTTGACCCCAAATTCCAAGCTGGAACTGCAGAAATGTTGTTGAAACCGGCATGTTCTCAGTTTCAAGTTTCAACAAATCCATGTTTTCTGACCCCCCCCAAAAAAAGTTTTGCTGGAAAAGTCTCAACTGGCAATAGTCATGGTGTATTGGAAACTGTGATGACAATAAGCCTGCAAATGTTCACTGCAATTCTACATCCCATAAAAATGTCATTAAACTGCATCTCAAAGCTCTTCTCTACTTTTCCCATGCATGGACTGCAGTATTCTCACCATCTAGTCTACCTTTTTTTTTTTGAATGGTGTTGTAAGCCTTAGGGCATGGACAAATGAACACAACCCCTGGTTTAATTTCCATCAAATTTGTACATTGATGCAAATTTCATTGGGAAGTGGAATGGATAGGTGTGTAGTATGTGGAGGTAGTGATTACTGTCTGTTGTTGCTATGCAGCAGGGTAGGAAGTAGTAGCCTGTTTGTTTTTAGGAAATGACTTCCAATGTAAGTTACACCAGTTTAAGTTTTGGGGTAGAGTTACCCTTCACTGTTTTACGGACAGTTCTCCATTGAATTGGTATGAATGAACCTAGTTTCAGGTCTGCTACTTTATTTTATGGTGTTGCAGTGCCAATTAGGGTCTAGTTATACATTAACAATTAGCACATGCTAACTTTTAGGAATGTTAGCCTGAGTTAAAGTTAGCACATCCTGTGAGCAGTTGCACATTAAGGGTTAATACCCTCTCTAACATGCACTGCTTTGAGCTGCCTGTAGAGGGCTGGCAAGCAAGGGTGTGCCTGCTCTCCTGGGACAGCACCCCAGGAAAGCAGGTAGGGGGGAGTTGGGAGACATGGGTTGGAGGGTGAGTTGTGAGAGCTGTGGGGGTGGAGTATGAGCCCAGACAGGGTGAGGCAGGAACCCCAAGGGATGGGGATGGATTGGGGTGAACCCTGAGTCATGGGTAGGGACAGGGGGAGCTGCAGGGGGATGGTAAATGTGTGGAATGAGCCCAGAATGGGAGCAGAGGGGAAAGCGGCAATTATTATTTTTAGGGCTCCTCTGGTTGCCCGCTTCTCTTGTCGTTGTCACTCTGGGGGGAGACAGAGCGTCTACCTGGGGATGGCTGGGAGCAGTGCCTCCTGGGATGCTGGAGGGCCACTCACAGCTTGTCTTGGCCCTGTGAAGCATCCTAATGGGACTGTGACACTAGCTGCCCAGGAGAAGATAGAGGTAATCCTCACTGGAAGAGGATTCTCCCTGAAAGGCTCACAGGACACTTAGTTTATGTTTTCCTGCCCTAATGGGTGGACACTACTACTGTTTTAAGAGCCCTTAACACATCTGAAGGGTAATGTGTAACAACACTCTTACAGTGGTGTAAACATTTCATCTGTCTGTGTCCCTAGGCAAGAATACATTTCCACAACCTATCTGATCAAATGTTTTAAGCTTGAAATGGTGGTATCCACTCTTAGTGTGTGGATACCACCACAAAAAACACCCTCAAAAGCCCAGCAAGTAAGCCAGGGGTTGTTTGCAGTTCTTAGAGTAGAAGTGACCCTTTGTCTCAGTTTTGGCTGAACTAATGCAGTTTACAAGAATGTCTTCCCAGTGCTGACATCTGCTTTCTGTTTGGAGAATTATGTAAAATACTTGCTGTGAACTGTTACCTGGGTACGATCGGCTAGATACCTCAGAATGTATTGGTGCCATCGCTGATGTACGTGGCCTCCTATAGACATATGGGGACCTGCGCTGATGTGCTGGAAATCTAGCACATTGGAGCAGACTCAATTAATCAAATCTGCTGGAGCACAGAAATTGAGATGCTCCAGCAGCCTTCCACGTCATTGTGTATCAGCATCCCTGTGAGTCCCTGGGCTGAAAAAATGGTGGTAGGGCACTTTGAAATAAAACGCATTCAGTGAGCTTTAGTTCAGTTTCCCGCTGCCATTTTTTCAGTGTGGGAATGTGGATACATATGATGCGCAGGTGCTTTTAATCAGTGCAGCTTGCTAATTAAAGCACCCAGTGCCATGTCCCAAAACACATGTAAAAATGCCCACAGAGTTTAGTCACACCAAAAGGATTTCTGTGTGGAGACTCCAAATCAGTGTTGGGAGAAGAGGTGAATCTTTCTACACTGGTTTTCTTACTTAGGTTTTCCTATATATTTCTATCTTTGGTTGGCAGTCTGAAATCCCAAAGATGGGGCAAGGCTTATCTGCCTTACCTGCTCATTCCAGACTGATTTTAAACATCAGCTATGCTAGATAAAGACTAAAGTCTGCACTAAATCAATCAGTAGCACTGGCTAAGCAATAGCAAGGAATGGAATTGCTTTGACATTTTACAATCTTTGTGTTTGCAAATGTCTAATCCTTAAAATATATTGCAAAAGACTCTTGTCATTTTTCAGATGATTTTTCAGCTGCCGCAGTGAAGCATGCTGCAGTTATTCAGGGAGCAGTATCTTAGGTTGCTTGCAGATTCATTTCTGTATCTGGTCCCCTGACCTTCAGGGTGTGTGATATAAGGTTCTTTTTCTCTCAGGACTGTGCTGGCTCCTGGCTGTTTGGGCATCTGTCTAGGGAATATGAAAAGATTTAATTAAGGTTTAATTTTCTGAAACTGCTCATCAACATGAGATGTGTAAGGATAGAGCTGAGTGACTTCTGAGTAGGCCTAATTGGACATTTTTGTTTATCAAGCTATAGTTCTTCTTTATTTGAAGGAAGAAAGAAGTAGTTAGCGGTGTTAGTCTGAAATTGGAAAGAAGGTGGCGGGGGCAGGGGGTGGCACCTAACTGGTTCAGTGAGGCATAAGCTTTTATAGGGCACATCTGACAAAGCAGGCTACTAAAGCTTATGCCCTGCTTAAAACAGTCTCTAAATTGCCATCTTGTCCTGGCTTCTGTTTGAAGGACTTTATTGTTTGTGCATGGAATTTGGCAGCCTCAGTTTTAAACTTGCTTAGTTGTCAATAGCCTACAGACATGTTTCAGGACCAAACTGCTATCTGGAGGAAGGGAAAAAGATAGTTGGGATTAGCTTGGCAATGGCACCATTCATGTTTTCACCCACTGTGTTTCACTGAGAGAGCGGATACTGGGCTGGGTTGACCAAGGTGGCATTTCTTATGTTCTTGGCAGTTTGTAAACGCTTTGTAAGATGGTTATTGCAAAAGGAAGCTGGCAGCTTGGCCATATGATGTCATGGAAGGTGAGACGTGTCATTGCTTTCTGCAGTCTCTTTGTATGACTCAAAGGAATATTTCAAGAGCTTTATTGTGCCAGCTTGTGCATTTCTCCTCTGATTCTTCCCTATGCCTAAGATGAGTTGGATGGAGGTTCTGGCTACAGCTCCCCAGTCTGTGGTCTCTGGGTCCTTGCAGAAGTTAGAGGTACAAGGGGACTATAACCTCTTGCACTGACATACGGCTCATAACAGCCTTTATATCACTAGAAGAGCAGGTAGGTTGGAACTCTGTTCTACTATGTTCCCTCCTGTCTGCTTAGTGCTCCCCGTGCATGTTCTCTCTTATGCTGGGGGTGGTGAAGGATGTGGCTGGCACTGGAGGTGGTGGATAACTCTGTTGGCTTTCTCTGCTATACATCTCCAACCTCCTGTAGCAACCAAGACATGAAAGTTGTACTCTGGTCCATTAAAACCTCTCTAGGGATGCCCACCTGGGAGAAAATCTGTAGCAGCTCTGTGGCCACCATTTGTGCTGATGATGAGCAGATTGTAGCAACCTCAGGGCAGCAGGTAGCATAGTCTACCAGGATCAATATAAACCTCTGTCCCCTTGAACTGGGCTCTGGTCCCAGAAAGTCCACCCCAGCCTGCTCAAATGGTATGCTAACCACAGGGAAGGGCACCAGTGGGGCCTTATGGCTGAGCTGCATCCCAACTAGCTGGCACTCAGGCAGGGCACACAATATTTTTTAACTTCCAGATATATTCCAGGCCAAAAAACCTCACTAGTATTCTATCTTGGGTCTTTTCCACCCCTAAATGGCTCCCCCAGAATGTCATTTGCTAGTTTCAACACCTGGTGGTGGTATTGTTTCAGGGCCAACAGTTGGGATCTCAAGGTTGTCTTTGGTCACCTTCAACAGGAGGACCCCATGCAGATCAAAATGGGGGTCTTGAGCTGCTATACGGGCAGCTGTTATAGCCCCATTGGCCCATCCCAACCTGCCATACATAGGGGCATATACCAGATGCTCTCTTTGATCCCAGATGATCTTTTAGCCTCCTAATTGATCTAATCTGCTCTCCTGGTGAGTGCCAGAGGTTTTCTGATCCTTTACTTCCTTTGAAGGAGGTTTAAGGTCACACTGCACCCTGACCACTTTTCTGGAGAATTTCTTATGGCTGATGAGGGCCTCTCACCTGATTTTCTGCTGATATTGATGTGATCAGGGCTGTGGTCCAAAAAATCTTGGTGTGAGCAGGGAAATAGCTTCTCTAGTCCTGGTTCTGCAAGACTGGGGTCCCCTAGAGGCTTATCCATTCTCTGGGCCAGTTGGATTAGCTTGGCCATTGAGCCCCAGTCTTGTGCCACCACCACAGGGTAGGCTAAATGCAGGCCATTGCTGCTGGTATGTGCCCCTCCTGTCCCCTGATAGTCAGGCTCTTGTTGGCTATGGGGTAGGATTGGGTGTCCCCACGAATACATGTGATGTATGCTGTGATGTATTCACCTACTGGGATGTTTGCTGGACTCACTAACTGCTCATGTACAAATACTTTCGTGGAGCCCAAGTCTGAGTCTGAGTCCCACCACTTGGATATCCCTTATCTTTACAGGGACCACATATCCTCTCTGGTCTGAATATTCACAGTCTATCTGTGGGTATTCCCAATATCTGTGCCCTTGCTCCCCATGTTGGAAACCTGTCATTTGCACCTCCCTTTCTCTACCTGGGCTGTGCAGATGTCTTAGATCATCAGCTCTCCTCCTGCCTGAAGCCTTTGGGAAGACTAAGGTAATACCTGTATCTGAGACCTCCCTAGACCACTGGCTGATTTGCCCTGGAGCCCTGGCTTCCTCGGGCCTGTAGGCTGCCAGTTTACGTGGTGTTCCTGGCAGTCTAATTCTGCCCTCAGGAAGTCCTCTACCATGTATGTGGATTCTTCCAGGCTAACCACCCAGGCAGTACACTGACCTCTGGGCTTTTATTGGGAGGAGGGCACTGAATTATTCCAATGCAACTAGTTTCACCTATTCAGCTGACCAGGAGTCCAGATTTATCCACCAAGTACATATTGTGGCGGGCCAGTAGGGGGCGCTCCCGTTTTGAGCCGCCCACCTCCCTGCGCCTGCTCACCTTCCAGGCTCCGAGTGCCTCCCTTGGGGTGCCTCCGTCCGGCCGACCCCTTCCTTGGAGCACACCCGCTAGCCTGGGGTTTCCGTTGCCACCATCCAAGGCTCTGGACTTATTTCTGGCCCTGTGCACCTTGGAAAACACAGGCCTGTTCGTC
>JAGPOW010000304.1:114015944-114033049 GCA_030014935.1 Caiman crocodilus | reverse complement strand
GATGAGATCCCTGCCCTGAGGGATTCACCAGCAGCCTCTCAGGCTGGCACGGGGAGAGGTTTCTGGAGAGGGGCACCCATGGTGGCATTTCTGCCACACATATGTCTTTTAGCCTCTGGGCCTTAACCCAGTGCCACACATTCACGTTCCAAATTTTCATATGCCTCCCCCCATAAATCTCAGCTTGTCCAGAATGGCTGCTTTGAGGGACCTATAGTTCTGAGCTGGTACTAGTCAGCTCCCATGGCCCAGGAAGTGGCCTGGGCCTCCCCAGTGAACAGGAGGGCCACCCTCACAGCCCATGTGCCCCATGGTCACCGATATCTCTGACACCCATTCAGACATGGCAAGAAAAGCCTCCAAAACATCTGTTGGTCCCATCTCTGTGAAGGCTGCTCTATCTAAACTCTGGGAAGCTGGTGACTCATCCATGTGGGAAAGGGTCCATCTTACATACAGTTGCTGTTTCAGGAACTCCTGCTGCTGTCACTGAAACTGCTGCAGTTGTTGCTGCTGCTCTCTATGGAACTCCTGCTGCTTGGTTTGGAGCTGCCGAAATAGCTACTACTGTTGCTGTGGCCGTGCATCCCCTCTAGCCATTTTAACAGAGTCCGGGTCTCCATGGCAGACATTGGGTTTTAGACTGCCCACATTCTCCACCACATGTAGAAGGTTATCACTCAGTTCTTTATTTTTCTTTATTTTATGTCCTCCCAAGGAAGACAACTTCCATAACAAAGCAAGCTGCTAAACAAACATACAATCAACAAAGTGTTAACTCACAGCCATGATCCTTCCTCAGACCTAGAGAAAGGACACTGTGGCTTATCTCCTGCACACTGCCCTCTTCACTCTCTTCTCAACAGCTCAGCTCCCTGAGAACTTTTAACTTCTTCCAGGCCAGACACTCACTACTGTCAGCTGGACCCTTGCTGAGCATGCAGGCTATTGCTTTTAACCACCCACAGCTGTGCTTCTGTCCCTGACTCTTGCATCCAGTTACAGTCTTCCATTGACTTCAGTGCAACTTGGTACAAGCAGGAGTGTTATGATGAACTGGCCAGATGAATGCTTTTGTGTCATAGAGGAACTTTTGTGAAAACCTTTTTCAAGGTTGTTTATCTAGAGGAGCTTGATCCAACACCCAATGAAGTCAGTGGGAGTTGCTCACTGAGGCACTGGACTGCAGTCCCAGTCCTTCCTTTCCAACATGGAATTGTTAGAGGTTGGGTAGCTTTCCTGTTTTTCAAATTTTACCTTGCTTCTCTTTTGCAGAGTGTCTGTCAGACCAGCTTTCAGGCAGCCTCATCCTTTCGAATCTCGTCAGTTCATGCCAGCTTGGATCCCTGTGTCAGGTACTGTTTGTGTATAATTTACAGGTCTAGACTGCATTCTACGTGGGTACCTGTGTCTGGACTGCAACAAAAATGAAGTTTTCTAAAGAGGGAAACTTCAATCCCCATAAAGCCATTAAAATTCATATCATGGGTCAGACTAATAAGTTAGTGTCACCATCCACTGCTATTCTAGAGGGGTCAAGCATTGATTTTCTGTCCTGGATGCTCTCTGCCTGAGCTGGATAGTGCTTGTTAGGACAAAGAAGGCAGTGTGGTCAATGCTTTGAGCAAGGGAGGGCTGCCTGAGTGACACCTCACAGTACTCAACTATGATTAAAAGATGGTTCACAAAAAGGATGGCATGGAATTGTCATGAAAAGGGATGACAGCTGCAACAGGGTCCAAATGCTGGAGTGCTTAAAATACAGCAATATTCTGGACCTCAGTAGATATACAAATACCCCACCCCCAAAATTCCCCTTCTGCCCTCAATATGTAGTATTGTTTCTAGACAAAATGGCAAAGTCATGCAAGCTGCAGTTCTACTCTGTGGTGGAAAGTAGGAGTTCCTGCTCTTTGTGGGGAGGGATCCAGTGGGAACCTAAGATCCTATTCCTTCACTTTCTCAGCAGTTCTGACGGAGGTTTAACATTAGCCCTAGCAGATAATCTATTACAGATAATGTTGTTTAAGGGGAAAAGAGGATTCTGGAGGCAAGTGGTATTTTTATACATGCAAAAGTCAGGCAGTGTCTGCAGTTAAAAATGAAAGGAAGTGCGAGCTTTGGCTGAAAAGTTTGCACAGAAAAAAAATCCCCCATCAAGCCCCCATCTTATTTCTTGGGATGGAGAAGAGATCATGTACACCTCACTTAGAGGGGATGTTAACCAACCGGATAATCCAAGTGCTTGGTTAAGAAAAAGGAAGAACTAAAGAGTCAAAATAGTGGGTATGGTGGCAAGTGGGAACTCAGAAGGCCACACAGGCAGGTAGCAGGGAACATCTTTTCCCCATTCTCAGTGTAGAGTATTTACTCAGGGGACACATGTTGTTGCTGGTTAGTAGAAGAACGCATACAGTCTGCCTAATTTATCCCATCCAAACTTGAAAAATGTGGACTCCATTGAAAACATACACCACAAGCAAAACAAAACTAGGGATTCAGTGGCATGACTACCATTTTAAATATCCATGCAACTCTTCTGCCCAGCAGCCTAAGCCTTTGAAAAATGATGCTTCTTAATATTCCATTGCAATGAAAAACTTACAATCAATGCTGCCTGGAAATAGATGCATGCATATTATCCTTTCTGAGGGTCTTTATGATTTATACATGGTACCCTATCCACCTTATTGTTTTCCTTCTTTTCCTTCTTCAATCTTATAGATTAAACATGAATGAAATAACATATATCAAATAGAGAAAAATCTAACCAAATCCAAACAGTCATGTAATTAGAAAGGTGGCAGAAGTCAAAGGGAGCAGCACTGTAGTTGTGGAAGGGTAGACAAATTAAAAGTGAGATGTTGTTGGTATCCAGCAGAGTTGCTATAAGCCTCCTGTTGATCTTGTTGTGATGGGCAGCTACGGTGGCTGGTTGTATGTAGAATAATCTTATGGAGCAAGAGGTTAGACAGTGAAGTTTACATTTAGTCCTCTCCAGTATTCTCTAGGTCAATGAGTCTCAACCAGGGTGTTGTAAGATCCTTCTAAGGGTGTAGGTGGGTGCCACACAATATTAGCACTGAAAGATGTGCAAACATCTACACGATTTGCAAGATAAACTTACAGATTTCCAATATGAATCCATGGCATCAAGGCCATCTTAACTTGCTGTGGTCTTTTTGAGGGCTTTGCAACAGAAGATTTGCGCTATTATTTTTCTGTAGTAAAAAAATGAGTGAAAGCTTTATAAAGAGGACCTTGAGTCTATCAAGCAGCATGTTGAGTGTGAAAAGCCTAAGTGCCACTGCTGTAGGTAAAAATATTCATCAGTGTTCTAAATGAATAATACTAGAAAGTAGTTGGTGAAACTCTCAGCTAGAAAGATCTGAGCAATGTGACCTGTAGAAAGAGAATAATATTAGTCTTCCTCCTTTCCTTCTAAATGTTTCATACTCTGTTCTTCCTTAAATGTTCTCGAAGGATATGCTGACCAGACAATAGGCTCCAGTTTAAGGATAGGTTTTACCAATGCTCTTGAAGGGATTGCTGAGAAAATTTGCAGTGGAGTGGAAATGACGATGAGGACAGAAATGAGAGGGAATGATCTAAGTCACTGAGAAGAAATTATTTGGTTCACTTGGTAAACTAGTCAGAATTCAACCAAGCATGGTTTAATTGGGTGACTCCTAAGGACATTCATTTAGGAACAACAAATATAAACCATGCTTACTGAATGGGAGATTGTGTTCTGGAAGGCTGAAAATGACACAGAGGTCATTGTAAAGAACCAGCTGAACACGAGTTCCCTGTAAAGAGCTGTAATGATATGGTAACAGTGCCTTGATAGGGGCATATTCAAAGGTGTTGGTGAGCTTGAAGAACTTCAAATGTGATTTGTGATCTAGAAAACTTGCTTCATAGTGATAAACTAAAGGATCTCAACGTATGTAGCATGTCAAAGTGAAGTTTAACACATCACTGGTCATGATTGGTAAATACCCAAGCTAAACATGCCTGATCTTAAAGGGCACTTGTCCACATAATTGGAATTTACCCACTAAAATTCTTCCTGGTTTCATTTTCCTTTCTTAGTGTATGATGGTTAAATAAATAACATGGGTGTGATCTACCACGTAAGGGCTTATTATGCTATAACTAGTAAAATGCACTAGGGGGCACATCAGAACAATTTTACACTCTTGCCCTTTCAGTACTGCCTTACTGCCAGATGGCACGTTAGGACAAGAAATGCCCTGCCACAGCATTTCTGCCACTCGCTTTTCCTGCATGCAAGTTGTACAGGGTACTCAGGGATCTGGGGCATGAAATCTTTCTGTGCAAAGCCCTGCAGGGCTCCCCAAGTGTACACCAGCAATGCACATATTCAAGGCGTGGGGTGGGGGTACCCTTAGGGCTGCACAATGTTTCCACCAGGCACTGGGTGCAGGGTACCCTTTGGGCTACCCAAGCATCACCCCCTGCCCTAGCTTGGCGGCCCTTGCTTTTCCTGGGTGCAAGTTGCAAATTGCATGCTTTTCCTGGGTGCAAGTTGCACAGGGTGCTCGGCGGTCTGGGGCATGCAGTCTTTCCATGCGAAGCCCCACAGGGCTCCCCAAGTGTACACAAGCATTGCACATACCCAAGGCTGGCCAGGAGGGTGGGGGGCAGGGGAAAAGTGTTGGGGGTCCCCACAGCTCTGGGCAGGAGCAGGATAAAAAGTTGAGGTTGACCAAGGCCAGTGGCAGTGGGAGGTGGGGGGGGGAATCACATGCCACTGTAGGAAGAAGAGAGTTGCGTGCTCTTGGAGAGGCTTGAGTCCTGCAATGCACCCAGCTCTGGGTTGTAATGGCCACATATAACAGTATATGGTTCAGGCTGTGCTAAACTGTTATATTTGGTTGCTCTACTCAGCCCTGGGGTGTATCTCAGCCCTCCACATATACTATTATATGCAGCTGTTATACCTCAGAGCTAGGGCCACCCTGGGAGTAGTGAAGGGGGTGAGGGGCATGGGCAGAGCTAGGGGGCAGTGGCTTGGCTGTAAAGCATAATCATGCTTTCTGTGTGCTTGTTGTATATTGTGCCTCCTATAGGACTGGAGAGGACCATTTCTAGTCCCTCCCTCAGACCATTACCTTAAGATTCCTCAACAGGATCTGTAAAACCAGTTGAGTGACTCTGGCCAAATCCTGGAGTGGTGACCCCCTTTGACCACCTGTAACCTGAGATCCTGCTGCTGCCTTTGTCTATGGTAATTTGCATCGCTACAGCCTCACAGAAGACCTGAGGCTTTTCACTGCAGCTCAGGTTACAGCTCTCTCCTCACCAGTCTGTGTCTTGAGACAGACCTCTGAACCTGCCTTTTCAGGAGCTTGAACAGACACCAGCCCAGTTCAATAAACCATATAATTTCTTCTGCTAGAAGCAGATTTCTGTGATGTGACTTTTCTAGAGCCACCAATATTATTGTTTTCTTGTCGCTTGCCCTATTAGGAATAGAGGAAGCCATGCCCTAGCAAGCAGTCCACAGAGACAGATCCCCATTCCAGCATTACCTTCTGGTATGCTAAAGACCTATTCCATGATTAATTACTCAGAGCTACTCAACCTCTACCACATAGACCCAATGCTACAGGTTAGGGTTTTCTCCCAGAACTGGCAAAAGCCTGCTTAGCTGTGACTTTATTTGCTCTGTTCATCAGTCAGCCACTCCTGACATTTCTGAGGTCCCAGGAACATTTCACTTGCAAAATTCCCTGCCAGTCCCCCCTCTATCTGGGCCTGGGGCTGTTGGGACTCTGCTTGTAGTGAGTGGCCTGCTCTCACCATCCACTGTTTTGGGGACTCTCCTGGACACCTCTGACCAGAGTCTTGCATGACCCAAAGCATAGCCTGATTGACAGCCCCATGCACACTGTAATAAGTCCATAGGCTCAAATAAGGAGTTTCTTTTGGGATTAGAGACAGAAATCCTTCTTAGGCCCCCTACACCATGACTCTCTAACACTGGGAGACTCTCCCAGACATCTCTGATTAGAGTCTTGCCTGGCCCAATGTGCTGTTTGTTCATACCAGGCTGCCAACTCACAGCCCCCCATGCACGCTATACTAAGTATATGGGCTTGACTAAGGAACTGGGTTTTGGGCTGGGATGATAGCTGGAAATTCTTCCTGGGCCAGCCCACAAGATCAGGGGTGTCCAGGAGAGTCCCCAGTGCCAGAGGCAAGGCATGGGGTGGCCCTAGCTCTCGGGTATAATGGCCACGTATAACAGTGTATGGGGAGGGCTGAGATACACCCCAGAGCTCGGTGCAATGGCCACATATAACATTTCATCAGAACCTTCACCATACACAGTTAGACATGGTCCTTACACTCCAGGCATACCTGAGTTAGTCCTGGGTTGACGCAGTTGTGTCCGGAGAGATTAAACAGTACCATAGTCTGCTACCGTGGTCAGTGTCAGGGGGAGCTGTCCTGGCAATGAGGGAGTTGCCTGGGTGACCAGTGAGGCCGCCCAAAAACCAGCACCCCAGCAAGGCTGATAGATGAGGTGTGAAACCCCTGGTGTGCACCCTCATTGGAAAGCCCAATGGGTTGCGAGGCACTAAAGGGTGCGGGGGCAGTGCTGGCATGGGCAGTGATTCCATTAATCTCCAAAGTCTGTGAGGGAGCGAGCGTGCCTAGTTTGAAAAGAACCCCATTTTGGGGCTTTAAAATAGGTGCTGTCAAAAGCGGGGTGGGAGGGCAGGCAAGAAAGATTGGAGAAAGACTAGGCTTGGCAATGGTTTGGTGGCCAGCCAGGGCAGGGTGTACCCCCAACTTCCTGTCTATGCCACTGGGGGACTGTCCCAAAGAACCCTGACCACAGTCCTGCCCGGCCCAAAGCATGGTTTGTGCATGCTAGGCTGCCAGCTGATAGCCCCTGTATGGCCACTGTACTAAGCATATGGGCTCGAATTAGGAACTGGCTTTTGGGCTGAGATTACAGATTGAAACCCTTTCTGGGCCATCTGACACCATGCCTGTGTGCCACCAGGGGACTCTCCTGGACATTCCTGACCAAAGTCTTGCCCGGCCCAAACCAGCTTGGCTGTGCCAGGCTGCCAACTGACAGCACCCCAGCCACAATGCTAAGCATATGGATCCAAATAAGGAACTGGATTTGGAGCTGGGAGAATGGCTAGAAATCCTTCTTGGGCCCACCCCATGGGATACCTCTGTGGCACTGGGGGACTCTCCTGGACATCTCTGGCCAGAGTTTTGCTCAGCCCAGAGTATGGGTTGTGTGTGCCAGGCTGCCAAATGACATTCCCCCCATTCCTACTGTACTAGGTATACAGGCTCAAATAAGAATTTTTTTGGGGCTGGGATTAAAGATCAAAATCTTTCTTCGACCACCCTATGCCACGTCTCTGTGGTTTTTCTAGTTTTCCTGGAACTGAGCTACCTGGGAGATCTGGGTTTGATTTCCAGCCAGGTCACCAGAGGGTTGAGTTACCTGCAAAAGGGAATCCCCACTGGGTTGGCGGGTTCCCCTCACCTTTTACCCTGCCCCACTTGGTGCCTGTGCCTCAAATTTTGTGGGATCTGTACCTCATATTTTGGGAACCCTGTGCCTCAAATCTGTTGTTGATTTGTCTCTGTTATATGTGTATGTTCACCTAAAATCCCTTTGGCTTCCCTGCTTCCCCCCTCCCTCACCCTGGGTGTCAGCGTCCCCTTGCCCCCTTGTATTTATTACATTCTGCCCTGTTCTTTCCCTATTAAACCCATATATGGTTAAGTTGCAGTTGGTCTCAGCTCTACTCTTTAGGGGATAGGAGGAGAGCTGCTCCCCCATAAGCAGCTACCCCTCCCATATTGCAATAACACCTATTAAATCTCTTCAGTTGGAAAGGGAGTGACCACCTGGGTTACCCCTACCCTCCCAGCTCTGCTGGTCTGCCTCATTCCTGACGTGCCCTGTCAGCCCTGTCAAACCAAAAACCCAGTCCAACAAAAAGTAATTTTAATTAACCTGAGTCTTAAACTGCCTGATCCATAACAATTTGATCTTTGCCACAAAGTGCATGTGAACTTTGGAAACAGGGAACAATTTTTTTTGGAATCTGAAAAAGTTGTATTTTTCATTCATCTGAACCTTGAACTAAATCACCAGGAAAAATGTGTAAGATTAGCACCTGGAGTTTTGCTGAAGTATTGCAATAGAGATTCAATGGTTTCTATGGATTACCGAGTGAACCGAAGTGGTACCTGGTGGTGTAAAAGTTGGAAAGCAGAGAAAATCACATTTTCTGGTGCAAGTCAGATCCACGTTTGAAAAATTAAAACGATAAAAAAAACCCTTATGGAAGAAACTCAAGAGCTAAAAATAAAACATGTTGGAGGTGTTTTAAATTACCACGATAAAAAAAGTCTAAAATGATAAAATCAGCTGACAGTGTGGATACACAGATGCTATTTAGCTAGCTTAATGGTGATTTTTGTCATGTGAACACAGGAAAAGTGTAACGTAGTAACAGGAGAGGTATAACGTGGACTAGCGCCCAAAGAGTTCTTTAATCCATCAGACTAAATCTAGGGACCTGAAGTTGAAGTAATCAAAGTTCAAACTAGAACTAAAATGCCAATTTTTAACAGTGACGGTAATTAACTGTTGGAACTGATTGCAACAGAATGTGGTAAACGTACTATCACTGGGAGTCTTTGAATCACAATTAGTTGTCTTTCTCTGAGAGAGACTGTAGTTCAATCATGAGTTATTGGTCTTGAAGTAGCAATTGCTGGATACAATTTTATGTTCTGCCAGGGAACTTGGGTGCCTTCTAATGCTCCAGCCACCAATACGTTTCTGTCCATTATTGGAGAAAAGAGCTCTCTGAGCTGTTTTAATGAGGTTCTCAGTTTCAGTGTAACCTGGCTCATAGCATACTTCTAGAGTGGGGCTTTTTCAAAACAGAACCTTTGTACTCAACTGTTGTGTATGTACCTTCTGAGAACAGTAATTACAGGTAAGTGATTTTCTTTTACCTCCTTTGTCAGAGTGTTGTGAGAGCAAATTAGTTAATCTTGTAAAGTGTTTTGAAATGAAAAGGGACTTATGAGTGCTAGGCATTGCTATTATATAATATTCCATTGCAATTGTCTGTGTCAAATAAAGTATACTTCATCTAAAGTGAAGTTAGGCATTTTCAGTGAATATTTTTTTTGTGAGCAATGTTCAAACAGTGCTTGTATAATAAAGCAGTTGGCACTTCATTTGCTCAAAGCGTGAGATATAAATGCTGAAAAGCTGTGGCAAAGGCCATTCTACCTGGCCCAAGAGGCCCCTACATTTTTTTTTAATTAATATTTATCTGCCTTTGACTGCCTGTCAAAGATGATAGGAACCAGTGGCAGTCAGACCAGGAGGAGCTCAGTGGCAGGACCCAGTGGCAGAAGCAGCAAGGCCCACTTGGCCCCAGCCCAACCCCAGCTTCCAGCCAGAAGCTTCTGCCCTAGCAGAGGCTTCTGGTCTGGGACCTGAGGCTGGTCCCCACCTCCCTCCACCCAAGAGGGAAATTCATGTAAGAATGGGTGGAAGATGGAGAGTGCAGCAGGAGCAAGGTGGGCTCAGCCGGCACCATATGGTTTTCAGCTAGCAACTGTGTGGTGCTCCTGCTACATCACACAGTCCCAACACAACCAACATTGGCATACAATGCAGAGCCCCTGTGATAGAGGTGGCTGGGCAGGCTGTGCTCCTCGCCCCCGTGCACAGCACTGCCCATAGCTGCACCCGGCCGGGCGCCAGTGCTTGCACCAGGCACACGCTCCTTGAGTGCTCACGCCTGCTGCTGCTGCCAGCAGCAAGGGCTGCATGCCATATGCAGGGGTCTCCACATCCCATAAATCTCACACACCTACACCCTGCCGCCACAACCTCCATTGACATATCCATACAGCCCAGCATACCCTGTGTCCCCTCACCCCCCAACATATACACCCCATGCACAATATAAAAGAGTGAGACTTTATTTTTGAGTGATTATGCAATCCCCTCTATATACAGTACACAAACATGTCGTGACAAATATTTTTTGTAATAAAATTAAAATATAATATAGTAGATGTTCGACTTCTATTGTATGGTGTGTGTTTTTTTTCTGGTTCTAAGATGGCAACCCCCCTCCCATAAAGAGTATTTATGGGGGGGCAAGGGGAGGGACTTCTGGTGGCAAAGGTCAGGGGCTAGGAGGCAGGACTTCTGGTCCTAATATGGCAAGTAGGGGTGGGGAAACTGTCAAGGGGTGGAGCTGCCCATGCGGTCCTCAGCAGCTCACCAAAACTTGTAAAGCGACCCTCCAGTCAAAATAATTGCCCACCCCTGCTGTAGATCACCACAACTTCATTGACTTCCACAGATCTATGCCAACACACATCAGCTGCGGATCTGACCAGTGATTTCCCATTACCATCTGTAGTCATTAATGGATTTGAGATCCTGAACTTCAAATTAAACATGGCTTGTGAGCGAGAGTTGGAAGAACTAGGAGTAACAGGTCTGAAGCAGAGAAGACTGAGAGGCAGATTTGGTAACATTCTTCAAATATCTGAATAGTGCTTATAAAGGATGGTGGGACTAGATGACTTGCTTGAGCTCCTTGCAGCCCTGTCTGCCTAGGATTCTAAGTTATGTGGCCTTGTCTTCTCACTTAGTTGTTCTCTCACTTTCTGTAGTTGGTGGGTATTATGAATGCATCAACCACCACATCCTGGTTTCTTCAGTAGGCCCAGTTATCAGGAACTGTCAGTTTAGTAACTAGAGGAACATTCTCCTTCATTTGTATTTGCCATTTCCATTTTGGTTGCAATGGGAATTAAGCCTTGCAGGAGTTCTGCAGCCTGCAGCTGAAGCTGTTGTGTCCCAAATGAGCCGTATTTTCTGAGATGATCCTTATATTCTGCTGTTACCAAAGCTTCATCTGTGGAATACAGAAAGATTAGGGCCCCTCAGATCTCCTAGCATAAGTAAACATTGTCATAGTCCAGTAGTTTAATGGCAAATGAAGCAATGGGAAGAAGGGGAAAGCCAAGCTTCTGTTCTTTTCTCTGTATGGACTGGTTAGAAGGGTGGTATAAATTCTTATAACTTCCCGTTTTAGTCTTTGGGCAACTGTACCAACCATTTCTGCAGGTTGCTCAAGTTGACCTGTTGCCTTTTGTAAATTACAGGCAAAGCATTTGGGCCTGTAAATGCGGATTGGGAGATTTGCTAACAATACGTTCCCTTTACATGTGGCTTCTCTTTTCATTAATTTTCCATTGTTTCTGGGAGGCGTGTTATTTTTGGGTGCCTCAGAGCTTTGAGACTTCTGTTCAGCAACTCCATGGCAACCTGGGAATACAGGTTCTGCGAATCTTTTGGGTTAGCAGCAAAGCTGTCTGAAGTCAGTCCCCAGCTGAGAGCTGTATAAAATGGTTGTGTGAAATGGTTCTGACTTGCTGGTTGGAGTTTGGACAGGAAGTCACAGGATGTTTTTTCCTTGCTCCTAACCTGCAAACAAAGTAGGAAGAAACAAAGATCTTCTCAAGAGCGTGAATTCAGGTACAGTTATTCCTCTCATTAGGCATCAGGGTGAACATTGGATAATTCTCCAAGGCATTGGAAGAGAATACGTCTTGTAGTCTCTTGAGGGCACCAAGTCTAAGTAAGACTTCTGTTAGCCATAGGTGATTGTAAGTAGCAATCATTTGTACCTAGCAGGCAACTGCTTAAGTAAACAAAGTATTTATTACGTGTTTTATGCAGGAAATAGTGTTCTTTTGATTTTTCAGTTCTATGTTTGTTGTACTTATTTATCCCAAAGAGCTATGTTAAAAAATAACATTGCATCATTTCATTTCTCTTTACTTTGCAGTGGCTCTTAAAGGTAAGAAGTATGGTATACTGCTATCAATTTCTCTCTGAGTTCCTTGCAACTGCACTTTACAATCAAACAAGATAAGAGTTAATTTGGCGATATAACTTATGCTTTAACAAAAGCAGAATTTGGGTTTAACTTACAGTTTAACAAAATCCCTGAAAATTCTCCGTAGTAAATTTGGCTTCAGAGTCTGAAAAAGAAGGGCCACAGCCTTGTGAAGCAGAGAGATTGCAGAAGCTCAGAATGGGTTTCTTTCTTAAAGTTGATAGCTGAAGCAGAGCTGCTATTTCAGGAAACATATGCCATTAAAGCTTTGATTTTGTTTTCTAAATTACTTATCAAATTAAAGGCAGTTTTGCCTTCTCTTCTGAAATGGATGGTAGCTTTTTGGCTAAAGAGCTGCGGTCTTTCAGTGCATGGAGTGACCCAATTTTCTGTGTTGGAAGCGGATGTTTTGTTGTTGTTTTTATGTGATTATATGTTTAATTCAAGCTGAACCTTTGCCAACCAGCAAAAATACGGGAGGCTCCAAGAAGCTGGCTCTGGCGAATGTGACTGAGCAGGGTGACCATTTCCATGTCATGCACGCACACAGTCCTCACGTGGTGGGATATTACAGAGCAGTGGTTTTTGGAACGTGTACATGAGGCCACGTGAGAGCTCCCCCTCCCTTTTCTTGAGGCTCAACCAGGCATCTTGCCGTCAGAATACAATGGCAGTGATTTCTAGCTTTCCAGCTCGGAGGGGTAAAAAGTCATGTTCCCTCATCCCATTTCTGTAAAATTTAAAGCTCATAGTCTAATGAAATTGTACAGGCTTACATACCTGGTGTCCTAGGCAGGTGTCAGAAGGACCAGATGAAGGCATAGGCGTTGAGTTAAAAAAAAAATAAATATTTTCTATCTTCTGCCAGGGATTGTCTTTTGACATTTTCCATTTGTTCATGTATAGGAAAGGTCAGAAAATGGGAGTGTAGGGATTTGAAGCCGCTTCACTCAGTAGAAATGAGAAGCGCTTGAGAAGGCACATTTTATACCTTACCATAAATATCACAGTACCGTGGTTTAGATATTCTTCAGTCTAGACACTTGGTGTGAATCATCATTCTTTAATGAGAGGTAAAGCTTACGATTCAGGCATGGGTGCAACTAAATGGCTGAAGAGCATTCCATATAGTTATTTCCTGTGGCAGATTCCAGTGTTAAAACCCAGAATAAATTGTACTGTCCACTTATTTTTCTACCATCCACATCATGTGCTGTTTGGATATAAGTATGGATCAATTTATAATTGTATCGAAGGCTTTTAGTGTTAGGATGCAGGCACCTAGATTGAACATCCAGATCCTGCATATGGCTATCAAACAGGCATTTAGATATTCCAACACTTGTCTTAGAAGCTCGATTCAGTGCCCAGTGAAGTCAATGAAAAGGTGTTTTGTGCTCTAAAGTGAAACTGGATCTTTCTTCCTGGTGTCAAGTATTCCTTTGGGTACTCTCATATGGTAGTTAGAAGCTGAATTCAGGTTTGAAAATTGGACTCTGTGTATATCTGGATTTCCCTTTTACTTTCCCTTAGCAGCTTGGGACCCTTTAGAAGACTTGGAAAAAAATGCTGTTTTAGTAACACTTGGAAGAAAAAAGTTATTCCCAGTAAGGCGAAATCTCTCCCTCGCCTTCTGTGGATTACTGTTCCTTCTTGTTGCATTTTCTCTTCAGTTAAGGCACAAATTAAAAGTTAAGAACTGTCTCTTTGACAGATTTTGAAAAATAATTGTCAGTAGGGGAGGTTTTTCTAGTGAGCAGGAGTGATTAAACCCAAACCTATTCAACATTTTCAGTTTGGATTCCTTTTTGAAATCTCTGGACTTATCTTGTGAATCATGTTGGCATGCCTAACAGTACTAACATAATGTGGCAGCCTACAGAACCCTTGAAAAGATCTTGAGGCACTGGGTTACTGGACTAGATGATCTAATGATCCCTTCTAGTCTTAAATTCTATATTTCTCCATGAAATTAAGCACCATATTTCAGCAGGTAAGCATAAATCTTATCAGTTTCACTGGAATGGAACTACTTATGTGGGCAAGTTTATACAGCTACTTAAGGCTTCTGATTTGCAAGCACCTATCACTCCCATTGATCTCCAAGATCTCCCTTTGACTTGGGTTCTTAGATTATAAGCTTGTTGTGTTTGTGCAGTGCCTACCCTGAACAGGGTATACCATAATACAGGAAAAATAATGAATTGCAACAAAAGCTACATGGTTAATACAAGAACTTCAGGTATTTGATTTCACCTGATGAGATTTTAGCAAAAGAGAGAATTTAACGCTTTGGAGGTTTGGTTTATTTTATTATAGTAAATTACTCTTTAACTTTACTGTCTAGTTTAGGTCTGAAGTATTCTGGACTAGAGCCCAGAATGCTTACCTGTCTTTCCAGCGTTGTGCTAATCAATACTTTTGTATAAAATATATGTGAGGATAATCTGTGAGAAATTTTTCTAAAAAAAAAAAAGACATTTATTTCCAGGCTTCCTGAAACTATTGTCCTAACAAGCTTAGCAGAAATACTTTTTCATCATTGGTATCAGGAGCCATTTAGGAATTAGAGATCTATATCAGAGTTCTGTGTGAGGCCATAGTGCATTCAACCAGTGATCTGCTCCCTGCACATTACTTCCCAAACTGGGAGGAGTATCTGCGATACATTGCAGGCAGGCTAATTAGCTATGCTCAGATACTATGCTAATTAGTCTAGTACTACACAAACACAGTTACACTGTTTCTGGTTTGGGAGGTAGCTTGTGTGGAGCAATGCTAAGTGGCTTGATTGTGATGTTACCTAGCATAAGCTTCCCGTGCCTGGAATGGAACATCTTAAGTGAAAGATCAGGACACTTCTTTGGGTTGATGGTAGATGCAACTGAGATTGAATTATGCAAATGTTCCTAGATTGAACTTTGACATGTGAAATTTGTTTCAGAGAGAGAGAGCAAGCGAGCGTTCCAAAGAGGATTCTATTATTGGACACAGGCAGTATATAATTTCCCCTCAAATGTTACAAGAGATACAGTTTACCCCAAGTGGTCAGACAATGCCATGGAGATAATGTAATAAGAACTAGAAGGGACAGGTGAAAAATAGACATTTTTTGGAGAGGGTGTGAATTTTTATTTTCTTTTTTTGGGAAAGAAAGAAAGGGAGAGGGAGAGAGTACCCAATGCTTAAGCATAAATAAACAACCTAAACTAGCAACTGCCAAGATATACTGTACCTATTAGAGCTTAAGTGGGTCTTGGGACTGTATAAAGACCTTCTGCCCATGTGTAGGAGTGATGAGAGTGGAAGCTCATTTTGCAGGGAAGTGCTTTGCTGCTCTCCCACTGTTTCTTGCTTCTCTAGCCCTTCCTGTCCCACTCTCTAGCTGCTGTTGACAGGCTAAATGCCTTGTGGCTGACAGGATGGAGGGATTTGCAGGCTCATTTGACAGCAGCAATCAATAAGAAGCGAAAATCTCACTTGACAATCCTTTTTCAGTTTAGAAAGGAAAACAAAAATTTGGAAAGGTGAAATACTGATTGGAGAGAACACTGAAAATATATGAGCAGCAATTTGAATCCAGGTAAAAGCTTTGAGAAGTAATTGTTTCTTTTCAGAAACAATTGTTGCTTTTCAGCAGAGCATTTTGGGTGCCTCCTGAACCACACATGTATTGCCATAAACACTAAATACTATTAATATAATTTTTTATTGGACCAATTCTATATTTGGGAGAGCTGTTGGACAATTTTTTGGGCATTGAGTACCTTTCCTCAGTTCTCAGAGCACTCAATGCCTGAAAGCTTTTGCAACCACTCTCTTAACTATCCAGTTGGTTAAATAAGAGGTATCAGAAAACCTCATTTAGTCCAACCTCCTGATCAAGGCCAGGGCATCCCTATCCAAATCCTCCCAACCAGGTGTTTGTTTAACTTACTCTTAAAGGCTGGTTGGAGTTTCCTCTCCAACCACCTCCCTGGATAGAGATTTCACAGCTGCTGTAGCTAGTCTGTTCCAGTGTTGAGACCTTTATCATGGGGAAGTTCTTTCTTGTTGGTGACTGTTCTTGCTTTTCCTGTCCCGTGACCACAATGAATAGTCTATCACTAGCCTCTGTCTTGCCACCCTTCAAGTATGGTTACATGCTTCATTTCCTATGACAGAGCATCCGCTTGGGAAGGTCCTAATGTTGCCCCAGAAAAAACATTGAGCACCTTCAGCTTGCATAGAAGACAGTGAGAAAGGCAGAATTGTTTCCTTAAACTTTACAGCTTTAGTATACAACAGAGTGAACAGAGTTAACTTTTTAGCCTAACAAAAGTACATATGCCTGCTTTATTTATTTTTAGGAACAAATAAATTAATAATTTCCACGGAAGAAAATAGTTATTCTTTTCTGAATAGATTTCATTGCCAGCATGTCTTTATAGAAAATGAGAATAACAACTTTTAATTATGATTAAGGATGGACTGAAATTCCCATAGCACCTGTTTAATCAAAAGTAGATGTTCTCTGTGCAGTGCAGTGTTTTCATGCTGTGCTACAGTGACAAAAGCAAGTTATTAACAAAACATAATAGAAAAAGTTGTGTCTAACTGATACATTCTTGTTTCACGAGGTTACAAGGTTGACTAGCTATTGGTATTGGCTCATATTATCATCTTTCTGTTGCAATAAGCAATCAAATAGAATAAACGTGACTGCATTTCATACTGCTGCTATCCCTACTTTTCAGCCTCCAGTTTGATTGTGGATATCTGTTACCATATACTCAGCATGTTTTCGGGTACAATCACAGGCTGGTTCATAATGATAAAAACACCTAACTCTTGCGTAGACAGACAACCTACACCCCTGTAACTCTTGCATAGCACTCTTCCCTGATAAACTTCAAGGTGTTTCAAAAAACACTACCAACCTCCTTGTTCCTCATTGCAACTGGGGCATGGAGGGGTACACTTCTCCACTGTTGCACAAATGAGTAGACCTCGAGCTGGGAATAGAGCTTGAGTCTTCTGTGCCCCAGCTCAGTGCTAGAAGACTTGCCTCTACTTGGGGTTCATTAATTAAGCTGTTCCTTGTGCTTTTTGCTCTGTTGATGTGCAAAGGGTGTTAGCTTCCAGTGACGACAACCAGGCACCTTTTTT